>JALPQD010000046.1:0-600000 GCA_023101885.1 Typhlomys cinereus | reverse complement strand
TGGCTCCACTGACATCTCAGCCTCATTGTGATATAACAGGCTGACCTCTGAAATCATAGCATCAGTGTCACCATGGACAACCTGCCTAACCTCTCTATGATACTACAGCCTCATCACTGACATCTCAGGCTCACGGTCACATGACAGCCTCAAAGTGACTCCACAGACTCAATGTGGCATCACAGCCTCACCAGTAACATGCCAGCCTCACTGAGATATCTCAGCCTCATCACTGATCAGCCTTGCTTCTGACATTACAGCATAACCACTGAAATCTCAATTGAACTGTGATGTCATAGTATATCAGCATTGATTACACAGCCTCATTGTTATATCACAAACTCATGGCACTATCATCACCTCACAATGACATCACAGCCACTCCTCTGACATCACAGCCTCAGTGTGACTGTGCAGACTCACTATTGTTGTCCTAACAACACTGTGCAATCCAAGCATCACCCCTGACATCACAGCCTCACCGACATCTCACAAAGTCACCCCTGACATCAAAGCCTGACTGAGACATCACAGCCTCACAGTGACCTCAAAATCTGCCCACTGACACCACAGGCTCATCTGTTGCATCATATCCTCATTGTGACATTAGTCTTGCCACTGACATCATAGCCTCACGGTGACAGCACAGCTTCCAGAGTGATATCACCTCACAGTGACATGACCATCTACAGTTACATAAAACCTTCATAGTGACATCATAGTCTCAGTGTGACATCATGTCCTCACCAGTGACAGGACAGCCTCATTGTGAAATCACATCTGAACTGTGTCATCAAAACATTATTGTGACATAAAGCTTCACCTCTGACATCACAAATGCACTGTGACATCACACCCTCAGTTTGACACATTAAACTCACTGTGGCATTAGAGCCTTATCAGGGTCAATAAAGCCTCACAAATGGCATAGTTTCCCTGTAAAAGCACAATCAGAACTGACATCACAAACTCATTGTAACATCACAGCTACTCTGTACCATTGCAGCATCAGGGTGATATAACAACCTCACCACTGAGGTTAGAGCCTCATTGCGACATGACAGCTACACTATGACATCAGAGGCTCATCTATGAAATCATTGTCCAACTGTGACATCTGATGTTATAGCCTCACTGTTTCATCACAGCCTTCCTATGACATCACAGGCTCACCTCTGAAATCATACCCTCAATTCAGCATCACACGCTCATCACTGACATCTTACCTAGCTTCATTATGGCAGCACGGTCTCTTCACTGACCTCACAGGCTCACTGAAGCATGACAGCCTACATGTGACAACACATTGTCACTAGCATCAAAATCTCACTGTGATATCACAACTTCTCCAGTGACATCAAAACCTCACAGTGACAGCATAGCCTCATTGTGACATCACAGCCATATCATGCCTTAAAAGCATCCCTGTGACATAAAGATTCACCTCTGACATCATAGCCTCACTGTGACATCACAGCTTCCATTCAACACAATAAACTCACGGTGACATTAGAGCTTCATGAGTGACAATACAGACTCACCAATGAAATAGTCTCCCTGTGAAAAACAGTCACTAATGACATCCCAACCTCACTGTGATATCACAACTTCACAGTGTCATCACAGCCACACTGCCATAACACTCTCACTGTAACATCTAAACCTCACCAATGATATGACAGACTCACAGTGACATCACAGCCTCTCCTTTTTCATCACAGCCTCAGTGTGACTGCACAGTGTCACTACTGACATCCTAAACTCACTGTGAAATCCAAGCATCACTCCTCATGTCACAGCCTCACTGACATCTTGTAGAATCAGCCTTGACATCCAATCCTCACTGGGATATCACAGCCTCACAGTGACCATACAACCTCCCCACTGACACTACCCACTCACTTGTTACATCATAGCCTCATTTTGACATCACAACCTCACTGTGTCATCCAAACATCTCCAGTGACATCACATCATCACTCTGTCGTCAGAGACTCACTGTGACATTACAATCTGACTCTGCCATCACAGCCTCAGTGTGACATCACAAACTCACTGTGACATCAGCCTTGACACTGACATAATAACCTCATGGTGACATTACATACACACCACTGATATAGCCTCAATGTGTCATCACAACCTCAGTGTGACATCACAGCCACACTGTGCCAGCACAGGCCCACTGTGACAACAAAGCCTCAACACTGGTATGACAGTCTCACAGTTATATCACAGCCTCTCCTCTTTCATCACAGCCTCAATGTGACATCCTAAATTAACTCTGAAATCCAAGCATAAATCCTGATGTTACAGCCTCACTGACATCTCATAAAATTAGGCTTGACATCAAAGCCTCACTGCGACATCACAGTCTAACCATGACCTCACAGCCTGCCAAATTACAACACAGGCTCATCTGTTATATCATAGCCTCATTGTGACATCAGTTTTGCCACTGTCATCACAGCCTCACTGTGACATCACAACATCCACAGTGACATCATTTTACTGTGACATGACAGCCCACAATGACATATAATCTTCACAGTGACATCAGAGAGTCAGTGTGACATAACAGCCTCACAAGTGACATCACATCATCACCTGTGACATCAGCATCACCATGGACATTATTCAGAACATGGAAAACACAGCCTTTGACATCACAGCATCCAGTGTCCCTGTCGCATAATAGGTTCACCACTTACATCATAGGCTCATCCCAGCCCTATTGTGACATGACACCTTCATCAGTGACATCACTACCTCTTTGTGACATCAGCCTCACCACTAACATCACAGCCTCACTGTGCCATCCAAACCTCTTCAATGATATCACATCACCGTGTCATCACAACCTCACTGTGACATCATAGCCACACTGTCCTCACAGCTTACTCTGACATTACAATCTAACAGTGACATCTCAGCCTCACTGTGACATCAAAAACTCACTGTGACTTCATCTGTGCATCTACTATAATAGCCTCATGGTGACATCACATACATACCTCTGAAATAGTTTCACTATGTTTTCCCAGCTTCAATGTAATATCATAGCATCACCACTGACATCATATCCTCACTGTGACATCAGCCTTGCCACTGAGATCACAGTCTCATTGTGACCTCACAGCCTCACCAGTGACATGCCAGTCTCAGTCTGATATCATACCTTCATCACTCACATCAGCCTCATTCTGTTATCACAGCCTAATCCCTGAAATCACATCCTCAATGTGACGTCATAGTCTCACTCCACTGACATCACAGCCTCACTGTGACATCACAGCATCACTGGTAAATCACAGCCACACTATGACATCACCGGGTCATCTCTGAACTCATTGCCCAACTGTGACATCACAGCATCAGCTCTGAGGTTATATCCTCACTGTTTCATCTCAGCCTCAGTATGACATCATATGCTTACCTCTTAAATCATAGCCTCAATGCGACATCACAAACTCTTTACTGACATCCTACCTAGACTCATTATGATACCACAACCTCACCACTGACCTCATTGAAACATGACAGCTCGCCTGTGACACCAGAGTGTCGCTATTGACATTACAAAATCATCGTGACATCACTTCTCCAGAGACATCACAGCCTCATTGTGACATCACAGCTATATTGTGTCATCAAAGAATTACTATAAAATAAAACTACCTCTGATATCATAGCATCACTGTGACACGGAGCCTCAGTTTGACACAATAAACTCACTGTGACATTAAAGCCTCACCAGTGACAATACAGACTCACCAATGACATAGTCAACCTGTGAAAGCACAGTCACAACTAACATAACAACCTCACTGTGACATCACAAACTCACTGATATCACAGCCACATCATGCAAACACAAACTCACTGTGACATCAGCCTCACGACTGATAGGACAGACTCACCATGAGATCACCTCCTCACCACTGACAATACAGCCTCATTGGGACATCATAACCTCATTGTGGCATCATATTCTCACCAGTGATATCACATCATCAATGCAACATCTCTGCCTTATCTCTCACATCAGTCTCACTTCTGAAATCACAGCCTAACTGTGAACATCTACATTCTGAAATCACAGCATAACAGGTACACTGTGACATCACAGCCTCACTGTGACATCACAGCCTCATGGTGACATCACAACCACTGTTGGGCCTCATGGAGTCTGAGCCTGACTTGAGGCCTGGTGGAAATTCCTGAGCCTGACTTGAGGCCTGGTGGAAATTTCTGAGCCTGACTTGAAGCCTAGTGGAAATTCCTGAGCATGACTAAAGTTTGGCGGCCTATCTCTGGCCTGTGAATTCCACATCAGGGTGACTCAGCTTCTGACACTATGATAAGTTACCTAGTTACTGCTTTTGCAGTGACCCTTTATTGTCCCTTACACTTCCTCCATTCCTACCTCCACTCTATATAAGTGCCTGCCTGATACAATAAAGTAAGATCCTGCTCCGACAAGTCTCCCGGCCTGGTGTGTTTCTCCCCGGTGTTGAGGGGGTTCTGGGCTGTCGACACTCATCATCTGGCTCAGCCCCAGGGCCTGCCCAGCTGCTCTGTGCAGCCCCTATGCTTCCCTTGTCGAGGGTCCAGCAAGCCACACTGCAACATCGCAGCTTCATCACTGGTATCCTACCTAGCCTTATCATGACAACACAGCTCACCACAATTAGCACAGGCTCCCAGTGATATGACAACCTCAGCAGTGAAGTCTTTCACATCATAAACCACAGCTTCACATGTTACATCACTGCCTCACTGTGATATCAATTTTCCAACAGATATCACAGTCTCACAGAGACCTTACAGCCTCATTGTGACCTTAGAATTTAATTAGTAACATCACAGACTCATCTGTTACATCATAACCTCATGGAGAAATCAGTTTTGCCATTGACATCACATGTTCCTCAGTGACCTCACTGCTTCACTGTGACATTGCAACCTCTCTGTGCTGTCACAGTCTCATACCAACATCACATCATCACCGGGATATCACAGCTGCACTGTGGCATTAGAGTCTCATTTCTGACATCACAGCCTCACTGTGACATCACAGCCTCAACTCTGGCATCACAGGCTCACTATGACATAACAGGCTAACTTCTGATATCATAGCATCAGTGACACCACAGACATCCTGCCTAGCCTCGCTATGATACCACATCCTCCTCACTGACATCTCAGGCTCACAGTCACATGACAGCCTCAACAGTAACAACACAACCTCGTTGTACCATCACTAGTAACACTAGCCTCACTAGTAACACTCCCAGCCTCACTGTGACATCTCAACTTCATCACTGACATCAGCCTCACTTCTGACATCACAGCATAACCACTAAAATCTCAGTTGAACTGTGATGTCATAGTGTCTCACCACTGATATCACAGTAAGGCTGTGATATCTCACGGTAATATCACAGCCTCAAGTGACATCACAGCCTCTCCTTTGACATCACAGACCCAGTGTGACTACACAGCTTACCATTGATGTCCTAACCTCAATGTGAATTCCAAGCATCACCCCTGACATCACAGCCTTACTGACATCTCATAGAATTAGCCTTGGCATCAGAGCCTCACAGACATCACAGCCTCTCAGTGACCTCAAAATCACTAACACTACAGGCTCACCTGTTACATAATAGATTATTTGTGACATCAGTCTTGCCACTGACATCACAGACTCACCATGACATCCAAGCTTCCAGAGTGTTATCACCTCATGGTGACATGACAGCCCACAGTGACATACAACCTTCACAGTGACATACAACCTTCACAGTGACATAACAGCCTCAGTGTGACATCATGGCCTCACCAGTGACATCATAGCCTCACAGTGACATCATTGCCTCACTGTGATATCACAGTCTCACCAGTGACATCACAGACCACCTGTGACATCAGCATCACCACTGACATTAGAACAATGCCATCACTGTACACACCAGTGCCAACATATCTTTCACATCACAGCTTCACCAATGTTTCTGTCACATAGTAGGTTCATCACTGACATCATTGCCTCAACCGTGATGTCATAGACACTAAACATCTTTCTCATTGCTGATATTCCAGCCTTATTGTGAAATCACCCCTTCACCAGTAACATCACTGCCTCATTGTGACATCAGCCTCATCACTAACATCACAGCCTCACTCTTCTATCCAAACCTCTCCAGTGACATGACAACATTACTGTATCATCAGAGCCTCACTGTGACATCAGAGCCAGTTTCCTCACAGCCTCACTGTGACTTTACAACTTGACAGTGACATCACAACCTCACTGTGACATCACAAACTCTGCAAAATCAGCCTTGCTATTGACATAATAGCCTCATGATCACATCACATACACACCTCTGATATAGCCTCTCTGTGATATCACAGCCTCAATGTGACTCACAGCATCATCACTAACATCATAGCATCACTGTGACATCAGCCTTGCCACTGACATCACAGTCTTACTGTTGTAGGAGGAATAGACCAGGCAGGCCTGTATTATCTGTATGGGACACATTTGCAAATGCAACTTACCCAAGCTAGAATCGGCTGCCTTGCCTGGTGCTGACATCAAACTGCCTGGCTGAGAGGACAAAGCCGGACAGGACAACACAGCCCAAAAGCTCATGCTGGTACTTATAGGATATTGGGTGGTGTATATAAGCAGCCTGATATTTACAATAAATGAGCCTGCAAGCCTGAGAGCCTGCTTTGCTACTTGCCTGACTTCTGGAGTCTGTGTTGTTGACTTCGCACCTGCTTACCTCTGCCGCCTGGGTCTCTGTGGGTCCCTGAGACTGCTACATCTGGCACCCCAACATGAGGCTTCCACAGGAGACCTTTACCCTCCTGACACTGAGTGTTGAGTACTGTGCCCCCTTCAGCAATTGGCCCCTTTGTGTTTAATGTTCTTTACCTTCACAAGAGGTGAGTGTGAAGGTCCCTTTCCCTTTCTCTATGTTTGCCTGTCCACCAATAGGAAGATACACACTTTGGTTCTGGTGTGCCCTGCATCTCCACATAAATGCTGACCTCAGGAGATGGAACCTAGGAGTGTTCTCACGATTGACCGTCCTGCAAAAACATAGATTCATTGTGACATCAGTCTTGTCACTGACATCACAGACTCACCATGACATCCAAGCTTCCAGAGTATTATCACCTCATGGTGACATGACAGCCCACAGTGACATACAACTTTCACAGTGACATAACAGCCTCAGTGTGACATCATGGCCTCACCAGTGACATCATAGCCTCACAGTGACATCATTGCCTCACTGTGATATCACAGTCTCACCAGTGACAGCACAGACCTGTCAGCTGTGGGCATATAGCTGTGGCCTAAGAACCAGGGAACAAGGACAAGACATTTGGGTCCGATACATTCCTTGTCTTGTCTGATCCTCTTTAGTCTCATCACTGTTCTTTAGAAAAATAGGCAACCTCCCCTCACACTGTAAGGAACCCCAAATACGTGTGTTAAAATCTCTCCAAGAGACTAGAGGTTTCAAGGTTAAGATTGCTGACCTTGAGGAATTTGGGAATGAAGCTGCAGTTTTAGCACCATGGATCTCCCAGAGAATATGTGGGAACCAGACTATGGATAAGTGTTTTCCTTGCTAGATATTTATCATAATTAAGCTAAGCTGCCAGACTTAACTAATATGAGGTCTTGTTTTAAATAAGGTTTTCCTAAATGTTAATCCACCTTTGATAAAGTTTTCAAGGTAATTTTAAGACAGTTGCTGGTAAATTGTACAGTTGTTGGTAAAATGTTGTTCATGTGCTTGTATGTTTATATGTTCTGTGTTTATATGTTGTGTGTCTTGTATCTGTGGCCACTTCATTTTTTTTCATTTCTGTTGCATGCTGATATAAAATTTTGGCATGCCATTTTTAAATACATATATGCATACTTAAAAATGAGAACAAATAATTTTGGTAACATCTAAGGCCTTAACTACTTAAGTTTTATATCAATTACAATTGTTTTTTAATAGATTGAAAGTTTTCTTTCATTGTTTGCTCACTTGATTTTGATCTTTAAAGGACTATAAATGAAAATGCCATTGTGTTCTTAAAGGTTTTTCCATGTGTTCCCAAGATAACAAAGCCACTATGATATTGCTTAATTGAACTTACTCATTTCTTTGACTTCTTTTATAGAATTTTATCCCATCAGATCTAATGACCAAGAAAATATAATTCTCCTCTAAAAAATTCATTAGAATTTATCCTTTTTCCTGGTATGTATGAGCTCTCTTTCTTGGGGACGAATCTGCTTTCTGATTTCATGTTCCCATGGTACTCCTACTAAGGTGGAACAGGAATTTCAATCCTCCATCTTAACCAGACATGAACAGGATCAATGTAATCTGGTTCCAGAGTAATCTGTTTTCAAGAGATTCTAAGTGCATTTGGGTCAACTCAGGTTCATGTTTCCCTTTTCCTTGCAGGATTTTGGCCTAAGTTGCTTAAGGAGTTTCTCTGAAGATCTAGATAAATTGATTTTTAAAACAAACAAACAAAAAAAGGGAACAGAGTAGTGGCTCCATTAGCAAATCAATGCTGGCTTTTCATTTAGATCTGAGGAGTGGTTCTATCCTAAAGATGAGATAATGCTTAGAGACCTATAGAACTTTCCATGTGAGTAAATAATGTCCCCTACATGTGTCATCTTAAAAAAACTTGTGTCATTTTGCTTTTCAGAACCCAAAAAGGAGGCCTCCTTACATGTTGGGCTACCTCAAGACCATGGACAAGGCCAGTTGTAACTTCCTGAGCCTGGCCAGAGTTTCATAACCTGTTTAAGCTGCCTCATAGCATGATTTAGCACAGCCTTGTGGCTGATGCAATACAAGCTTAGGTTGCAACAGCAACTGGCCCATAGTAACGCCCCACTAGCCCATAACAAATCTTCCAAGTCTACAAATCTCCTGAAACTATGCCTTCTCCAGAGCAAAGACAGTTGGTGCCATTAAACCACCTAGCTGAGAGGGCCAATCCGGACAGGACAACTCAGCAAAGACTCATGCTAGGACTTATGGTATGTCGGGTGAGGTATATAAGTACCTGACTGTTGCAATAAAGAGAGTTCCTGCTTTGACAGATCTCCCGGCTTGGTTTGGTTTTTATAGCCGGTGATACTCATTAGGTTGTCCCTGGCTGGACCAGCACTCCTTTCTACACTAGCTTCTGAGAGCCTGCAGACTGCTGCCCCGTGTGAGGCATTCCAATCGGAAGATCATTGATGGGCTAATCGGCCTACAGGTGAGTGTACCACCATATGTTATGGGGTAGTCCTCTTCCAAACCTGATCCAGCACTAGACTTGCTAAACGCCTCCTGGCTCTCCCCCAATCCTAGAGGCCACTGCATGTCTGCCAGTGCCAATGATTCAATGGCTTCTGGAAACCCCCATCTGAGTTGAGCAGTGGCTCAATGATATATATCCAAGATTCCTACACCTTGTCCAAGCTTCAAAAACTCTTAGGGAAAATAAATTGGATGAGATCCTGGATTCCTATAACTTCTGAAGATTTGCTCCCCCTTTTTGACTTTTTAAAAGGACTTGATCTTTCCTCTTGTGTGATCCTTGACCCATCACATAAACACCTGCTACAAAAGGTTAAGGTGCCATAAACACTTTGGTGCTAAAGAGATTATTTATTCTCTGGTAGCAAATTGTGTACTGCCCTTCTGGCCCAGGAGGGCCACCCCATCTATTGGATAAATGTCTGCCCTGGTCTTCCTGGTCTTACAATAACTAATGGGAAACAAAGGAAAAACATGCTTTGGGTGAGGAAAACAAGGCCACTTTAAGAAGGAATGCTTAAACTGGAGGGGTACACCCTATCCTGGGTCCTGCCAAGTTGTAGATTGCATCATCAAAGGCCAAGATACCTCCAACAGGCTGTTTGGAATAGAGCCCCATTTCCTGATTGGAGCTTTTAAGCTAATAGATTTCACCTGGCTCCAGAGGAACAATGGTAGAATTGCCATTGCTCTAGAAGGGTTTATGGGAAAAATTTACTGAAGAATTTATGGCAAATAGATGTCACTCACTACCCCCCTTTTGGAAAGCTCAAATATATCTTTCTTACCGTTGATATTTTCTCCCATGCCTGCTGGGCATCAGCTCACACAGGAGAAAAATCCAAACATGCCGTTAGGCATATGCTTCAATGCTTTGCCACCCTTGGTCTTCCAGATCAAATTAAAACCAATAATGGCCCATGCTTTATTAGTAAGACTTTTATAGATTTCCTTAATACATGGCATGTTTCACACTATATTGAGCACCATAATCAAACTCTTAAGGCCCAGTTACAAAAACAACAGGGGGAACCATCACCTCCTCATGATCAACTAAAGAGAGCACTATTTACTTTAAATATATTAAATTTCTCAAAAACAGATTGGGCTTCCCCTTTCCAAAGGCATTGGACCTCCTCTATCACATACAGCTCCATTTGGGTGTGCTGGAAAGGCCTATTGATGGGAGCCTGGAGAGGGCCTGATCCCCTTATATCAGTGGAGTGAGGGTTTGGCTGTGTCTTTCCCCAGAGTGAAAAACGCCCCATCTAGATCCCTGCCAGGGACCTAAAGTACTTCCCACAGGATGATAAATACAGCTCCAGGGAGTCTTGCACTCCTGAGGATCACCCCTTTGCTCTCTTCACAGAACCAGAGGATGACATCACTGTGACTGACCATCCTGGTGCTGACAGCCCTTGTCTGGCCCTGTGACAGAGGATTTGGAGTTTTGCAGGCATGAACTTCAAAAACGGCCTTCTCCCTTACTTCCTCCCCCTCTTGGCCCCTCTCCTTGTCCTTTTTCTTTTGCTCATTAGGTCTTGCATCATTAATAGGGCCACTCAATTCATCCAACAAAGAATAGAGGCTATTAAACTTCATCAGGTCAAGATTCATTATCATTGACTCATCACGCAGGATATTGACTCAGGCTATGGCCACCACTCATCCTATACCTCCCTTGCCTTCTAAACTGACCAATGATGGGTAAGATCCCAAAGCTAGGGACAACCTGGGATAGGCCATGGAGAGGCTTGCCCAGACCTCAAAGTGTGATACCCAGAGACAGGTAAGATCTCCAAAGGGAGACGACCACGACAGAAGTCACACGTGTGGTCCAGAGGCTTACTCACAAAAACTAAAAGGGGAGATGTTGGGCCTTGTTGAGACCCTGGGCAAGGCCTGTTGAAACTTCCTGAGCTTCACGACCTGTTTAAGCTGCCTTATTAGCATGATTCAGCACAGTCTTGTGGCTGATATAATACAGCCTTAGGTTGCAACAGCAACTGGCCTATAGTAATGCCCCACTAGCCCATAACAAATCTTTCAAGACTACAAATCTCATGATACTATGCCTTCTCCACAGCAAAGATAGTTGGTGCCATTAAACCGCCTGACTGTTGCAATAAAAAGAGTTCCTGCTTTGGGCTGGAGAGGTGGCTTGCAGGCGAAGGTCTTGAGTTCGGATCCCAGATCCCACGTATAGACGCCAGACGGAAGCGGGGGCGGCCTGCGCTTCTGGTCCTGGTAGGGCGGAGCCTGTGAATCCCAGGGCAGAAGGAGGTGGAGGCGTCCATGGTAGTTCGCGAATTCGTCTGTGGTTCTACACATACACAGACACACACATAAACACACACAGACACACGCATGTGCACACATACACACAGTTGAATAAATAATAATAATAATAATAATAATAATAATAATAATAATAATAATAAAGAGTTCCTGCTTCGACAGATCTCCCAACTTGGTGTGGTTTTTGTAGCCGGTGACACTCATCATCCTGCTCAGCCCCAGGTTGTGCCTGCCTGGACCAGCATTCCCTTCTACACTAGCTGCCGAGAGCCAGCAGGAGTGATATAGATTGTTCTGTACAAGAATCAGACAGTTCACATTTTTTGGACAGATTCTTGGAGATTTACAGCAGCCAGATGAGAAAGATCTCTAATATGTAAATTACTTATTTAGAGCTCTTGGCTTTTACACCAGACAAAAGTAGTGCCTATTTCAGGCAAGATAACAGGTAGATCTTTTAGAATTAATTTATCTGTTTTGTCTCTTTTGGACGGACCTTGAAGTAATAAAATCATCTATGTAAGATCTCTAAACTGGGGCTGGAGAGGTGGCTCAGGGGTTGAGCCTCTGCCTTGCAGGCAGAAGGTCCTGAGTTTGGATCCTAGACCCCACGTATAGATGCTGGGTAGAAGCGGGGGTGGCCTGCATTTCCGGTCCTGGTAGGGCGGAGCCTGTGAATCCCGGGGCAGAGTCAACAGTGAGGAGGTGGAGGTGTCCATGGTAGTTCCTGAATTCATCCGTGGTCCTACATACACACACATACATACATACAAATATACATATGCGCATGCACACACACACAACTGAATAAAAAAAAAAACTTTAAAAAAATACCTCTAAACTATCCCAGCATTTCATAGATAAGGACATCAGACATGCTCTTACTTCCTTCACACCCAACTCAGCATGAAGCAGCCAGACCAGTCATCACCCTTTATCCCCAGAGCAGTCTGAGTCCTCAAATAGGTTCATGGGGGAATAAGGCAGGATTAGAGCAGCCATGCTGGGATGGGTCTCTCAAGGTCTTTGGGATTCCTGAAGGCCATCCCCTACAAGAATCAGCCTGAAGGAACATTTGCTGAGGAACTGACTTGAATCCTCCCAGATATAAGATAGTAGGGATTATGGAGATAAGCTCTCCATATCCAACAAACTACTTGATCTCTAAACCCACCTGGGCCAAAGAGCAACTGGGTTGGGCCCAATGGGAATTAACCAAAGAGAAAAAGCCAGCTTCCCTGTGCTTGCTTAGGTGTACAGATATACCTTGCCCTGGCAGCCATCTTTGGCACCCTAGCCCCACATGGCCCTCTAATGCTATGAGTCCATTTTTAGTTCCATGACTGTTTCTCATGGATTCCATGATTTTTTTCTAGCTGCTCACTTCTCATAAGTTAATAATATTTGGAGGTAGTTCAAATTTTTTTAATTAATTAATTTATTTATTTATTCAATTTTGCATGTGTGTGTGTGTGTGTAGAACCACGAGCAAATTCTCAAACCACCATGGACCGCCTCCACCTCCTCCTTGTTTACTCTGCCCCGGGATTCACAGGCTCTGCCCTACCATGACCAATAACGCAGGCTGCCCCTGCTTCTGCCCAGCATCAATATATGGGGTCTAGAATCTGAACTCAGGATCTTCCACTTGCAAGGCAGAGGCTTAACCCCTGAGCCAGCTCTCCAGCCCAAGTTCAAAAATTCTTAAAAGACAAATTTTTGAAGAAAACCTAGAGAAATTGGGGACTCTCTTGCAACAGAACTTAGAAAGTTAAAAACATTAATGGACTAGTAAAGGCTCTACTTGGTATTGGTAACTACAGAGGGTTTATTTTTTTAAAGATTGCTTATCTAAACAAACACACAGGTATTCTATGACCATGTGTTACTTGTTTAGTCCATATTTAATGTCTTGGTCTCTACAAAATTTAAAGAACTTTTACTAACTTATATTATAATTAATCTATATATATGGCTCTAAAAGAATTTAAAGTACTATAATTAACTGAAATTTTTATAAATTAACGTTTTCACTTCAAAATGAGATTTAAGGCTGTTTATCTTAAACCAAAAGTTTTTTTTATGTTTTTAAGTTTCATGTATTTTAAAGATACAAATTTTGTGGTTGCTTAATGCTAAAGTAGATAAGTAAATTGAGAGCTACAATGTCTTAGATTTCAACGTGTTCATTTATAAATGATTACATATAAATGTGTATTGTCTGCACAATTAACTAATCAGACTCAACTTTTAATTTCCTTTAAAGATGAGGTGAACTATTATCGCTGCCTTTAAAACACATTTCTTGAGAGATTATTAATGTGAAAACAGCAGGGAACCATCAAGTGAAAAAAGGAGATATGAAGGAAATAAATATGTTACATAGAAAGTTAAGTATGTACAGGAAGTTTGTAAGTAGGTTTAGGTACAGGAGGTTTATGAGTTGGATACTTAAAAGAATGTCAAAGTGTGTTGTGAAGATTTGTGGAATGTTTGGTTTATGAGAAGATTGAAAACTAGAGGTAATGGTTAAAGGAAATGTTATGCATTATACTTCCATGCTATACAAGAAAAGACATTGAGCCTCAGAAATTAGAAATTAAGAATTAAGCTTCATATAGCCAAGTGTTTTTCAATTATCTCCATCTTAATTAAACAGAGATTTGTAATCCCTAAAGGGCATAACTGCTTAGGATCTCATAAAAATCTAGCTATTATATTTATGTTATAAGGGCCATATACTTTAAAGACAAAAATTTTGGTAATGGGCCTAGATAAGAACTACAAAATATTAAATTTCAATACAAAAGAGTCAACCTATTTTCTCAGACATGGCCTCTATACATTTTAGATAAGAAATTCCCCCCCCAGGAAGATCTTTGTAATACCATCCTCCAATTAGATTTAAGACTTCCTTAGATACACCTCATTTAATTCTATCCTCCATTTCATACACTTTAATGGCTTTACAGTGATAGAATGTCTTTGACATACACCCAGGGCTCTGCTAGAGTAGCAGGTTTCTTTGTGTTTCTCTATCAGCAGGATTCCCTGTGTTTCCCCTGTGGGATTCCCAAATGTCTATTCTGCCCAGTGGAAAATCATAGGCAGTCTCCCTGATAAGATGACAGCCTTGGATCCCTACCCTGCTTGCTCATCTCTCCCTGATTTGTTAGGTGGCCAATGAATCAGGGATGATTTGTTAGGTGACCAATGAATTAGGCCCTGACTCTCCTTATTTTGAATAGGTGATTCACCAATGGGCCATGCAGCTCCAAACCCATTATGATTGATATCATCTCCTTAAGGCAGTCTTGCAGCTGATCATTTTCCTGAATTGGTACTCTGCATATAATGATTAGGTAGAAGCACAAGCCTGTCTCAACTCTCATGGTCTTAACATCACATTGGATATGATCATGGGTTATGGACAGTATATTGATGCCATATCACAATCCATCACAGGTTTGGCTACATATTTGCAACAGATGTCTGACCTGCCTTCAAGGCTCTGAAGGCTTGCTCTTGCCTCATGTGACCCTCGATATGCCTCTATACGTTTAACACCATATCAGGTCTCCAACATTTCCAAGGCTCGTGAGCTACTTTCTCAATACATCAAGAGGCCTTGGTCTCAGGCCTTCCTTAATTACTCATCGACTTTGAGCCAACAGATAGAACATATTAACATGACGCATGTGGCTCCCCTGCTTATAGATACTGGGTTTGTAACCAGAATCTGCAACAACTTTAAAAGGCTGCTTGATCCCTCTTGGATTGTAACTTACACTATTATAGGAGGAATTGTTCTTTTATTTATTATATTGCTTAAGTGTTTCCTTCAGCATATCTTGCAATAGCGCTCCATCAACAAGACCATGTTGCAGGTGCTTATGGCCCTTGAATATCCAGGCCGTGCCCCCCCCCCATAGATGTGGTTTGACCTTGCATTGCAGAGATTCATGAGGCCTTGGTCTAATCTACTATCCACATATCCTGACATGATTTCCAGAGGTGACATCTTTTGAGGGCTGGTAGTAAATGACAGGTAAGATCCTGTGAGATAAGATGACCTAAGATAGGCACAGTCCATAATGCTGGACGCCCTCTAAGGTGGGATAAACAAGGCCAGATCAAAGAACTCTGGCTCCCGCTGGCTTCCAAAACAAATAAAAAGCATGGATATGTAGGAGGAATGGACCAGGCAGGCCTGTATTATCTGTATGGGCCACATGCATGAATGCAACTTATGCAAGCTAGAACCTGCTGCCTTACCTGGTGCTGATGTCAAACTGCCTGGCTGAGGGGACCAACCCGGACAGGACAACATGGTAAAAAATCTCATGCTGGGACTTATGGGATGTTGGATGCAGTATATAAGCAGCCTGATATTTACAATAAATGAGCCCACAAAGCAGAGAGCCTGCTTTGCTACTCACCTGACTTCCATACACTGTGACATTGAATTTTGTGCCTGCTTACTCCCTACCCCAAAAGTCTCCGTGGGTCCCCAAGATTGCTAAAACTGGGATCTCACAGCCTCCACCATGATCTCACCAACTCCCTGTGACATCACAGTCTCATGGTGACACGACAGCCATATGGTGACATCAAAGCCTCATGGTGGATTTACAGACTAACAGTGACCTTACAGCCTGCCCACTGACACCACAGGCTCACCTGTTACATCATACCCTCATTGTGGCATTAGTGTTGCCACTAACTTTACAGCCTCATGATAACATCACAGCTTCCAGAATGTTATTACCTCACAGTTACGTGACAGCCCACAGTAACATAAAACCTTCACAGTGATATCACAGCCTCGGTGAGACATCAGCAACGCCACAGACATTAGTCGGAACACTGACACCCTTGCTAAACCAGTGAGAGCACAGCCTTTGAAGTCACAGTCTCACCAGGATCACTGTCACATAATAGGTTCACCACTGACATCATAGCCTCACCAGTGACATTATAGACTCACTAGGACATATTTCTTACCACTGACATTCCAGCCTTATCTTGACATTACACTTTCCCAGTGATGTCACAGCCTCATTTTGACATCAGTCTCACCCCTAACATAAGAGCATCACTGTGCCATACAAACCTCTTCAGTGACATCACAACATCACTTTGTCCTCAGAGCCTCACTGTGATATCATAGCAACATTGTGTTCTCACAACCTTACTGTGACATTACAACTTGACAGTGACATCACAGCCTCATTGTGACATGGCAAACTCACTGACATCAGACTTAACACTGACATAATAGTCTCATGGTGACATCACATACACACTTCTGACATAGACTCATTGTGACATCAGAGCATCAATGTGACATCACAGCATCACCACTGGCATCACAGCCTCAGTGTGACATCAACCTTGCCAATGACATCACAGTCTCACTGTGACTTCATAGCTCTACTGTCACATCACCAAATCCCTGTGACCTTACAGGCTTATGGTGACACCACAACACCTGTGGACATCAAAGCCTCACTTTGGCATCACAGCCTCACCAGTGATATCCTACCTAGCCTTAACATAGCACCATAGCCTCACCACAGATAGAACAGCCTCACAGTCATGTGACAGCCTCTGCAGTGACATCACAGGCTCACTTCAGAAATCATGGCTCAACTGTGACATCACAGCATCAACTCTGACATTAGAGCCTCACTGTTCTATCACAACCCCACTACGACATCACAGGTTCACCCTGAAATCATAGCTATAGTGCGGCATCACATCTTCATCACTGATATCATACCAGCTTCACTATAACACCATACCCTCACCACTGACCTCAATGGCTCACTGAAATGATAGTCTCCCTGTGACACTGCAGTGATGCCATTGAAATCACAACCTCAGTGTGACATCACAACTTCTCCAGTGACATCACAACACAACCTCATAGAGACATCACAGCCATACCGTGCTATCAAAGCATCACTATCACATAAAGCTTCACTTTTAACATCATAGCCTCACTGTTACATCAGATCCTCAGTTTGACACAATAAACTCACTGTGACATTAGAGCCTTACCAGTGACATTATAGTCTCACCAATTGTTGCAGTCTGCGTATGGTTGCTGATAAATGATATCAAATGTTTTAAAGGAACAAGGGATTTATTTTCTTCCTGATTGTCCATTTACAGTCTGTAGTCCAGCCTGATGGGAGAGCATTCACCAGAGCTGAGGAAACTACCCACCCCATCACCACATGACTGCAGAGAGATGGACAATCCTTACTTATCAGATCAACATGTCTGGCCAAGTAAACAGAAGAATGCCAACTCTCTCAACCAGCTCTCTGTGAGGGCCTAATTATCGAGGGCCTAATTTCACTCAAAATGGCTGGGTGTTCCCCAGCAGCTAGACAATCTCCTTCAGGTTTGCTCTGGGCTTAACTCAACCATCAACTCTCTACAACTGTGCCCAGAGCTCAAACCCTCAACAGTCAAGTAGATACGTGTGCTAAACTATGACACCAATGACATAGTCTCCCTGTGAATGTATAGTTACTGGTGACAGCACAAACTCACTGTGACATCACAAACTCACTGTGATATCACAGCCACACTGTGGCAACAAAGCCTCACTGTGACATTCCAGCCTCACCACTGACATCAGGCTCACTGTGATATCATAGCCTCTCCAGGGACATGACAGCCTCATGGTAGCTCACTGTAGCATCACACCCTCACCAGTTATAGCTCATCATCAATATGACAACTCAACCACATCTGTCACATCAGTCTCAATTTTGAAATCGAAATCTAACCACTGACCACACAGCTGCACTGTAACATCACAGCCCTAGTGTGACATCACAGCCTAACTATGACATCACAGCCTCACAGTGACACACAGCCACATTGGGACATCACGGCCTCACCACTGGTATCCAATATTGCCTTACTAGGACACCACAGCCTCAGCACAGTTAGCAAAGGCTCACACTGACATGACAGCCTCAGCAGTGACATCATTGACTTCGACATCATAAACTGAAACCAGAGACTCAAATGTTACATCACTGCCTCACTGTAACATAACAGGCTAACTTCTGAAATCATAGCATCGGTGACACCACAGACATCTTGCCTAGCCTCACTAGGTCAGCACAGACTCCTCATTGACATCTCAGACTCACAGTCACATGACAGCTTCAACAGTGATTCCACAGACTCTCTGTTGCATCACAGCTTCACCAGCAACATTCCAAAACCCTGTGACATCTCACGCTCATCACAGACATCAGCCTCACTTCTGACATCACAACCTAACCACTGAAATCACAGTTGAATTGTGAAGTCAGAGTCTATCACCACTGATATTATAGCCTCATGGTAACATCACCACCTCACAGTTATATCACAGCCTTTCCTCTGACGTCACAGCCTCAGTGTGACAGAACACACTCACCAATGTCATCCTACACTCACTGTGAAATCCAAGCATCTTATATGAGATGTCAGCCTCACTGACATCTCATAGAAGCAGCCCTGACATAAGAGCCTCACTGCGACATCACAGCCTCACAGTGACATCACACCATGCCCACTTATGCCACATTCTCACCCGTTACATCATAGCCTCATTTTGACATCTGTTTTGCCATTCACATTGCAGCCTCTCTGTGACATCACAGCTTCGAGAGTAATATCACCTCACAGTGACATGACAGCCCACAGTGAGATACAACACAAACAGTGACTTCATAGCCTAACAGTCACATCACAGCCTCACCAATGACAGCACAGTTTCACCTGTGACATCAGTGTTTCCACTGATATTAATCAGAACATAGAAATCATAGCAACAACAGTGACAACAAACTTTGACATCACAGCCTCAAAAGTGTCACTGTCACATTACAGGATCAGCACTGATATCAGAACCTCACCAGTGTCATCATAGACTCACAATGATATCATTCTCCCCACTGATATTCCAGGCTTATTGAAACATCACACCTTCACCAGTGACATCACAGCCTCTTTGTCATATTAGCCTCATCAGAAACATCACAGACACTCCATGCCATGGAAACCTCTCCAATGACATCACAACATCACTGTGTTCTTAGAGCCTCACTGTGAAATTACAATCTGACATTGACATCACAGCTTCACTGTGATATCAAAAACACACTGTAATATCAGCATTGCCACTGACATAATAGTCTCGTGGTGGCATCACATCATTACCTCCGACATAGTCTCACTGTGACATCACTGCCTCAATGTGACATCACTACCTCACCACTGAAATCATAGCCTCATTGTGATATCAGCCTTGCCTCTAACATCAGTCTCAAGAAGACCTCACAGCCTTAACCATGCCATCAAGTGTCTGTGACATTTTGGGTTTATGGTGAACCACAGCTAAATGGTGACATCAAAGCCTCATGGTGACAGAAGCCTCACCAGTGATATGCGAGCCTCACTGTGATACCATACTAAAATCACTCACACATGCCTCATTCTGATATCAATGGCTAACCACTGAAATCATATCTTCATAATGATGTTATAGTCTCACTCCACTGACATCACAGCCTCACTCTGATATCATTACATTACTGGAGATAACACAGCTTCACTGTGAAATCACAGCCTCACTTCTGAGATTATAGCCTCACTGTGACATGAAGGCCTCACTAACATCACAGGCTCACCTCTGAAATCATTCCCCAACTGTGATATCACAGTATCGTCTCTGACATTATAACCTTATTGTTTCATCACTGTCTCACTATGTTATCACAGGCTCACCTCTGAAATCATAGTTCAATGTGACACCACACCCTCATGACTAACATCCTACCTAGCCTGACTCTGGCACCTCAGCATCATCACTGACTTCACAGTGTCACTGAAACATGATAGCCACCCTGTGACACGATAGTGTCGCTAGAGAAATGACAACCTCACTGTGACATCACAAGTCCCTCAGTGACATCACAAACTCACAGTGATATCATAAACTCATTGTGACATCACAGTCATACCATGCCATGAAAGCATCACTGGGACATAAAGATTTACATCTGCCATCATAGGCTTACCATAACATCATAGGGTTATGGTGACATCAAAGCCTAACGGTGGCATCACAGCCTCACCAGTGACGTGCCAGGATCACAGTGACATCATACCCTTATCACACATCAGCCTTATTCTTATATCACAGCCTAACCACTGAAATTACCTCTTCCCTGTGATGTCATAGTCCCACTCCACTAACATCACAGCCTCACTGTGACATCACAGCATCACCTGTGAAACACAGCCTCACTATGATATGACAGCTTCACCTCTGAGGATATAAGCCCTCACTGTGACATGATGACCTCACTATGACATCAAAGGCTCACCTCTGAAATCATTTCCCAACTGTGACTTCATAGCATCGATTCTGACATTATAACCTCAGTGTTTTATCACAGCCTCACTATGACATCACAGTCTCACCTCTGAAATCATAACCTCAATGGAACAGCATATCCTCATCACTGATATCCTACCTGGCCTCACTAGGCATCACAGCCTCAGCACTGACCTCACAGGCTCATTCAAACATGATGCCCTCCCTGTGACACCAACCTCACTGTGATATCACAACCTCACATTGTCATCACAATTTCCCCAGTGACATCACATCCTCACAGTGACATCAAAGCCATACCATCCCATCAAAGCATCACTGTGACATAAGGCTTCACCTCTGACATCATAGCCGTATGGTGGCATCACAGCTTCGGTTTGATACAATAAACTTACTGTGACATTAGAGCCTCACTAGTGAGAATAGAGAGAATGACATAGACTCCCTGTGAAAGCATAGTCACTACTGACATCACAATCTCACTATGACATCACACCCTCACTATGCCAGCACAGCCTCATTGTGACAACACAGCCTCACCACTGATAGGACAGGCTCACTGTGATATTACAGCCTCACCACAACCTTATGATGACATCATAACCTCACTGTGTCATCACTGCCTCACAAGTTATATCACATCATCAATGTGACATCTCAGCCTCATGTCTCACACCAGTCTCACTTTTGAAATCACTGACCTCACAGCTGTACCGTGACATCACAGCCACACTGTTATATCACAGCCTCACCACAGGTATCCTACGTAGGTTTACCATGACACCACAGATTCACCACAGATAGCACAGGCTCACAGTGTCGTGACAGCCTCAGCAGTGACATCATAGCCTATGACATCATAAACAGTGACACCAGAGCCTCACCTGTTACATCACTGCCTCTTTGAAACATCAATCTTACCATAGATATCACAGGCATACAATGACCTCACATCCTCACCATGACCTCAGAGTCTAACCTGTTACCTCATAGACTCAGGGTGAAATCAGCCTTGCCACAATAAACTTACTGTGACATTAGAGCCTCACTAGTGAGAATAGAGAGAATGACATAGACTCCCTGTGAAAGCATAGTCACTACTGACATCACAATCTCACTATGACATCACACCCTCACTATGCCAGCACAGCCTCACTGTGACATCACTACCTCATTTCTGATATCACAGCTTCACTGTGACATCACACCCTCACCTCTGACATGATAGCATCAGTGACACCCCAGACATCCTGCCTAGCCTCACTATGACACCACAGTCTCATTACTGACATTCAGACTCACAGTCACATGACAGCCTCAGCAGTGACACCAAATCCTCGCTGTGGCATCACAACCTCACCAATAACATCCCAGGCTCACTATGACATCTCAGGCTCAGCAATGACATCAGCCTTACTTCTGACTTCACAGCCTAACCACTGAAATCTCAACAGAACTGTGATATCACAATCTATCACCACTGATATTACTGCCTCACTGAGTCTTGGCACTGTCATCAGAGGCTCAAATTGATCTCAGAATCTTCCCATTGACACTACAGGCTTACCTGTTACATCATAGACTCATTGTGACATCAGTCTTGCCACTGACATCACAGCCTTATCACAGCCTTCAGAATGATATCACCTCACAATGACATTACAGCTCACAGTGACATACAAACTTCACAATGACATCAGAGCCTCAGTGTGACATCATGGCATCAACAGTGATAACACACCATTACTTGTGACATCAGCATCACAACTGACATTAGTCAGAACATTGACATCACCGCCACACCAGTGACAATGCAGCCTTTCACATCACAGCCTCAACAGTGTCACTGTCACGTAATAGGTTTACCACTGCCATGATAGCCTCACCAGAGACACCATACACTCACTATGACATCTTTCTCAACACTGACATTCCAGACTTATTGTGACATCACAGCATCATTGTGTCATCACTACTAACATCACAGACTAAATGTATCATCAAAACCTCTCCAGTGACATCACAACATCTCTGTGTCATCAGAGACTTCATAGCCATATTGTTTCCTCACACCCTCACTGTGACATCAAAAACTCTGTGACATCAGCCTTGCCACTGATATATTAGCCTCATGGTGACATAACACATACACCTCTGACATAGCCTCACTGTGACATCACAGCCTCAATGTGACATCACAGCACCACCACTGACATCATAGCCTCTCTGTGACATCAGAATTGCCACTTACATCACAGTCTTACTGTGACATCACAGCTTCCACTGTGACATCATGAGCTCATAGTGACACCACAGACACACAGCTTCATGGTGGCATCACAGCCTCACCAGTGAGATGCCATCCTTACTGTGACATCATACTTTCATCACTCACCTCAGCTTCATTCTGATATCACAGCCTAACCACTGAAAGCACTTCCTCACTGTGATGTTACGGGTCCGTTACAATGATATCAAGCCTCACTGTTATATCACGGAATCACTGGTGACAACACAGCCTCACTGTGGCACCACAGCCTCAATACTGCTCACTGAAACATGACAGCTTCCTTGTAACACCACAGTATCACTATTGACATCACAACCTCACTATGAAATCACAACTTCCCCATTGACACTCAATTTCACACAATAAACTCACTGTGACATTACAGCCTCACCAGTGACAATACTGTCACACCAATGACATAGTGTCTCTGGGAAAGGACAGTCACTAATGACATCCCAACCTCACTGTGAAACCACAACCTCACCATTGATAGGACAGGCTCAACGTAATTTTACTGCTGTACCAGTGACACCACAGCCTCATGATGACATCATAAATTCACTGTGGCGTCAATGTGATATCTCTGCCTCATCTCTCCCACCAGTCTCACTTTTGAAATCACAGCCTGATCACTGACCTCAGATCTGCACTGTGACATCACAGCCTTATGAGGATGTCACAGACATATTGTGACATCACAGCCTCACCACTGGAATCCTACCTGGCTTTACTATGACACCACAGCCTCACCACAGATAACACAGGTTCACTGTGGCATGACAGCCTGAGCAGTGACATCATAGTCTTTAACATCAAAAGTCTGGGTGGTGACTTGACCACATGATGGGATTATACCTGCCCTAGATCCTATCAGGAGCTCCAAAGCTCTCATAGGATCCGCCCAGTGCTGCATCATATGAAAAGGAGCCACCAAAGAGAACCGATGGCTTCTTGCAGCTGTGCTAGGAATTGTTCTTCCTTCTGGCCTCCCGGTTTCTTCGACCATCTAGCCTTCGACTACACTAAGACTATAGGAGTTCTCCAGCCTTTAGCCATCACCGACTTGACTACCAAACTAAGCAGCTAGCTATTGGTAGCCATCGTTGGAACTACCTCAGCTACTGGCAGCTATCCATGGATTACCTCAGCCATATATGTAGTCAACACAATAAATTTCATATATATATTTTTTTCATTCTGTGAAAACTGTGACTCTAGGAAACCCTAACTAATACACGCCACAACCCCATATGTTACATCACTGCCTTATTTAGACATGAATCTTCCCACATTTATCACAACCTCACTGTGACCTCACAGCCTCACTGTGACCTCAAAATCTAACCTGTTACATCACAGACTCACCTGTTACATCATAGCCTCATGTGATAAACCCACTGTGATATTCTAGCCTCACCAGTGACAATACAGTCTCATCAATGACATAGTCTCCTGTGAAAGCACAGTCACTACTGATATCACAATCTCACTGTGATATCACAACCTCACTGTGACATCACAGTCACACTGTAATAGCATAGCCTAACAGTGACCTCACTGCCTGCCGACTGACACCACAGGCAACAGTATTACATCATAGCCTCATTGTGACATTAGTCTTGCCACTGATGTCACAGCCTCACTGTGATATCACAGCTTCAAGAGTGATATCACCTCACGGTGACATGACAACCCACAGTGACATACAACCTTCACAATGACAACACAACCTCAGTATGACATCACGCCCTCACCACTGAAACTACAGCCTCACCTGTGACACCAGTGTTACCACTGACGTTAATCAGAACACTGACATCACTGCCACACCAGTGACAACACAGCCTTTGACATCATAACCTTACCAGAGACATCATAGACTCATTATGACATCTTTCTCACCACTGACATTCCAGTCTTATTGAGGCATCACACTTTTACCAGTGACATCACAGTTTTATTGTGACATCAGCCTCACCAGTAACATCACAGCTGCACTTCTGAGATTATGTTCTCACTGTGACATGACAGCCTCACTATGACATCACAGGCTCATCTCTGGAATACTTGTCCAACGGTGACATCATAGCATCAACTCTAACATTATAGCCTCACAGTGACCTCACAGCCTCACTGTGACTTCTAAGTCTAATCTGTTACATTATAGACTCACCTGTTACATCAAAGCCTCACTACTGATACCACAGGTTTATTGTGATATTACAACCTCATCAGTGACACTACAGCCCCATGCTGACCTCACTGTGGCATCACAGCCTCTTCTCTGTCATCACAGCCTCAATGTGTCATCATAGCCTCAGTTTGACACAATAATTTCACTGTGACATTAGAGCCTAACCAGTGACAATAGAGTCTCACCAATGGCATAGTTTCCCCGTTAAAGCAGTCACACAGATATAACCACCTCACTATGACACCACAACCACACTGGCATCACAGCCTCACCAGTTATATCACATCATCAATGTGACATTGCAGCCTTGTCTCTCACATCTGTCTCACTTCTGAAATCATAGCCTAACCATTGACTTCACAGCTACACTGTGATATCACAGCCTCACTGTGACATCATAGCCTCACTATGACAATATGTCCTCATGATGACATCAAAGCCACACTGTGCCATCACAGATACACCACTGATATCCTAGCTAGCCTTTCTATGACACCATAGACTCACCAAATTTAGCACAGGCTCACAATGATGTGACACTCTCAGCAGTGACATCATAGTCTTCAGCATCATAAACTGACACAACAGCCTCACATCTTACATTACTGCCTCATTGTGACATCAATCTTCCCACAAATATTAAAGCCTCACTGTAAAATCCAAGCATCACCCCTGATGTCCCAGCCTCACTTCCATCTCACAGAATCAGCCCTGACATCAGAGTTTCACTGCAGTATCATAGTCTCACAGTAACCTCACATCTTACCCACTGACACCACAGGCTCACCTGTTACTTTATAACCTCAATGTCACATCAGCCTTGCCACTGACATCACAGCATCACTGTGGCATCGCAGTTTCCAGAGTGATATTACCTCATGGACACATGACAGCCCACAGTGGGGATCACAACCTCATTGTGATATTGGAGCCTGAGTAATGACAACACAGCCTCACCTGTCATCTCTGCATGAACACTGACATTAGTCAGAACATTGACATCACTGCCACACCAGTGACAACACAGCCTTTGACATCACAGCCTCACCAGTGTCACTGTCATGTAGTAGTTCACCACTGTCATCATAGCTTCATCAGTGATATCATAGACTCAGTATGAGTCTTGTGGGTTCAATGCGAATGGGCAAGCCGGGATGGGATCACCACCAGACCCCGGGATTCAGGAAAGAAGCAGCAGGTTGAGGATGAGTTTGCTCCAGACTCAGCTTTATTCAGGAAGTGTTTGGTATTATATAAGGTCAGGGATCCAATCAGGTGTGGCCACCTCTCTGCTCACATGCAGGGGAAGAGCAGCCACCAATCATTTAACTGTTTACTAGGTATCCAGGTTAAATGACCACTTCCCATTGGTTGTTCATACCTCCTTCCCATTGGTTGTTCATCCTTCCATCCCATTGTTTGTTCATCCATCCATCCCATTGGTTGTTCATCCCTCCTTACCATTGGTTGTTTATCCCTCTGCCTGTATGGTTTCTCTATTGGGAAATATCCAGAGCATTCTGAACTTGTTCAGGCTCATTTATAGTCAGATCTCCTGGATTCAGTAGCCCGGGATAGTGCATCCCTGAATCGATGGTGCCACATTTTCACCCTTTTATTTATTTATTTATAATTTTTTTTTGTGGGGCTCATGATAGCTGGGGCAACCTCGAGCTTCTTCAGCTGTGTGGAATATAAGTGACTGTGCCTATCTTAATTTGGACACCATCCTCAACTGGAGCCTTATACATAAGTTGACTACCACTCATGAGACCATGGCAGAGAAGGAATCATGGTCCAAAAGGGTAACTCAAGTCTGTGGTAGAGAGGAGGTTGTTTTCAGGGCAGGAGCAGTCAGAGGGGCTGTAGGCAGCAAGGCACAGAAATGATCCAGAAGAGCTGTTGAGACATAAATGAAAACCTAAAAATTGTAAATTAGTAAGGCATAGCCAAAATGGAGGACAGCCAAGTTTCCCACGAGCCTTAGGTGATCTTAGAAATGTCCCAAGCCTGAATGGATGCCCTGAGGACCTGGAAAGCAAACTTTGTTATTTTGGGAATATATGAGAAAATCCTGTAAGAAAACTTGTATGAAAGAAAACTTACAATCTAGGGCTGGAGAGGTGGCTCAGGGGTTAAGCCTCCGCCTTGCAGGCGGAAGCTCCTGAGTTCGGATCCCAGATCCCACGTATAGACGCCAGGCGGAAGCGGGGGCGGCCTGCGCTTCTGGTCCTGGTAGGGCGGAGCCTGTGAATCCCGGGGCAGAAGGAGGTGGAGGCGTCCATGGTGGTTCGCGAATTCGTCCGTGGTTCTACACATACACAGACACACACACACACACAGACGCGCGCGCGCACATACACTCGCATATGCACACAGTTGAATAAATAATAATAATAAAAAAATTAAAAAAAAAAGAAAACTTACAATCTATTAGAAAAACAATTGTGATTGATATAAAATATAAGTAGTTAAGGCCTTAGATGTTATCAAAATTATTTTTCTTATTTTTAAGTATGCATACAAGTATTTCAAAATGGTATGTCAAAATTTTAATATTAGCATGAAATAGAAATAAAAAAATTGAAGTGGCCACAGATTTTTTATGTTAAAACACTAGACACACAACATGTAAACACAGAACATATTAACATACAAGCACATGAAGAACATTTTACTGGCAACTGTACAATTTACCAGCAACTGTCTTAAAATTACTCTTGAAAGTTTTATCAAAGGTAGATTAACATTTAGGAAAACCTTATTTAAAACAAGACCTAATATTAGTTAAGTCTGGCAGCTTAGCTTAATTATGAAAGATATCTA
Source organism: Typhlomys cinereus (assembly GCA_023101885.1). NCBI lineage: Eukaryota > Metazoa > Chordata > Mammalia > Rodentia > Platacanthomyidae > Typhlomys > Typhlomys cinereus. The sequence continues at coordinate 571,627 of JALPQD010000046.1, read as the reverse complement.
GCAAGGAAAAGCATCCTCATCGATAGTCCAGTCCCCAGATATTCTCTGGGGAGATCCAAGGTGCTAAAACCACAGCCTCATTCCAAAATTCCTCTATTCCAGCAGTATTAACCTTGAGGTCTCTATTCTCTAGGAGAGATTTTTAAGATATGTATTGGAAGACCGGTATCATCTGAAGCAGAAAATACAGCCAGGAAAGAGGGGGAGTAAAGAGCTACAGGAAGAAGAGGAGGGAAGAGGATGTCAGCAGGGGTTGGAGTCGCCCCCCCCATGGACCTGTGAGCCCTCTGCAGTGTTGGGGAAGGTGAATAGAAGGATACAGAGGAAGAACAAAGGACTAATTTTCGGTTCTTTCCACAAGTTACATTGTAGCAATTAATCACTTCCTCAGTGGAAGATCCTTTAAGGCTACTATTATGCCGAGGAGGATGGGAACAAAGGGGACCAGAAGCATACAGCCTTCCAGGACTTCCCTCTTATGGGCCAGGAAAAGTACTCCCATCCAAATTTGTGGGTCCCAGACTTTTTCTGGGGAAAAGATTAAAGATTCCTTCCAAAAATCTTATAAGTTCTTTGGTGTCACTTTGATCCTACGTATGTCTAATAGAGCTTTAAGAGTAGTCAGCTGGGGTGCCTTCTGACGGGGTGGGAAATTACCTATTATGGAGTGTAAAAGTTCCCTAATGGACCCCCACCCCGGAGCCGAGCCGCCCGGCCAGCAGCACCGGCGCACGCATGGCCACCGGCTTTGCCCCCAGGCCCCCCTCCACGTGAACCCCAACCAGCGCCCAGGTGAGAGAGAGCCCCTCCCAGCCCAGCCCCCCACCCCGGAGCCGAGCCGCCCGGCTAGCAGCACCCCGCGCGGCCACCGGATTTGCCCCCAGCCCCCTTCCAAGCCAAACCCCGACCAGCCCCCAGGTGAGAGAGAGCCCCTCCCAGCCCAGCTCCCCACCCCGGAGCCGAGCCGCCCGGCCAGCAACACCTGCGCACAGCCGCCGGCTTGGCCTCCAGGGCCCCAGCCCAGACACCAGCCCCTCGTGCCCTCCCACCCCAGCGCCCCCCCCCCAGGTCGCAGGTGAAGAATTCTGCCATCAACATCAGACCCTCTGCCTCTCTGGCCCACCGGGGACCTACGCACGTGGTCCACGGAAGACATACCGCTACTCAGAATTCAATAGAGTCCAACGGAAACTCAAACAAAACTCTAAGGAACAAAGAGAACACAGGCCATACATCTGGACTTCACTACAACCATTGTATCACATGGGAGACTCTTCACATCCAGCCCAAAGATAAGTAAAACTTTTTTTTTCTTTTCTCTCACCTTACTGACCCTTTCTAGTATCAATGTTGTAGGTCAGCTTCCTCATACAGCCACCCCAAAAACATACAACTCCAGGGAGTACACCACCCACCCTCACATTTCACCAAGACACTAGATCTTGTGCACTACCATACTTATATTCATCCCCTGGTTACTTAACTGATGTACTAACATCCTAGTAGTCTCATCTAGGGTATAACAATACCAATACACAAACATACCCAATCCAAGGCAAGCACTAATAACAACTGGCAGGTGTAACAATACCAACTATATCGGTTCAGTGAAAAACACACAGAAACTGAAAGGTCCTAAAAAACAAAACAACAATGTACAAGTCAAAGTGCAGATCCACGAGAAACAAAACCCAAGAAGAACAATCTCCCACCAAAAGAATCAATCCCATAATGATGGACTGCGACCAGAACAAATCCATAAAAATAGCCATGAAGTCAGACCCAACATAACGACTTTCAGAGTATGATCATTATCATGATTAATAATATAAAAGAGGAAATCCGAGAAGAGTTAAATAACCGTGTCAACCACTTTGAACAGGAACACAACAGGAACCTGAAGGAGTTGAGAAAAACAGTTCAAGAAACAAAAATAGGTATAGAGCAGGTAAAACAGTCTCAGGCAGAGTTTAAAATTGAACTAAGAGATAAGTTATCTTCAACCCAAAACTCGACAGAGAGTCTTATCAGCAGAACAAATGAGGCAGAAAATAGAATCTCAGATCTTGAAGACAAAGTAGGAGAATTAACCAGCTCAATGGAAGAGATTGTTAAAGCCAAAAAGATACTGGAGAGGAGCATTCAAGAAATATGGGACACCCTGAAGAAGCCTAACATGCGCATTCATGGAATACCAGAACAAGAATCCCAAAATACCACACCTGAGGAAATATTTCAATTCATCATAAATGAAAACTTCCCACAACTACAGAATGAGAGGCCTATCCAAATACAAGAGGCATTTCGCACTCCAAACAGATACGACCAAAATAGAAAATCGCCACGGCAAATAATAGTCAGAACACTCCACATTCAAGACAAAGAAAGGGTGCTGGGAGCTTCAAGAGAAAAAAAGCAAGTCACTTTTAAAGGTAAACCTATTAGAATAACAAATGACTACTCAGTGGAAACAGTAAAAGCAAGAAGAGCTTGGAGAGACATACTTAAAGTATTAAATGAGCAAAAATGCCAAGCCAGACTGATATACCCGGCAAAACTATCTGTCATGATTGAGGGAGAAAGAAAAGTTTTCCAGCACAAAGACAACTTGAAGAGATACATGTCTACCAAACCAGGCCTTCAAAAACTTCAAAAAAATGATACTCAACCTTGAAGAAAAGAACAAGCGTATCCAGGAGGACAGAAGGGAAGTATAATACCACCAGAATATAAATATCAAACAACATGCTTACAAAATCTACTAAACATAAAAAATGTCCAGAATTAAAAATAATTTCTCCATTATAACATTAATTGTCAACAGCATTAACTCACCGATTAAGAGACATAGATTAAAAATTTGGATTAAAAACCACAATCCAACAATCTGCTGCCTTCAGGAAACTCATCTCACCACAAAAGATAGGCATGTCCTAGGAATGAAAGGCTGGTCCAAAATCTTGCAAGCTAATGGAACCAGGAAACAGGCAGGGGTAGCTATTATGCTTTCAGACAAAGTGGACTTCAAACCAAAGAAAATCATAAGAGATACAGATGGATACTACATTTTAGTCACAGGTACAATTCACCAGGAAGACTTCACAATACTGAACATATATGCACCCAATATGGGCCCCTCCACATTCATTAAGAAAACCCTACCGCAGCGTCTAAAGCAAGAAATCAATCCCCAAATGATAATTCTCGGGGATTTCCACACAGCCCTCTCAACATGGGATAGATCAACAGGTCAAAAGCTTAACAGAGACACTTTAGAGCTTAACCAAACCCTTACTGAAATGGACCTTACAGACCTCTATCGAACTTTTCACCCACGCACCAAAGAATACACATTTTTCTCAGCAGCACACGGAACTTTCTCCAAAATAGATCACATATTGGGCCACAAAATGAATCTACACAAATACAAAAAAGTCGAAATTCTAGTCTGTGCCCTATCAGACCACCACGGCCTAAAGTTGGACATCCACAACAACACAACAAACAAGAGAAAATACACTAACTCCTGGAAACTTAACAATATGATGCTGAATGAGAACTGGATTCAGGAAGAAATTAAACAGGAAATTCAAGATTTCCTGAAAGTGAACGAAAATGGAAATACAACTTACCAAAATCTCTGGGACACAATGAAAGCTGTTCTAAGAGGTAAGTTCATAGCTCTTAATGCCTACATCAGAAAAATGGAAACATCAGAAACAAATAATTTAACGATGCAGCTTAAGGCTTTGGAGAAACTTGAGCAATCTGATCCCAAAAGTAGTAGAAGAGAGGAGATTGGCAAAATAAGGGGAGAAATATCTGAAATCGAGACTAAGAAAACAATAGAAAAAATCAACCAGTCAAAAAGCCGGTTCATTGAAAAAATCAATAAGATTGATACACCCCTAGCTAAATTAACCAAAGCAGGAGAGAGAAAGCACAAATTAAGAAAATTAGAAATGAACATGGAGTTATCACTACGGATACCCAAGAAATCCAGAGAATTATAACATCATATTTCAAAAACTTGTACTCTGTGAAGTTTGACAACACAAAAGAGATGGATGAATTTCTAAGTAAACACAACCTAACTAAATTGAATCAGGAAGTTGTGAATTATTTAAATAGTCCTATAACATATAAGGAAATTGAAGAAATAATCTCGAATCTTCCCACCAAAATGTCTTGGGCCACATGGATTCAGTACAGAATTCTACCAGACATTTAAGGAGTTAATAACACCAATACTCCTTAAACTGTTCCATCAAATAGCAAAGGAAGGAACACTACCAAATTCCTTCTAAGAAGCTAATATCATCTTAATCCCAAAACCTAATAAAGACTCACTTAAAAAAGAAAACTATAGGCCGAGCTCTCTGATGAACACAGATGCAAAGATTCTCAACAAAGTCTTAGCAAATCGGATTCAAAAACATATCAAAAAGATCATTCACGGGGACCAAGTAGGCTTCTTCCCCGGCACACAAGGATGGTTCAACATACGCAAGTCAATAAATGTAATTCATCATGTAAACCAGTCCAAAGTCCAAGACCACATGATACTCTCCATAGATGCAGAAAAAGCCTTTAACAAAATCCAACAGCCTTTTATGATCAAAACGCTAGAGACTGTAGGATTGAAAGGAACCTTGATCAATATAATAAAAGATGTATACAACAAGCCCACAGCAAGGATTATGCTCAATGGGGAACAATTGGAAACATTCCTACTTCGATCAGGAACTAGACAAGGCTGTCCACTCTCACCACTTCTATTCAATATTGTACTTGAAGTCTTAGCTGAAGCCATAAGACAAGAAAGGGACATAAGAGGGATTCAAATCAGCAAGGAAGAAGTCAAGCTATCCCTATTTGCAGATGACATGATCTTATACCTGAGGGATCCCAAAAACTCCACCAGGAAGCTCCTGGAACTAATTGAGAAGTTCAGCAGGGTGGCAGGATACAAAATCAATGTGCAAAAATCAGAGGCCTTCCTATATGCCCAGAATGAAAGAAGTGAAAAAGCCTTGAGAGAAACTATCCCAATCACTATAGCCCCTAAAAAAAAGAAATACCTTGGTACAAACCTAACCAAGGAGGTAAAAGACCTTTACAATGAAAACTTTAAAACCCTAAAGGTGAAATTGCAGAAGACACCAGAAGGTGGAAAGACCACCCATGTTCCTGGATTGTTAGAATCAACATTGTAAAAATGACCATCCTACCAAAGGCAATATACAAATTCAATGCTATACCAATTAAAATCCCAAAGCAATTCTTTAAAGAAGTTGACCAATTAATCTCAAAATTCATATGGAGGCACAAAAGACCCAGGATAGCAAAGACAATCCTGAGTAACAAAAACACTGCTGGAGGTATTACCATACCAAACCTTAGTTTATACTACAAATCCATAGTTATAAAAACTGCCTGGTACTGGCTCCAAAATAGACACACAGATCAATGGATAAGGATTGAAGACCCAGATATAAGCCCACAAAAATACAGCCATTTGTTCTTTGACAAAGGGGCCCAAAGAATCCAATGGAAAAAGAACAGTATCTTCAACAAATGGTGCTGGCAAAACTGGATCTCCACATGCAGAAGATTAAAACTGGACCCATACTTGTCACCATGTACAAGACTTAATTCCAAATGGATCAAGGACCTTGATTTAAGGCCAGAGACTTTAAAAACCATAGTTGAAAGGATAGAGAATTCCCTCGAGCTGATTGGGCTAGGCCAACACTTCCTAAACAGACATCCAATGGCACAGTCACTGCTACCAACTCTCAACAGTTGAAATTAAAGAGCTTCTGTTCAGATAAAGAGATTGTCACACGAGCTCAAAGGCAACCCACAGAATGGGAGAAAATCTTCACTAACCACATATCTGATAGAGCCCTATTATCCAAAGTGCACAAAGAACTTAGAAAACTAAACACCAAGGAAACTAATGGCCAAATTAAAAAATGGGCTCTGGAGCTTAAATGAAACTTTACCAGGGATGAAATGAAAATGTCCGACAAATATCTTAAAAAATGCTCCACTACCTTCGCCATCAGGGAAATGCAAATCAAAACTTCCCTGAGATATCATCTCACCCCGGTCAGGATGGCAAAAATCCACAATACAAACAACGACAAATGTTGGAGAGGATGTGGAGAGAGGGGAACTCTCCTACATTGTCGGTGGGGATGCAGACTCATACAGCCACTCTGGCGAGCCGTCTGGAGATTCTTAAAGAATTAAAGGTTGAAATGCCATATGACCCTGCTATTCCACTTTTGGGAATAACCCCACGTACAGCAAAAATTCACTTCGATAGCACAAGGTTGACCATGTTCATAGCAGCACTGTTTACAATAGCAAAGTCATGGAATCAACCCAAATGTCCAACAGTTGACGAGTGGATAAGGAAAGTGTGGTACATCTATACAATGGAGTACTACTCAGCCATCAAAAATGATGAATTACTGGAATTTGCCGGGAAATGAATGTTATTAGAAACAATTATACTAAGTGAAGTATCCCAGACCCAGAAAATTAAGCGCCGTATGTACTTCCTAATAGGTGGCTCCTAGTACCAAACTCACCCAGCCCACATTGAGACACTCAAAAGTAAACCTAAGTAACACAGTAATTGCAAGGATTATCAACAAGAGAGATGGGGTAGGAGGGCCACACCAGAAACAAGGAGAGAGGGGACTATGTTACAGCAGAGAAAACAGGCCTCCATCAAGGTCTGCAAGAAAGTAATGAGAAACCTGGTTAGGTTCACAGACGTTCTTTCCTGATCTCACCAGCAGGAGAGGGCATATAATCTAGCAGATAAAAAGTAATCATTTTGCAAATGGGTGATGGACCCCTCCCTCTCTGAGGTTTCCTACTCTTATTACATCTACTCTTGAATGTGCTATTATAGCAAGACTCCAGTTTAACAGCTTTTTGTCTCTGGCCAGGGGGTGACATACAGTGCCCAGCAGGATGGAGTGAAGGGCATTGCAGGAGCAACAAAACTGCAAAAGAAAATCAACCACCCACAATCCAGAACTTCAGAGACTCTATATCAATCACATAGAACTAGGCCAGCCTAATCTCTCCCCATCCTGGAGCTCAGGGACATTTGTGGAAGAGGGGGCGGTAAGAGTGTAAGAGCAAAAGGATGGGAGGAGCAACGATTTGCAAGATTCTCAATAATAGTTGGGGCCAAAGCAAACATAATGGGACTTTGCATGCCCTGGGCAATGTCCAGTGGACTGTTGCCCTCATAAAATCTAGCATCTGTTAAGGGCACCGAGATCCCTGGAGGCAAGGGTTTGACAGCCATAGTAGTGATCCTATGCTTAAGGGGAACAAGAGAAAGGGCTTATGGAAATGCCACTGGGTCCTTATATGTCATCGGAGAGGAGGACTCAGTGGAAAATTAGGCGTACAGAATAAAGGACTCTCTGGGAATTGGGGGGGAGGTACTGGGGGATGGGGAGGGAGAGGAGGAGGAGGAGGGGGTTCGGGTGGAGGTATGGAGAGGGAGAAAACTGGTAAAAAATTTTTAAATGTATAATTAAATTTTTAATAAAAAAAAATTCCCTAATGGAGCAGAGATGACTAGGAGGTGAGAGGGCAAGGTGAAAAAGCCTAGAAAATAGAAAGCAACAACTAGAACCAAGGTCGAAGTGAAAAAAACTCCTAAAAGGGTAACCAAAATCCAAGGTGAGACCTAGTGCAGGACATATGCAGAGGTGTTTTGGATCTAAGCATCCTGTGCTGAATGAGGGACTTCAGGGGTTTTTTACTCCCCTGGGCCATATGCCGAATGGTCAGGCAGTTTCACTATAATCAAACCTGGACTCTGAGTTCTGAGGGGACCAATTTCTCATGTGAATTCACCAGGAAAAGTTTTGATTTAGAGCGGTTCTTTGATCATGGGGAAATCAAATGAGCAATTGCATTCCTAACTTCAGGAACAATGATGGACAAACAGGGAAAGAGGAAGAGGAGGAGACCACCTGCTCACCTTTAGGCACCATAAGCACAGGAACGCAAAACCAAAGGGGCTGCTCACCAAACTTTACTGGAGCAGGTGTCTTGTATACACTGAAGGCAGCATCACCCCACGTTGGGTGCCAGATGTTGCTGAATCTGGACCAGGTCAGTCAGGGGGAAGAGGAGAAATGGCAGAGTCCTCATGTGCTCGAGTCACCACCCAGACCCCAGGAGTCAGGCAAGAAGCAGTAGGCAGAAGATCAGTTGGCTGAAGACTCAGGAAGTATTTGGGCTTATTATAGAGTCGGGGTCCAATCAGGTGTGGCCACTTTTTCAGTCAGGGGGAAGGGGAGAGCAACCACCAATCATTTAGCTATTTACTGTGTATCCAGGCTAGATGACTGCTTCCCATTAGTTGTTCATCCCTCCTTCCCATTGGTTATTCATCCCTTAGTCCCATTGGTTGTTTGTCCCTCTCCCTGTATGGTTCCTCTATTGGGATATTTCTGGGGCATGTCTGAACTTGTTCAGGCTTGTCTGAAGTGAGACATCCTGGATTCAGGAACCTGGGCTAGGGCCTCCCAGAATCGATAGTGCCACAACCACTAAAAAAGCAGCTGCACGGAGTCATCAAAACCTCTCCAAGTGACATAACAATATCACTGTGTCATCAGAGCCTCACAGTGACATCATAGCCACAATATATCCACAAAGCCTCACTGTGACATTACAACCTCATAGTGACATCACAGCCTCACTGTGACATCACAAACTCATTGAGACATCAGCCTTGACACTGACATAATAGCCTCAGGAAGGCATCACAAACACACCTGTGACATAGCCTCACTATGACATCACAGCCTCAATATGACACCACAGCCTTTCCAATGACACAATCACCATCATGTCATCACCAAAGCCCTGTAACATCTTGGGCTCATGGTGACACCACAAACGCACAGTGACATCAAAGCCTCACAGTGGCATCACAACCTCACCAGTAACATCCCAGTCTTAATGTGACATCTCAGCCTCATCACTGACATCAATCTCACTTCTGATATCAAAACATAAACACTGAAAGCTCAGCCAAACTGTGATGTCACACCAAAGATATAGCCTCACTGTGATATCAAAACCTCACAATAATATCAGCACCTCATATTGACATCACAGCCTTTCCTCTGGCATCACAGCCTTGGTATGCCTGCACAGCCTCACCACTGACGTCCTAGTGGCACTGTGAAATCCAAGCATCACCCCTGATGTCACAGCTGCATGGACGTCTCATGGAATCAGCCCTGACATCAGAGCCTTACTCTGACATCACACCCTTACAGTGACCGCACAGCCTGCCCAATGACAAAAACAGGCTCACCTCTTACATGATAGCCTCATTGTGCCATCAGTCTTGCCACTGATATCACTGTGACAACACAGCTTCCAGAGTAATATCACCTCACAGTGACATGACAGACCACAGTGACATACAACCTTCACAGTGATATCAGTCTCAATGTGACATCACAGCATCACCACAGACATCATAACCTCTGTGACATCAGCCTTGCCACTGACATCAGAGTCTCACTGTGACCTTACAGCCTACACTGTGAAATCAACAACTCCCTGTGACATCGCAGGCTCATGGTGACACCACAGCAACACGGTGACATCAAAGCCTAATGGTGGCATCACAGTGTCACCAGTGACATGCCACCCTCATTGGGAATTGTGCCATCCTCACTTACATCAGCCTCATTCTGATATCACAGCCTAATCACTGAAATAACATGCTCACTGTGATGTCAAATTCTGGCTCCACTGACATCACAGCTTCACTGTGATATCACGGCATCACTGGTAATCACGGCATCACAACACAGCCTCTCTGTGACAGCACAGCCTCACCTCTGAGGCTATAGCCTCACTGTCACATGACAGCCTCACTATACATCACAGGCTCACCTCTGAAATCATTGCCCATCTGTGACAGGACAGCATCAACTCTGATGATATAGCCTTACTCTTTCATTGCAGCCTCACTGTGACATCATAGGCTTACCTGTGAAATCATAGCCTCAATGCGACATCACACCCTCATCGCTGACATCATACCTTGCCTCACTATGACAGCACAGCCTCAATACTGACCTCACAGGCTCAATGAATCCGGATAGCCTCCCAGTGACATCACAGTGTCGGTATAGACATCACAACCTCACAGTGACATCACAACTTCCCCAGTGACATAACAATTTTACAGTGACTTCACAGCTCATTATTATATCACAGCCATACCATGTAATCAAAGCATGACTGGGATATAAAGCTTCACCACTGACATCATACACTCACTGTGATATTACAGCCTCAGTTTGACAAAATAATCTCATTGTGATATAAGAGCCTCACGAGTGACAATACAGCCTTACCAATGACATAGTCTCCCTGTGAAAGCACAGTCAATACTGACATCTCAACCTCACTGATACATAACAACCTAATTGTGACATCACACCACACTGCCAGTGTAGTCTCACTGTAACATGACAGCCTCACAACTGATATGACAGGCTGAGTGACATCACAGCCTCTCCTCTAACATCACAGCATCAGTATGACTGCACAGCCTTACCAGTGACATGCTAACCTCACTGTGAAATCCAAGCATCACCCCTGACATCACAGTCTTACTGTGACATCAAAGTCTCACAACTAATATGACAGGCTAACCGTGATACTACAGCTTTACCAGTGATACTATAGCCTCATGGTGACATCATAACCTCACTGTGGCATCTCGGCCTCACCAGATTTATCACATTGTCAATGTGACATCTCAGCCTCATCTCTCACATCAGTTTCACTTCTGAAATCACAGCCTAACCACTGACCTCAGAGCTTCACTCTGATATCACAGCCTCACTGTGACATCACAAACTCACTGTGACATCATAACTTCCCCAGTGACATCACAACCTCACAGTGACTTCCCAGCCATACTAATGCTATCAAAGCATCACTGTCATGTAAACATTAACCTCTGAAATCATAGCCTCACCATGACACACAGCCTCATTTTGACACAATAAACTCCCTGTGACATTAGCGCCTCACAAGTGACAGTACAGCCTCACCAATGGCATAACTCACTGTGAAAGCACAGTCGCTACTGATATCACAACTTCACTGTGTAATCACAATTTCAATATGATATCAAAGCCACACTGTGCTACCACACTTCACCGTGACATCACAGCCTCCCCATGCACATGATAGGCTCAACGTGGCATCACAGCCTTACCAGTATATCACATTGTCAGTGTAACATCTCTATCTTATCTCTCACAACAGTCTCACTTCTGAAATCATAGCTTAAACACTGACCTCACAACTACACTGTGACATCACAACCTCACTGTGACATCACAGCCTCAACACTGGTATCTTACCTAACCTTACTATGACACCACAGTCTCACCACAGATAGCACAGGCTCACAGTGACATGATAGCCTCAGCAGAGACATCATAGCCTTTGACACAAAAATCAGTGACACCACAGGGTCTCATGTTATATCACTGCCTCATTGTGACATCAATCTTTACAGAAATATCTGTGATATTTCTATGATAGTGACCTCACAGCCTCACTGTGATCTTAATCTAGTCTGTTACATCATAGACTCACCTGTAACATCAAAGCCTTATAGTGAAATCAGCCAGTGATATCATAGCTTCACTGTGGCATTATAGCCTCATTTCTGACATCACAGGTTCACTGTGACAAGACAGCCTCACCTCTGACATCACAGCCTCACTGTGACATAACAGGCTAACCTCTGAAATCCTCGCATCAATGACACCATTGACATGCTGCCTAGCCTCACTATAATGTCACAGCCACATCACTGACATCTCAGGCTCACGGTCATGTGACATCCTCAACAGTGATACCACAGCCTCTCCAGTAACATCTCAGCATCATTGTGACATCTCAGCCTCATCACTGACATCACCCTCACTTCTGACATCACAGCCCAAACACTACATCACAACCAAACTGTGATGTCATAGTTCATCACTGTGTAGTTGTGACATCACAGTGAGGCACTAATTACTGCCTCACTGTGATGTCACAACTACACAGTAACATCACCATCTCATAGTGACACCACAGCCTCTGTTCTGACATCATAGCCTCAATGTGACTGCACAGCCTCACCACTGACATCCTATCCTCACTATGAACTCCAAGCATCACCACTGATGTCACAGCCTCACTGACATTTCATAAAATTAGCCCTGATATCAGAGCTGCACTATGACATCACAGCCTCACAGTGATCTCACAACCTGCTCACTGATACCATAGACTCACCTGTTACATTATATTCTCAAAGTGATCAGTCTTGCCACTGACATCACAGCCTTACTGTGACATCACAGATTCCAGAGTGATATCACCTCATGGTGGCATGACATCCCACAGTAACATCCAACCTTCACAGTGACATCACAGCCACAGTGTGTTATCATGGACTCACCAGTAATAGCACAGCCTCACCTGTGATATCAACGTGGCCTCTGACATTATTGAGAATACTGACATCATTGCCACACCAGTGACAACACAGCCTTTGACATCAGAGACTCATCAGTGTCACAGCCATGCAATAGGTTAACCACTGACAATACTGCCTCATTATGATATATTTCTCATCATTGATATTCTAGCCTTATTCTGACATCACACATTCAATAGTGACATCACAGTCTTACTGTCACATCAGCCTATTCAATAACATCACAGCCACACTGTGCCAGCATAGATTCGCTGTGACATCACAGACTCACCACGGGTAGCACAGACTTACCATGATATTATAGCCTTAGAAGTGAGACCACAGACTCATGGTGACATAATAACCTCACTGTATCATCACACCCTCACTAGTTATATTATATCATTAATGCATCATCTCGGCCTCATCTCTTCTGAAATCACAATCTAACTATTGATCTCATAGCTGCACTGTGAAATCACAGTCTCACTGAGACTTCACAGCCTCATGGTGACAACACAGTAACACTATGACATCACAGCCTTACCCCTAGTATCCTACTTAGCCTTACTATGACATCACAACCTCACTACAGATACCACTGGCTCATAGTGATGTGACAGCCTCAGCAGTGATATTATAGCCTTTGACGTCATGAACAGTGACACCACAGCCTCACATGTTACATCACTCCCTCATTGTGACATCACTCTTCCCACAGATATAAGCCTCACAGTGCACTCACAGCCTCGCTGTGACCTCAAAGTTTAACCTGTTACATCATAGACTCACCTGTTATATCATAGTCTTATGGAGAAATCAGCCTTGCCACTGACATCACATCTTCCACAGTGATCTCACAGCCTCACTGTGACATCACAACCTCTTTGTGATGCCGCAGAGTCATAGTGACATCTAAGCTTCACAGTGATATCACAGCCTCACTGTGACATCAAAGCCCCACCACTGACATCACATCCTCACTGTGACATAACAGGTCATCCTCTAAAATCATAGCTTCTGTGACACATGGACTTCTGCCTTGCCTTGCTGTGATATCACAATCTCATTGATAATATCACAGGCTCATGGTCACATGATAGCCTCAACAGTGACATCACAGCCTCGCTGTGGCATCACAGTTACACCAGTAACATCCCAGTATCACAGTGACATCATAGCCTCACCTGTAACATCACAGCTTCAGTGTGACAGCACCGCCTCACTACTGACATTTTTAACCTCACTGTGAAATCAAAGCATCTCTCCTGATGTCACATCACACTAACATCTCATAGAATCAGTTCTAACATCAAAGCCTCACTGTGACATCACAGCCTCACCGTGAACTTACAACTTTCCCACTGACAAAACAGGTTCATCTGCTACCTTATAGCCCCCTTGTGACATTAGTTTTACCACTGATATCACAACCTCACCATGACATCACAGCTTCCAGAGTGATATCATCTCATGGTTACATGACAGGCCACAGTGACATAAAATTTTCTTTTTTTATAATATTTGTATTATTATTTCCACTCATACAAACTTAATAGGTACACCGGTTCTCTCCCTTCCTCCTTCCCCTACCCGCTTCCTCCCCCACACCTCACCCCTCTCTCCCCATCCCCCAGTGCCTCCCCCCATTCCCCAGAGAACCCTTTAATGTGCATGCCAGACTCTCCTCTGAGCCCTCCTCTCTGATGATGTACAAGGACCCAGTGGCTTTTCCTGAACCCTTTCCTGTGTTCCCCTTAAGCATAGGAACACTACTATGGCTGTCAATTCCTTGCTTCCAAGGATCTTGGTGCCTTTAGCAAATGCTACACTTTATGGGGTCAATAGTGTGTGGGACATTGCACAGAACATGCAAAATCCAATTAAGATTGCTTCAGCTCTAACATGTGTAGAGTATCTCACATATCATTGCTCCTCCCATCCTTGTGCTCTTACACTCTTACCGCTGCCTCTTCCGCAAATTTCCCTGAGCTTCAGGATGGGGAGAGATTAGGCTGGCCTAGTCCAGGTAATTGATATAGAGTCTCTGAAGTTCTGGATTATGGTTTGTTGATTTTCTTTTGCAGTTTTGCAGCTCCTGCAATGCCCTTCACTCCATCCTGATGGGTATTGTATGTCACCCCCTAGCCAAAGATAAAAAGCTGTTAAACTAGAGTCTTGTTATAAGAGTATATTTGAAGGTAGATGTAATAAAAGTAGGAAACCACAGTGAGGGAGGGGTCAATCACCCATTTGCAAAATGGTTACTTTTTATCTGCCAGACTATATGCCCTCCCCTTCTGGTGAGATCATACCCCCTCAGTTGTAAATGATCAGGAATGAAAGTCTGTGAACTTAACTAGATATGTCGTTACTTACTTGCAGTCCTTGATGGAGGCCTATTTTCTCTGCTGTAACATGGTCCCCTCTCTCCTTGTTTCTGGTGTGACCCTCCTACCCCATCCCTCCTATTCATAATTCTTGCAATTACTGTATTACAGAGATTTATCTTTGAGTGTCTCCAGGTGGGCTGGGTGGGTTTGGTACTAGGAGCCACCTATTAGGAAGTACATACGGCGCTTAATTTTCTGGGTCTGGGATACTTCACTTAGTATAATTATTTCTAATAACATTCATTTCCCGGCAAATTCCAGTAATTCATCATTTTTGATGGCTGAGTAGTACTCCATTGTATAGATGTACCACAGTTTCCTTATCCACTCGTCAACTGTTGGACATTTGGGCTGATTCCATGACTTTGCTATTGTAAACAGTGCTGCTATGAACATGGTCGACCTTGTGCTATCGAGGTGAATTTTTGCTGTACGTGGGGTTATTCCCAAAAGTGGAATAGCAGGGTCAAATGGCATTTCAATTTTCAATTTCTTTGATATCTCCAAACGGGTCGCCAGAGTGGTTGTATGAGCCTGCAATCCCACCAGCAATGTAGGAGAGTTCCCCTCTCTCCTCATCCTATCCAGCATTTGTTGTTGTTTGTATTGTGGATTTTTGCCATCTTGACTAGGGTGAGATGATATCTCAGGGAAGTTTTGATTTGCATTTCCCTGATGGCTAAGGAAGTGGAGTATTTTTTAAGATATTTGTCGGACATTTTCATTTCATCCCTGGTAAAGTTTCATTTAAGCTCCAGAGCCCATTTTTTTAATTTGGCCATTAGTTTCCTTGGTGTTTAGTTTTCTCAGTTCTTTGTGCACTTTGGATAATAGGGCTCTATCAGATATGTGGTTAGTGAAGACTTTCTCCCATTCTGTGGGTTGCCTTTGAGCTCGTGCTACAATCTCTTTATCTGAACAGAAGCTCTTTAATTTCACAAGATCCCAACTGTTGAAAGTTTGTAGCAGTGACTGTGTCATTGGATGTCTGTTTAGGAAATGTTGGCCTAGCCCAATCAGTTCAAGGGAGTTCCCTATCCTTTCAACTATGGTTTTTATAGTCTCTGGCTTTATATCAAGGTCCTTAATCCATTTGGAATTAAGTCTTGTACATGATGACAAGTACGGGTCCAGTTTTAATCTCCTGCATGTGGATATCCAGTTTTGCCAGCACCATTTGTTGAAGATGCTGTTATTTTCCATTGGATTTTTTGGGCCCCTTTGTCAAAGAACAAATGGCTGTAATTTTGTGGGCTTATATCTGGGTCTTCAACCCTTATCCATTGATCTGTGTGTCTATTTTGGAGCCAGTACCCAGGCTATAACTATGGATTTGTAGTATAGACTAAGGTTTGGTATGTGATACCTCCAGCAGTGTTTTTGTTACTCAGGATTGTCCTTGCTATCCTGGGTCTTTTGTGCCTCCATATGAACTTTGAGATTGTTTGGTCAACTTCTTTGAACAATTGTTCTCATTCAGCATTATATTGTTAAGTTTCCAGGAGTTAGTGTATTTTCTCTTGCTTGTTGTGTTGTGGATGTCAAACTTTGGGCCGTGGTGGTCTGATAAGGTGCATGCTAGAATTTCAACATTCCTGTATATGTGGAGATCCGTTTTCTGGCTCAATATGTCATCTATTTTGGAGACAATTCTGTATGCTGCTGAGAAAAATGTGTATTCTTTGGCGTGTGGATGAAAAGCTTGATAGAGATCTGTAAGGTCCATTTCAGTAAGGGTTTGATTAAGCTCCAAAGTGTGTCTGTTAAGTTTTTTACTTGTAGATCTATCCCATGTTGAGAGGACAGTATTGAAATCCCCAAGAATTATCATTTTGGGATTGATTTTTCGCTTTAGATGTTGAAGGGTTTGCTTAATGAATGTGGGAGGGGCCGTGTTGTTTGCATATATGTTCAGTATTGTGAAGTCTTCCTGGTGAATTGTACCTGTGACTAAAATGTAGTATCCATCCGTGTCTCTTATGATTTTCTTTGCTTTGAAGTCCACTTTGTCCGATAGCATAATGGCTACCCCTGCCTGTTTTCTGCTTCCATTAGCTTGTAGAATTGTTGACCAGCCTTTCATTTTTATTTTTAGTGTTATAATGGAGAAACTACTTTTAATTCCAGACACTTATTATGTTTAGTTGTTTTCGTAACTATATTGCTTTGCTTTTAATGATATACTTCCCTTCTGTTCTCCCGGATATGCCTGTTTTTTTCTTCAAGGTTGAATATCATTTCTAGTGTTTTTTGAAGGCCTGGTTTTGTAGACATGTATCCCTTCAAGTTGTCTGTGCTGGAAGATTTTTCTTTCTCCCTCGATCATGACGGGTAGTTTTGCAGGGTAAATCAGCCTCGGTTGACATTTTTGCTCATTCAATACTTGAAGTATGTGTCTCCAAGCTCTTCTTGCTTTTACTGTTTCGACTGAGAAGTCATTTGTTATTTTAATAGGTTTACCTTTAAAAGTGACTTGTTTATTCTCCCTTGAAGCTCTCAGCACCAGTTCTTTATCTTGAATGTGGAGTGTTTTAACTATTATTTGCCATGGTGAGCTTCTGTTTTGGTCATATCTGTTTGGGGTGCATAATGCCTCTTGTATATGTATAGGTCTCTCTTTTTTTAGATGAGGAAAGTTTTCCTTGATGATCATGTGAAAAATTTCCTCAGGGGTGGTATTTTGAGATTCTTGCTCTGGTATTACATGAATACGCATGTTGGGCTTCTTCAGGGTGTCCCATATCTCTTGAATATTTCTCTCAAGTATCTTTTTGGCTTTAACAACCTCTTCCACTGAGCTGGCTAAAACTCCCACTTCTTCAAGGTCTGAAATTCTGTTTTCTGCTTTGTTAGTTCTACTGATAAAACTCTCTGTGGAGTTCTGGGTTGAAGATAACTTGTCTTTTAGCTCAGTTTTAAACTCTGCTTGAGTCTGTTTTAACTGCTCTATGCCAGTTTTTATTTCTTGCACTGTTTTTCTCACCTCCTCCAAGTGTCTGTTGTGTTTCTCTTCAAAGCGATTGATTCAGTTATTTAATTCCTCCCGGATTTCCTGTTTCATAGTATTGAACATGGTAATGATCATATTTTGAAAGTCATTATCCTTGGTCATGCTTTCTTGGCCATTTTCCATGGGTTTGTTCTGGTTGGAGTCTAACATTATGGGATTAATTCCTTCAGTGGGAGATTTGTTTCCTTGAATGTTGTTTCTCATGGATTTGCACTTTGACTTGGGCATTGTCGTTTTAAGTCTTCAGATCTTCTTTCAATTTCTGTGAGTTTTTCACTAAACTGAATTATTTGGCCTGGGGTTCTGGGGATGGGCAGGGGTGGAGCTTACCTAGGTCGTCTTGAGTCCCGGCTGGACTGTGCGTCCTGAGCGGTGGAGTGGGGAAAGGGAGTATGGGGCTTCGGCAGGGCACTATTTAACCTGGGGGAGCTGGGGCAGGCCCGGGCGCAAGGGGTCCTCCTCCCCGGCCCTGCGTGGCTCCGTCTCCAGCTGGCTGGTGGAAGGAGCTGGGTCTCTTGGGCTGCATGGGGTTCTGGGAGTGGGTGGGGGTGGAGCTTACCTAGGTCATGGTGCATCCCCACTGGACTGCGCAAACATCCCAGGCGATGGAATGGGGAAAAGGGTGACATACTATTTTCACAGTGACATCAGAGCTTCATGGTGATATTAGGTCCTCACCAGTTACATCAAAGCCTAACTGTCACATCACCCTTGCCAGCTATAACACATTCTCACTATGACCTCAAATCCTGGACTGTGACATCACCAAATCCCTATGACATTACAGGATCAATGTGACACCACAGCCACACTGTGACATCAAAGTCTCACAGTGGCATCACGACTCACAGTGACAACTCAGAATCACCTGTGACTTCAGTGTCCCCAATGACATTAGTCAGAACACTGACATCAGTACCACACCAGTGACAATACAGCCTTTGACATCACAGCCTCACCAGGGTCACTGTCATGTAATAGGTTCACTACTGACATCTTAGCCTCACCAGTGACATTGCAGACTCACTATGACATCTTTCTCACCATTGACATTCCACCTTATTGTGACATTACACCTTCACTGTGACATCAGCCTTACAACTAATATCACAGCCTCACTGAGCCATCAAAACCTTTCCAGTTATATCACAGCATCACTGTGTCATGAGAGCCTCACTATTACATCACAGTCACAATGTGTCCTCACAGCCTCACATTGCATCCTGACAGTGACATCACAGCCTCACTGTGACGGCACAAACTCACTCTGATATCAACCTTGCCATTGACATAATAGGCACATGATGACATCACACACATACTTCTGACATAGCCTCACTTTGACATTACAGCCCCAATGTCACTTCAGAGCATCACCACTGACATCATACCCTCACAGTGACATCAGCCTTGCAACTGACATCACAGTCACACTGTGACCTCACAGTCACCACCATGATATCACCAACTTCCTGTGACATCACAAGCTCATGGTGATACCAGAGCTAAACGGTGACATCAAATCCTCATGGTGGCATGACACCCTCACCAATGACATGCCAGCCTCACTGTGACATCATAACCTCATCACTCACATCAGAGTCAAAGTCATTTTGATAACACAGTGTAACCACTGAAATCACATCCTCACTGTGATGTCATAGGTTTGCTCTACTGTCATCAGAGAGTCTCTGTGACATCATGGCATCACTGGTGTCTAAACAGCCTCCATGTGACATTACAGCCTCAACTCTGAGGTTATAGTCTCATTGTGACATCACAGACCACCATTGGAAAGGTTCAACTGAGACAACTTGATAGGATTATACCCACCCTAGATCCTTTCAGACCTCTAAAGCTCGCATAATACTGCATCATACAAAAGGGAGCCACTAAAGTGAACAGATGCCTTATTGCAGCTATGCTAGGAATCACTCTTCTTCCAGTCACTTAGTTTCTTAGACCCTCTAGCCTTTCAACTCACCAAATTGTTGTTAGCTAGACTAAAGGCTCCAGGAATTCTCCAGCATTCAGCCATCAGCCACTTGACTACCAAACTGAGCAGCTACTGGGAGCCATCTTTGGAAAACCTTGGTAACTGAAAGACATTGTTGGACTAACTCGATCATAATGTAAGCCAATTCAATACATTCCCTATATTATATATATATATATACATATATATATATATATATATATATATATATATATACTCATTGTGTCGATTCTACATCTCTAGAGAACCTGACTAATACAGACTGTGGTACCAGGAGTGGTTCTAGAGAGATAGATTTGTAAAAATGAATTTTGCTTACAGATTTGGTGACATCTGGAATTGCCTCTCCAACACAATCAAACAACCAACTACTAAAGACTGCTCTGGCAGTAAGGAGAAAGATAATGTTTGGAGTGAACTGCTCCGAAAATTGGTGAAGATAGGTCTCTTATGAGGTGTGAGGAGCTTGGTGATTCAATATATAAAAATTTGACAATATGATTAAAAATAAGGAAAACAATGATGCTGATTGGTCGCTACTGGCATCTCTTGATAAAATACAAAAGGAGAAGGAAAACATCAAATGTGAAAATATCCAACCAGAGAGCATGTAATCAATGGGGTGGCCTCTAAGTGTGACCTAGAAGCAACTCTGGAAAGGAAAGACTTTACTGGTGAAATTGCCCAGCTTCAAATGTGTATAAACTACTTAGAAGTTTTTAAATGTGCCCTAGAAGAGAATCTTCTTTCCAGTCGCAATAGGGCTCGAATTGCAGAAAATAAACTCAAATGCTGATTATTAGATTGAGTGAATTACAACATAAATTAAAATCCCAGCCTGGAAAGGTGTGGTAGGTTAAAGTAAAATCACTGATTGGCAAAGAGTGGGATCCTGAAAAGTGGATGCTGATGTGTGGGAAGACCAAACTGATGATGAAAATGAGGACGTGGAATCCTCAAATTCTGATGGATTTATTCCATCTGAAGAAATGGCCTCCCCACCCTTAGCAGAGAATGAATCATTGCTTCTAACTAGGGAACTTATTTCACAGTCAAAGAAGTACAGCAGTGGGTTCATGACCATGGAATTCATTGATCTTACCATGTTCCCCAACATCCTGAAGTAGCTGGCTTGATAGAATGGTGGAATGGCCTTTTAAAGGCACAATTACAGTATCAACAAGGTGGTAATAGTCTGGAGGGATGGTGCAGAATTCTCAAGAAGGCAGTATATGCCTTAAACCAATGTCCACTATATGGTACTGTGTATAATGAGGATTCACGGGTCCAGGAATCAAGGGGTGCAAACAGGAATAGCTCCCCTTACTATTACCCCTAGTGTCCCATTAGGAAAATTTTTGCTCCCTGTTCCCGCGAGTCTGTGTTCTACTGGCTTAGAAGTTTTGGGTCCAGAGCAGAGAATGCTTCTGCCAGGAGACACAGCAAATATTTTTTGAACTGGAAGATAAGGCTTCCTCCGGGTTATTTTTGACTTCTAATGCCCTTAAGCTAACAGGCTAAGACAGGAATAACAGTGTTAGGAGGGGTGATTGACCCAGACCACCAAGGGGAAATTGGACTGGTTCTCCACAATGATGGTAAGGAAGAATATTTCTGGAATGTAGGAGATACACTAGGGCGTCTCTTGTACTGTGTCCTGTGATTAAGATCAATGGGAATTTACAGCAACACAACACAGGAAAGACAGTAAATGGTCCAGATCCTCCAGGAATGAAGTAAAGAGATCCAAGTAAAGAGCTAAGACCTGTGGAAGTGCTTTCTGAAGATGGAGGAAATAGAAAATGAGTAGTAGAAGGTAGTTATAAATGCTACCTAAGGCCATGTAACCAGTTACAGAAATGAGGATTATAATTGCCATGAGTGCTCCTGGTCAGACTGTCAAGAATAGACTTCTGTATGTGCACATACCCTAAGAAGATATTTGTGTTATGTAATGTAATGTTAATCTATAGTCATGTGATGAAATGTAATCTACATTATGATATTGTGTTATGGGACACTAAAGACTAAGCATTTCTCAAGGGGCATTGTCATTAATCTTGTAAAAATAATGTGTGTGCTGCTCCCATGGATAGCTATATTATGTTAGGTGGAATTAGTAATCTTACTGTTTTTATTTAGAGAGCTTTTAATGGCCTAAGGAAATGTGACTTGGTGTGGAATTGAAAAGTGGTGGAATTGTGATAGTTAAGCCTGGGTGTCAGTATTAACTAAAATGGGCTGAGACCACCCCTAAAAATGATCAACTGAGAACACTTGATAGGATTGTACCTACCCTAGATCCTATCAGAACCTCCAAAACTCTCTTAGGATCCTCCCAGTATTGCATCATATAAAAAGGAGCCACTATAGAGAACAGATGCCTTATTGCAGATATTCTAGGAATCACTCTTCCTTCCAGCTGCCCTGTGTCTTCAACCCTATAGTCTTCCAAACCATCAAGTTGTTGTTGGCTAGACTAAAGACTCTAGGAATTTTCCAACATTCAGCCATTAGCCACTTGACTACTGAACTGAGAAGCTACCAGCAGTTGTCATTGGACTACTTTGAACATACTGTAAGCTGATTCAATATATTCCCTATATTATATGTATATATATATATATATATATATATATGTATGTATGTGTATATGTATGTATGTATGTATGTGTTAATATATTCCTTGTGTCAATTCTGCATCTTTAGAAAACCTGAAAAATACCCTGTGACACCACACTGTCGCTATTGACATTACAACCTCACTGTGATATCACAACTCTAGGGACACCATAACCATACAGTAACATCACAGCCTCATTGTGACATTGCAGCCATACTGTGCCATCAAAGCATCACTGTGACATTAAGATTCACCTCACTTCATAGCCTCACTGTGACATCACAGCCTGTTTGACACAATACACTCTCTGTGACATTAGAGCCTCGCCAGTGACAATACAACCTCAACAATGACATAGTCTCTGTGGGAAGGCACACTGTGCTATACAGCCTCATTGTGACATCACAGCCTCATTATGACATCACAGGATCATTTCTGAAATCATTGGCCAACTGTGACATCACAGCATCAAGTCTGAGGTTATAGCCTCACTATTTCATTATGAGCCTCACTATGACATCACAGGCTGACCTCTGAAATCATAGCCTCATTTTGACAACATACCCTCATGACTGACATCCTACCTAGCCTCACTATGATACCACAGCCTCACCACACACCTCATGGGCTTACTGAAATATGACAGCCACCCTGTGACACCACATTGTCCCTAATGACATCACCACCTCACTGTGACATCACAATTTCTCCAATGACATCACACACTTGCAGTGACATCACAGCCTCATTTTGACACCACAGCCATACCGTGACATGAAAGCATCACTGTGACATAAGACTTCGCCTATGATATCATACCCTCATTGTGACATTTGAGGCTCAGTTTTACACAATAAACTCACTGTGACGTTAGAGCCTCACCAGTGACAATACAACCTCACCAATGTCATAGTCTCCATGTGAAAGCACAATCACTACTGGCATCACAGACTCACTGTGACATCAAAACATCACTGTGAAACCACAGCCACACTGTGCTAGCACAGCCTCATTGTGACATCACAGCCTCATCACTGATAGGACAGTCTCACCATATTACAGCCTCACCAGTGACACAACAGCCTCATGGTGACATCATAACCTCACTGTGGCATCACAGCCACAGCAGTTATATCACATCTTCAATGCTACATCTCAGCCTCATCTCTCACATCAATCTCACTTCTGAAATCACAGTTTAACCACTCACCTCATAGCTGCACAGTGAAATCACAGCCTCGCTGTGACATCACAGCCTTATGATGACATCACAGCCATATTGTGACATCACAGTCTCACCACTGGTATCCTACCTAGCATTACCATGACACCATAGCCTCACCACAGATAGCACAGGCTCACAGTGACATGACAGCTTCAGCAGTGATATTATAGCCTTTAACCTCATAAACCTTGACAGCATAGTCCCACATGTTACATCACTGCCTCTTTGTGACATCAAACTTCCCACAGATATTACAGCTTCACTGTGACCTTAGAGCCTCTCTGTGAACTTGCAGTCTAACCTGTTACATCAGACTCATCTGTCACATATCACATGCTAACCGCTGAAATCACAGCATCACTGTGATGTCAAAGTCATGATCCCCTGACATCTCTGCCTTATTGTGATATCATGGCATAACTGGCTACAACACAGCCTCACAGTGACATCATAGCCTCACCACTGACATCATAGCCTTACTGTGACTAGACAGTCACATCACAGGGTCACCTCCAAAATCGGCCTCAATGTGCCATCACACACTCATCACTGACATCCTACCTAGCCTCACTATGGCACCACAGCCTCACCACTGAACTCACCGATTCACTGACACATGACAGCTTCTCTGTGATACCACAATGTCGCTATTAACATCAAAACCTCACTATGACCTCACAAGTACCCTAGCAACCTTTCAACCTCACAGTAACATCACAGTCTCATTGGGATATTACCACTATGGTGCCATCAAAGCATCACTGTGACATAAAACTAACTCTGATATTGTGACATTGCAGGCTCAGTTTGACACAATAAACTCATTGTGATGTTAGAGTCTCATGAGTAACATAGTCTCCATGTGAAAGCACAGTCATTGCTGACATCACAACTCACTGTGACATCACAGCCTCAGTGAGACATCACAGCCACACTGTGCCAGCACAACTTTACTGTGACATCACAACCTCACTAGTGACATCATAGCTGCGCTGTGACATCATAGCATCACTGTGACTTCACAGCCTCACTGTGACACGATAGCCTTATAGTGACATCACAGCCACACTGTGACATTACAGCCTTACCACTGGTATCCTGCTTAGCTTTATTATGTCCTCATATGGACATCATAGACTTATTGTGACATCACAGCCATACCATGCCATCAAAGCATCACTGTGACATAAAGCTTCACCTCTGACATCACAGCCTTATCACTGACATCATCCTCACTTCTGACATCACAGCTTAACCACTGAAATCTCAGCTGAATCTCTGGTGTCATAGTCGATCATCACTGATATCACAGCCTCATTGTGATATTTCACAGTAACATCACCACCACACAGATCACAGCCTCTCCTCAGACCTCATAGCCTCACTGTGACTGCACAGCCACAAAAATGACATCCTAACTTAACTGTGAAATGCAGGCATCACCCCTGACATAACAGCTGCATTGACATCTCATAGAATTAGTCCTGACATCATAGCCTTATTGCAACATCACAGCCTCACATTGACTACACAACCTGCCCACTGACACCAGTTACACCTGTTACATCATAGCCTCATTGTGACATCAGTGTTGCCACTGATATCACAGCCTCATAGTGACATCACAGATTCCAGAGTGTCACCTGGAATCCAGATATCACCTCAGGGTGATAGGACAGCCTACAGTGACATACAAATTTCAGAGTAACATCACAGCCTCAGTGTGACATCATGCCCTCACCAATGACAACACAGCCTCACCTGTGACATCAGTGTCACCACTGACATCAGTCAGAACACTGCTATCACTGCCACACAATGAGCAAACATCCTTTGACATCACAGTCTCACCAGGGTCGTTGTCACGTAATAGGTTCACCACTGACATAGCTTCACCAGTGACATCAGAGACTCACTATGACATCTTTCTTACCACTGACATTCCAGTCTTATTGTGACCTCACACCTTCACCGGTGACATCCTAGCCTGATTGTGACATCACCCTCACAACTTGTTTCCAAATCCCTACCGGACCAGCTGAGGGTAAAAGAGGGGAAATGGCAGGGGCCTCACGGGCTCAAGGCTAGTAGACAAGCTGGCGATGAGGTCACCCCCAGACCCCGGTAGTCAGATGAGGAGCAGCAGGCAGAGGAAGAGTTGGCTGCAGACTTAGCTTTATTCAGGAAATTAATGGGTTTATTTAAAATCAGGGGCCCAATTAGGTATGGTCACCTCTCCTCTCAGGGGGAGGGGGAGAGCAGCCACCACTCATTTAGCTGTTTGCTAGGTATCCAGGTTAGATGACTGCTTCCATTAGTTGTTCGTCCCTCCTTCTCATTCGTTGTTCATCCCTCTGTCCCTATGTGATATTGCATCCTGACAGTGATATCATAGCTTCACTATGACATCACAAACTCACTGTGACATCAGCCTTGCCACTGACATAATAGGCTCCTGTTGACATCACATTCATGCCTCTAACATACCTCACTGTGACATCACAACCTCAATGTGACTTCACAGTATCTCAACTGACATCATAACTATACAGTGACATCAGTCTTGCCACTGAAATCACAGTCTCACGTGACGTTATAGCCTCACTGTTTCATCACTGTTTCATGAGACATCACATGTGACACTACTGTGATATCATAGCCTCACCACTTCTTTCCTATTTAGTCTTCCCATGATACCACAGCCTTACCACAGATAGCACAGGCTCACAGTGATGTGACAGTCTCAGCAGTGACATCATAGACTTTGACATCATAAACAGTGACATCAAAACCTCTCATGTTACATCACTGCATCATTGAGACATCAATCTTTGCAGAGATATCACAGCCTCAAAGTGAACTCACAGTCTCACTGTGATCTCAATCTAATCTGTTATATGATAGATTCACCTTTTACATCATAGCCTCATGGTGAAATCAGCTTTGCCACTGACATCACAACTTTTCAGTGACATTACAGCATCGCTGTGGCATAATAGCCTCATTTCTGACATCACAGCCTCACTTTCACATCACAGACTCATCTCTCACATCACGGCCTCACTGTGAGATAATAGGCTGAAGTCTGAAATCATAGCATTAGTGACACCATGGACATGCTGCCTAGACTCTCTATGATAGTTCAGACTCATCACTGACATCTCAGCCTCATGGTCACTTGACATCCTCAACAGTGACACCAGAGCCTCACTTAGGCATCACAGTCTTACCAGTAACATCACAGCGCTACTGTGACATCTCAGCCTCATCACTGACATCAGCCTCACTTCTGACATCACAGCCTAATCACTAAATCACAGCCGAACTGGGATGTCATAGTTGATCACCACTGATATCACAGCCTCTCTGTGATATCACAACCTCACAGTAAAATAACTGCCTCACTGTGACATCACAGCCTCTCCTTTGACATCACATCCTCAGTGTGACTGCACAGCCTCATCACTGACATCCTAAGCTTCACCCTGATGACACAGCCTCACTGACATCTCATACAATCAGCTCTGATATGAGAATGAAAATGTGACCTCACAGCCTCACAGTGACCTCACAACCTGCCAACTGACACCACAGACTCACCTGTTACATCATATCTTCATAGTGACACCAGTCTTGCCACTAACATTAAAGCCTTACTGTGAAATCCCAGGTTCCACAGTGATATCACCTCAAGGTGACATGACAGCCCACAGTGACATACAACATTCAAAGTGACATCACAGCCACAGTGTGTCACAATGGCCTCTCCAGTTATAAAACAGCCTCACCTGTGTCATTAGCCTTGCCACTGATATTAGTGAGAACACTGACCTCACTACCACACCAGTGACATCACAGCCTTTGATATCACAGTTACCAGTGTCACTGTCATGTAATAGATTCACCACTGACATCATAGCCTCACCAGTGACATCATAGACTCACTATGACATATATCTCACCACTGACATTCTATCCTTATTGTGACATCACACATTCAACAATGACATCACAGCCTCATTGTCATATCAGCCTCTCCACTAACATCACAGCCACACTGTGCCAGTACAGCTGCTGAAAATAATGTGTATTTTTTGGTGCGTGGATGAAAAATTCGATAGAGATCTGTAAGGTCCATCTCATTAAGGGTTTGATTAAGTTCCAACATGTCTGTGTTAAGCTTTTGACCTATTGATCTATCCCATGTTGAGAGGGCTGTGTGGAAAACCCCAAGAATTATCGTTTGCAGGTTGATTTCTTGCTTTAGACACTGTAGGGTTTGCTTAATGAATGTGGAGGGGCCCATATTAGGTGCATTCATGTTCAGTACTGTGAAGTTTTCCTGGTGAATTGTACCTTTGACTAAAATGTAGTATCCATCTGTGTCTCTTATTTATTTATTTTTTTTGGTTTGAAGTCCACTTTGTCTGACAGCATAATAGCTACCCCTGCCTGTCTCCTGGTTCCATTAGCTTGCAGAATTTTGGATCAGCCTTTCATTTTTAGGGCATGCCTATCTTTTGTGGTGAGATGAGTTTCCTGAAGGCAGCAGATTGATGGATTATGGTTTTTAATCCAAGTTTGTTGATTAACTCACTTGATCAGTGAGTTAATGCCATTGATATTTAATATAATAATGGAGAAATTATTTTCAATTCTGGACATTTTTTATGTTTAGTGGCTTTTTTAAGTGTATTGTTTGACATTTAGGTTTTGGTGGTATTATACTTCCTTTCTGTCCTCTCTTCCAATGCACCTTGACAAAAGGTTTGGTGGATAGACTTCCCAGTATTTTTGGAATCTCGATTCAAGTTGTCCCCTTTTAAAAAAATGTATTATTATTTATTATTTATTCAATTGTGTGTGTGTGTGTGTGTGTGTGTGTGTGTAACCACAGATGTATTCGGGACCCACCATGGACACCTCCACCTCCTCCTACTTTACTTTGCCCTGGGATTCACAGGCTCCACCCTACCAGGACCAAAAACACAGACCACCCCGCTATTGCCCGGCATCTATACATGGGGTCTAGGATCTGAACTCAGGACCTTCCACCTGCCAGGCAGAGATTTAACCCCTGAGCTACCTCTCCAGCCCCTCAAGTTGTCCCTTTTGAAAATTTAAAATGTTGATGGTAAATAATGCCAACCCCAGCTGTTGGTGTGGACTTACTCCCCCTTTTGTTTTTGTAACAAGGATCATTATTTGTCTTAATTTGGTTGGGTAACCCTGGGTGGTAAAGCATTGTAAAAAATGTGATTGTGCATGTTTTGCCTTTTCTCTTGTATGTGCAGACACCCAACATACTTGAGAGAATGTATCTATGGAAACAAAGACATATTTAAGTTTACCAAATGGCACATAATGAGTAACATCTGTTTGTCACTGCATATTAGGTTTTAGTCCTTGGGGATTAACCCTTGACTCCTGTAAGGGTTGGACATGGAGAAAAGGTTGACAAGACTTGCAGGTTTGAACAATCTTTTTTAAGTCCTATATAGGAACTTGAGGGAACCTATGGAGTAAGCCCCTCCAATTAAGGTCAGTTAAACCATGGAAGTCAGAGGCTTCCTGAATGTTAAGAGCCCATATCTCTTGTGAAGCTAATTTATCAACTAAGGCATTGCCCTGGGCTAGGGACCCGGACAGACCAAAGTGACTCCTTAATTGTAAATATATAGGCTTTTCTCGTCCTTCTAGTGTAGATTTTAGTTCTACCATAAGGGGCGATACGGGACTGCTGTTTAACTTTATATGAGCATTTATTATCCCTGGGAGTAAATTTAAAATGTATAGATTGTCAGAGAATAAGTTAGTAGCCTTTTCATTTTCCTTTAATGCCATTGTAACCATCAACAGCTCTTTACACTGAGCTGATCCTTGGACAGGCTGGTATTTTTGTTTGTACGGCTGAATTAAACTTCCTGGGGTGAAGGTAGCATAAGCGGATCCAGTTTTTCCTCCATCTGTGATCACATATGGGACATTTGGCATAAGCATTTTAACAGAGTTTGGGCTCAGCAAGCAGTAAGCGCTGAAGTGGCGTGACCCATTTAGATGGGCCATAATGGCAACTATCTCTCTTAAGTATCCTTCCAATGACAAAGCCAATTGGGGGTGATATTTAGTCAGCCATTCTACATCAGTCAGCCTATGGGGAAAGACAATAGAGTCTGGATCCTTACCATAGTGTCTACATGTCTGTTCACATCCTTTTTGTAAAAAAAATAATATCTGCTAATTGATCTGTAGTGATATAAACTCCAGGGACGTTTCCCAGGGATGTGTGACTCCATTATAGAATTTCTCCAACTTGTAATAGAGCTGATATAATGGTCCCTCTTTCTGAAATGAGCCATAGGGCAATGGGTTTTGCAGGATTATACCTACCCAATTGGAAATCCCTAAGGGCATCCTGGCACTGTTCAATTATCTGATGGTGGCTTTCATGTAAAGTAATTGTATGTCCAGGTTGTCTGCCAGACAATGAGTTTAAGAGATCTTAGGGATCTTGCCATGGGACTATAAACTTGAGCAGAGAGGTGTAACAGATTTTCCACCTTAGGCTGACATTCACTCACATATTCACACAGAGGTTAAAACATTCCTCCCACATTTTAAAGGTGCTCTTTTCCTCCCCCCTCAGGAGAAGCCTATTCCAAAAGGTGAGCAAGGATTGGTCTCTTTTACTGTGAAATTCAATATTTAGAGAAACTCCATAGCTGGCTTGTTCCAAGCTTCAGCTGAGGCAGCATCTGTTGGGTGGGGCCTTGGCTTCTCCTGAGCAGAGCCTCGCTTGGACTGCTGTAGGTCCTAGTTTCAGACCTTCCCGCAGCCCTTGAAAATTTGGGATTTTATGAGTACTCAAATTCCTGCTTAATCAAAGCAGAAAATTGAAATACATTTGAATATATGAAGCTTAATTTTTAATTTTTGAGGCTCAATGTCTTTTTTTCTATAGCATGGAAGAAGCATAACATATTACATTTTCTTTTAATTATCTCTAATTTTTAATCTTTTTATAAACCTAACACTCCACAAACATTTATAGCATACTTTAATATTCTTTTAAGTAACCAACTCATAAACCTCCTGTATACACTTTAATTTTTTAAGTAAGATTTTTTATCCCATAAACCTTCTTTTAAACCTCTTGCACATCCAAGTACCATACATATTTTTCTTTTTTCTACTTGATGTTTTCCTGCTGTTTTCACATCAGTTATCCTGTAAGAAATGTCTTTTTAAAAAGGCAGTAACAGTAGATCTCATCTTAAAAATCATTATATCCAAATTAAGTTTGTAAGATTATAGCAGAACATGGGAGTACATTTGGAATTAGAGAGCAGACTTTTCCCCAATGAAGGGAGCTCATACTTACCAGAAGAATGAAGAAATTCCAATGAACTTCTCATAAATCAGTTTTTCTTTCTGGCTGCTAGATATGTTAACATTATACATAGGAGAACAAATTTTTAAAGAAATTGCAAAAGAGATATTATCATATCCTAGGTAAAAACACAATACTACCTTTTATGAAGCTTCATAAAAATCAAGATAAAACAAGATATTTTAGTCAGTACATACTCAGGCCTTTTAATGTTCTCAAAATGGTTTATTTTTTTTTATATAACATTTTTATTATTATTTCCGCTCATACAAACTTAATAGGTAGACCAGTTCCCTCCCCTCTCCTCCTCCCCCCAAACCCCCTGCTCCCCCTCCCTCCCTCCCCATCTCCCAGTACCTCCCCCCCCAATTCCCAAAGAGTCCTTTATTGCGTATGCCTAACTCTCCTCTTGGTCCTCCTTTCTGATGACGTAAAAGGACCCAGTGGCATTTCCCTGAACCCTTTCTCGTGTTCCCCTTAAGCATAGGAACACTACTGTGGCCATCAATCCCATGCCTCCAAGGATCTTGGTGCTTTTAGCCGATGTTAGACTTTGTGAGGTCAAAAGTGCGACGGACATGGCACAGGGCATGCAAAGTCCTATTATGATTGCTTCAGTCCTATCTAGTGTGGACACTCTTCAAATCATTGCTCCCCCCATCCTTTTGCTCTTACAATCTTACTGCCCCCTCTTCCGCAGATATCCCTGAGCTTCAGGAGGGGGGAGATTAGGCTGGCTTAGTTCTATGTGGATGATATAGAGTCTCTGAAGTTCTGGATTGTGGTTTGTTGATTTTCTTTTGCAGTTTTGCTGCTCCTGCTATGTCCTTCCCTCCATCCTGATGGGCACTGTATGTCACCCCCTGGTCAGAGACAAAAAACTGTTAAACTGGAGTCTTGTTATAATAGCACATTCAAGGATAGATGTAATAAAAGCAGGAAACTTCGGTGAGGGAGGGATCAGTCGTCCATTTGCAAAATGATCTCTTTTCATCTGCCAGACTATATGCCCTCTCCTTCTGGTGAGATCATACCCCTCAGTTGTACATGATCAGGAACGAATGTCTGTGAACTTAACCAGGTGTCACATTACTTACTTGCATTCCTTGGAGGTCGATTTTTTCTGCTGTAACATGTTCCCCTCTCTCCTTGTGTCTGGTGTGGCTCTCCAACCCCATCCCTCCTGTTCACAATCCTTGCAATTACCATATTACATAGATTTAACCCTTGAGTGTCTCAATGTGGGCTGGGTGAGTTTAGTACTAGGAGCCACCTATTAGGGAATACATACGGCGCTTAACTTTCTGGGACTGGGATACTTCACTTAATATAATTGTTTCTAATGACATCCATTTCCCAGCAAACTCCAGTAATTCATCATTTTTGATGGCTGAGTAGTACTCCATTGTATAGATGTACCACAGTTTCCTTATCCACTCGCCAACTGTTGGACATTTAGGTTGATTCCATGACTTTGCTATTGTAAACAGTGCTGCTATGAACATAGTCGTGCTGGTGCTATCGAGGCGAACCTCTGCTGCATGGGGGGTTATTCCCAAAAGTGGAATAGCAGGGTCATATGGCATTTCAATCTTTAATTTCTTTAAGAATCTCCAGACAGCTCGCTAGAATGGCTGTATGAGTCTGCATTCCCACCAGCAATGTAGCAGGGTTCCCCTCCCTCCACATCCTCTCCAGCACTTGTTGATTGTATTGTGGATTTTTGCCAACCTGACCGGGGTGAGATGATATCTCAGGGAAGTTTTGATTTGCATTTCCCTGATAGCTAAAGAAGTGGAGCATTTTTAAAGATATTTGTTAGACATTTTAATTTCATCTCTGGTAAAATTTCTTTTAAGTTCCAGGGCCCATTTTTTAATTGGGCCATTGGTTTCCTTGGTGTTTAATTTTCTAAGTTCTTTGTGCACTCTGGAAAATAGAGCTCTATCAGATATGTGGTTAGTGAAGATTTTCTCCCATTCTGTGGGTTGCCTTTGAGCTCGTGTGATAATCTCTTTATCTAAACAGAAGCTCTTTAATTTCACAAGATCCCAACTGCTGAGAGTTGGTAGCAGTGACTGTGCCATTGGATGTCTGTTTAGGAAATGTTGGCCTAGCCCAATAACCTCAAGGGAGTTCCCTATCAATTCAGTTATGATTTTTATAGTCTCTGGCCTGATATCAAGGTCCTTGATCCATTTGGAATTAAGTCTTGTACATGGTGACAAGTACGGGTCCAGCTTTAATCTTCTGCATGTGGATATCCAGTTTTGCCAGCACCATTTGTTGAAGATACTGTTCTTTTTCCATTGGATTCTTTGGGCCCCTTTGTCAAAGATCAAATGGCTGTATTTTTGTGGGCTTATATCTGGGTCCTCAACTCTTATCCATTGGTCTGTGTGTCTATTTTGGAGTCAGTACCAGGCAGTTTTTATAACTATGGACTTGTAGTATAGACTTGTAGTATAGACTAAGGTTCGGTATGGTAATACCTCCCACAGTGTTTTTGTTACTCAGGATTGTCTTTGCTATTCTGGGTCTTTTGTGCCTCCATATGAATTTTGAGATTAATTGGTCCACTTCTTTAAAGAATTGCTTTGGGATTTTAATTGGTATAGCATTGAATTTGTATATTGCCTTAGGTAGGATGGTCATTTTTACGATGTTGATTCTGCCAATCCAGGAACAAGGGAGGTCTTTCCACCTTCTGGTGTCTTCTGCTATTTCTTTATTTAGGGTTTTAAAGTTTTCATTTTAAAGGTCTTTTACCTCCTTGGTTAGGTTTATAACAAGGTATTTCATTTTTTTAGGGGCTACAGTAAATGGGATTGTTTCTCTCAAGGCTTTTTCACTTCTTTCATTCTGGGCATATAGGAAGGCCTCTGATTTTTGCACATTGATTTTGTATCCTGCCACCCTGCTGAACTTCTCAATTAGTTCCAGGAGCTTCCTGGTGGAGTTTTTGGGATCCCTCAGGTATAAGATCATGTCATCTGCAAATAGGGATAGCTTGACTCCTTCCTTGCCAATTTGAATCCCTTTTATGTCCCTTTCTTGTCTTATGGCTTCAGCTAAGACTTCAAGTACAATATTGAATAGAAGTGGTGAGAGTGGACAGCCTTGTCTAGTTCCTGATCGAAGTGGGAATGCTTCCAATTGTTCCCCATTGAGCATAATCCTTGCTGTGGGCTTGTTGTATACAGCTTTTATTATATTGATAAAGGTTCCTTACATTCCTACTGTCTCTAGCGTTTTGATCATAAAAGGCTGTTGGATCTTATCAAAGGCTTTTTCTGCGTCTATCGAGAGTATCATGTGGTCTTGGACTTTGGACTGGTTTACATGATGAATTACATTTATTGATTTGCGTATGTTGAACCAACCTTGCATGCCGGGGATGAAGCCTACTTGGTCCCTGTGAATGATCTTTTTGATATATTTTTGAATCCGATTTGCTAAGACTTTGTTGAGAACCTTTGCGTCTGTGTTCAACATGGAAATCGGCCTATAGTTTTCTTTTTTAAGTGAATCTTTATTAGGTTTTGGGATTAAGACGACATTAGCTTTATAGAAGGAATTTGGTAGTGTTCCTTCCTTTGCTATTTGATGGAACTGTTTAAGGAGTATTGGTGTTATTGACTCCTTAAATGTCTGGTAGAATTCTGTGCTGAATCCATCTGGTCAAGGACATTTTTTGGTGGGAAGATTCGAGATTACTTCTTCAATTTCCTTATATGTTATAGGGCCATTTAAGTAATTCACAACTTCCTGATCCAATTTAGGTAAGATGTGTTTACTTAGAAATTCATCCATCTCTTCTGGGTTGTAAAACTTCACTGAGTATAAGTTTTTGAAATATGATGTTATAATTCTCTGGATTTCTTGGGTATCAGTAGTGATTACTCCATGTTCATTTCTAATTTTGTTAATTTGGGTTTTCTCTCTCTTGCTTTTGGTTAATTTAGTTAGGGGTGTATCTATCTTATTGATTTTTTCAAAGAACCAGCTTTTTGACTGGTTGATTTTCTCTATTGTTTCCTTAATCTTGATTGCAGATATTTCTCCCTTTATTTTGCTAATCTCCTCTCTTCTGCTACTTTTGGGATCAGATTGCTCAAGTTTCTCTAAAGCCTTAAGCTGCATTGTTAAGTTATTTATTTCTGATGTTTCCATTTTTTTGATGTAGGCATTAAGAGCTATGAACTTACCTCTTAGAACAGCTTTCATTGTTTCCCAGAGATTTTGGTAAGTTGTATTTTCGTTATCATTCACTTTCAGGAAATCTTGAATTTCCTTTTTAATTTCTTCCGGAATCCAGTTCTCATTCAGCATCATATTGTTAAGTTTCCAGGAGTTAATGTATTTTCTCTTGTTTGTTGTGTTGTGGATGTCCAGCTTTAGGCCATGGTGGTCTGATAGGGCACAGGTTAGAATTTCAACTTTTTTATATATGTGTAGATTCGTTTTGTGGCCCAATATGTGACCTATTTTGGAAAAAGTTCCGTGTGCTGCTGAGAAAAATGTGTATTCTTTGGTGCGTGGGTGAAAAGTTCGATAGAGATCTGTAAGGTCCATTTCTTTAAGGGTTTGATTAAGTTCCAAAGTGTCTCTGTTAAGCCTTTGACCTGTTGATCTACCCCATGTTGAGAGGGCGGTGTTGAAGTCCCCAAGAATTATCCTTTTGGGGTTGATATCTTGCTTTAGGCGCTGTAGGGTTTTCTTAATGAATGTGGAGGGGCCCGTATTGGGTGCATAAATGTTCAGGATTGTGAAGTCTTCCTAGTGAATTGTACCTTTGACTAAAATGTAGTATCCATCTGTGTCTCTTATGATTTTCTTTGGTTTGAAGTCCACTTTATCTGAAAGCATAATTGCTACTCCTGCCTGTTTCCTGGTTCCATTAGCTTGTAAGATTTTGGACCAGCCTTTCATTCTTAGGATGTGCCTATCTTTTGTGGTGAGATGAGTTTCCTGAAGGCAGCAGATTGTTGGATTGCGGTTTTTAATCCAAGTTTGTAATCTATGTCTCTTAGTCGGTGAATTAATCCCATTGACATTTAATGTTATAATGGAGAAATTATTTTTAATTCTGGACATTTTTTATGTTTAGTAGATTTTGTAAGCATGTTGTTTGATATTTATGTTTCAGTGGTATTATACTTCCCTTCTGCCCTCCTAGATACGCTTGTTCTTTTCTTCAAGCTTGAGTATCAGTTCTAGGATTTTTTGAAGGCCTGGTTTGGTAGACATGTATCCCTTCAAGTTGTCTTTGTGTTGGAAGACTTTTCTTTCTCCCTCAATCATGACAGATAGTTTTGCCGGGTATATCAGTCTGGGTTGGCATTTTTGCTCATTTCATACTTGAAGTATGTCTCTCCAAGCTCTTCTTGCTTTTACTGTTTCCATTGAGTAGTCATTTGTTATTCTAATAGGTTTACCTTTAAAAGTGACTTGCTTTATTTCTCTTGAAGCTCTCAGCACCATTTCTTTGTCTTGAATGTGGAGTATTTTGACTATTACTTGCCGTGGCGATTTTCTATTTTGGTCGTATCTGTTTGGAGTGCGAAATGCCTCTCATTCTTTAATTGTGGGAAGTTTTCATTTATGATGAATTGAAATATTTCCTCAGGTGTGGTATTTTGGGATTCTTGTTCTGGTATTCCATGAATGCGCATGTTAGGCTTCTTCAGGGTGTCCCATATCTCTTGAATGTTCCTCTCCAGTATCTTTTTGGCTTTAACAATCTCTTCCATTGAGCTGGTTAATTCTCCCACTTTGTCTTCAAGATCTGAAATTCTATTTTCTGCCTCATTTGTTCTGCTGATAAGACTCTCTGTTGAGTTTTGGGTTGAAGATAACTTGTCTTTTAGTTCAATTTTAAACTCTGCCTGGACTGTTTTAATTGCTCCATACCTATTTTTGTTTCTTGAACTGTTTTTCTCAACTCCTCCAAATGCCTGTTGTGTTCCTGTTCAAAGTGGTTGATTCGGTTGTTTATCTCTCCTCGGATTTCCTCTTTCATAATATTAATCATGGTAAGAATCATACTCTGAGAGTCGTTATGTTGGGTCTGGCTTTCATGGCGATTTTCTGTGGATTTGTTCTGATCGGAATCCCTCATTTTGGGATTGATTCTTTCGGCAGGAGATTGGTCTTCTTGGGTTTTGTTTCTCGTGGATCTGCACTTTGACTTGTACATTGTTGTTTTGTTTTTTAGGACCTTTCAGTTTCTGTTTTTTACTGAATCCACGTAGTTAGTATTGTTATGC
Organism: Typhlomys cinereus; assembly: GCA_023101885.1. NCBI lineage: Eukaryota > Metazoa > Chordata > Mammalia > Rodentia > Platacanthomyidae > Typhlomys > Typhlomys cinereus. Next base: position 534,159 of record JALPQD010000046.1, on the reverse strand, counting down.
TTGCCAGTTATTACTAGTGCTTGCCTTGGATTGGGTATGTCTGTGTATTGTTAGTATTATATCCTAGATGAGGCTACTAGGCTATTAGTACGTCAGTTAAGTCAGGTTACGTTACCAGGAGGTGAGTATTAGTTTGGTAGTGCACTTTTACGATTTAGTTTCTTGATGAAATGTGGCGGTGAGTGGTGTACTCCCTGGAGTTTTATGTTGTGGGGTGGCTGTATGAGAAAGTTGATCTACAGCATTGATAGTTTAAAGGATCAGTAAGGTGAAAAGAAAAAGTTTACTTATCTTTGGGCTGGATGAGAAGAAACTCGCCCACGTGATATAATGATTGTAGTGGAGTCCAGATGTATGGCCTGTGCTCCCTTTGTTCCTTAGAATTTTGCTTGAGTTTCCTTTGGGCTCTATTGAATTCTGAGTAGCAGTGTGTCTTCCTTGGACCACATGCGTAGGTCCCCGGTGGGCCAGAGAGGCAGAGGGTCTGATGTTGATGGCAGAGTTCTTCACCTGCGATCTGGGAAGGTGGGCGCGGAGAGGGGTGGGGCTCGGGGCAAAGCTGGCTGCGCAGTGTGGTGCTGCTGGCCTGGCCGGGGGGCTCCTGGGTGGGGGGCATGGTGGGGCTGGGCTGGGCTCTTTCGCTCCTTGGCTCAATTGCAGAATTCTTCACCTGGGATTCAGGGGCGTGGCTAGGCGCATGGGGCAGGAGGATGCGAGGGGCTTGGGTCCGGGGCGGGGCCCAGGCTAAGCTGCAGTCGGCCTGGGTGCTCACCGCTGGGATGCATGGGGTTCTGGGGTGGGTGGGGGCTGGGCTGGTCTCTCTCTCTCTCTCTCTCTCTCTCTCTCACTTACCTTGGGCGGCAGGTGGAGGACGGAGAGAGGCAGGATGCTGGCGCCGGGCGGGGGCGGGGCGGCGTGGAGGGGGCTGGGGTCGTCCGGGGGTGCAGGCCAAGCCACAGTGGGCCTGGGTGCTCGCCACCGGGACGCAAGGGGCTCCGGGGTGGGTGGGGGCTGGGCTGGTCTCTCTCTCTCTCTCTCTCTCTCTCTCACTCACCTTGGGCGAGGGCGGGGCGGCGCAGCGGAGGGGGCTGGGGTCGTCCGGGCCGGGGGGGGGGGGCGCAGGCCAAGTCGCAGTCGGCCTGGGTGCTCGCCGCCGGGACGCGTGGGGCTCCGGGATGGGTCTCAAAATGGTTTATTGTTAAGTGTGCATATGCATTTAAATTGGGCATGCCAAATAATGAACAGAGTCAAAAACCAAAATGTGATTATAAGCACACAATAAGATTTGAAGTGGCCACAGCTGTTATTTTGAAACATAAAACAAGCAGGAAATCCAGGTAACCAAGCTAGTCAGAACTTTTTAAAGTAACCCTTTATCATCATAGGCAAATGTTGCAGTCTGCCTGCATGGTTGCTAATAAATGACCAGAACACAGCTTAAGGGAACAAGGAGTTTACTTTCTTATGATAGTCCGGTTACAGTTCATAGTCCAGCTTGACAGGAGAGCACACACCAACACCAGGGCTGAGGGAACTGGCCACCATAATGGCTGAAAGATGGAAAATCCTTACTTGCCAGACCAGCATGTCCGACCAAGTATATAGAAGGATGCCAATTCTCTCAACCAGCTCTCTGTGATTTATCGAGGGCCTAATCCCACCCACCATGGGCTGGGTGTTCCCCAGCAGCTAGACAATCTCCTTCAGGTTTGCTCTGGGCTTAACTCAACCATCAACTCTCTACAACTGTGCCCAGAGCTCAAACCCTCAAGAGTCAAGTTGACACCTGTGCTTAACTATGACAGCAAAGTACCAAGAACAACAGTTTTTATCATCCCTACATGGCAGGGGGGAGAAGCTTCCTTAAATCAATCAGGAGACAGTTTAAAATACACATCTTTTGGCCTAGAAAATGGACCATTCATCAGAATGGAGGGTGGTAAATTTCCCTTTGTTCATCTCAACACTCAGATTTTTTCCCCACACATCCTTAAAATGTCCTAGCAATAAGTATAAGAGATTAAAAACAGTCTGCCCCATTGTTTCATCCATCTGAGTCCACACAAAAGACAAGACAAAAAGAAGTAACAGACAAACAAAAACAAGCAGTTCCCACCTGCTAGCATAGAGCCCTCCTAACCAGGGACTGAGGAATTTCCATGTAGCCTTCTTCAACCCCCCATGAGTAATGGTGATTGAGGGTACTCTGCCCTTCCTGGTCCAGTTAAGCGAGGGGTGTCCTCCTCTAAACTGCCTCCACCGCCTTCTCCCTTGAGCAGAGTTAAATCTGGATAAAGGGAACTGCTAGCACCAGGCACATTTGGCAGTCACTTGTTTGCTGCTCTCAGAGAGCGGTAGCCACCCCCCTCCCTTGATAAAGCGAACTGCATGTGCCAGGCACTCTCTCATGGCAGACACTCCCTTGCATCTTCTAAGGCTCTCAGACCGAGTGCAGCCCCCTTTGCGCAGTCGGGCCTGTCACCTGGGCTCAGCACTCCCAAGCATTGTTTGGGAACTTTGCATGCAGTCCTTCCCTCTCCCCCGGCTGGCAGCTCTGTGTGCCATTAAGGAGACAGTGTGTCCACAGTGCTGGGACACAATCCAGTGTGGATTTCCCCAAGTGGCAGGTATGCTTGCCATCCCCATGGCTTCCCCCACCGTGCAATGACTCCGAAGCAGGCTATCCCGGATTATTTGTTTCTGGCTCCAGGCAGGGAGCCGGTGGCCAGGGCACTGACTCCTCTTCCCCCTCTTCCTTCCCCCTTGTCTGTTCTGCCTCTATGTTAGCCCCAGTGGGGGCTGGACCTCACTAGGAAGTAATGAGGTCTGAAGCGCAGGCACCGAGGGATAAAATCCCAAGGGAAGTGATATTTTTAAATGTTCCTCCCACTTTCTAGCTAAGTTTTCTACTCTATCCCAACTGGCCCGTGAAAAGATATTAGAAGACTGGATTCAAGATGTGAATTCAAGGGCTGTCTGCCAGACCGTGGCAACGCTAGAATCGGGAATTTCAAAACCATGGCTTCTTAATACAAGCCAGTAGAGCTCCTGGCTCCGGATCAGGTTTACTTTTAGAGTTACTCATATTTAGGGTCGAACTTACCTTGAAGTACAATTTGCTTTGTCTGATCTGGGAAGTTTCTCACACAGGGGCACCAGATGTGGCTTCTCCACACATACACACACACATACACACACACACACACACACACTAGAGGATAACTCCAGGCCATCAGGACGAAGAGAGATAAGTTCACTACAGGTCCTCTGCACCCAAATCCAGGTGACTCCGAACACAGCAGGGAGTTTGTCGAGGCAAGACTCATTTATTGGGAACAATAAAACAGCTTACATACACAAAAGACCACAGGGCATGAAACAGGCAATAAGGTATGTTAAAGGTCAACACAGTGTGCAAGCTTTATAGATCAGACTCAATGTATTTATGTTAGGAAGGCAGGTCAACTCCTATAAGTCAATTCGGGCTCTCTGTAATGTGATCAGGGTTATGCCCAGGACATTAGCTCTCAGTGCCATCTTTGGACCCATGTGCTTAGCTATGCCAGGGCGTTATTCCTGGGCAGACCCAATAAGACGTATGTCAGTGATGAGAATGAGATATCACAGTGAGGCTGGAATTGTTACTTGTGAGTTTGTGATGCCACACAATGAGGGTGTGGTGTCACTGTTGAGACTGTCATGTGACCATGAACCTGAGATGTCAGTGATTAGGCTGTGTTGTCATAGCAGTTGTGGTGTTACCATGAGCCTGTGATGTCACAGGGAGTTAGCTGTGAGGTCAAAGTGAGACTATGAAGTCAGTAGCAAGGCTGATGTCACAGTGAGGCTGTGAGAACACAGTGTGGCTATGATTTCCCAAGAATGCTCTGATGACATAATAATGTTGTGATGTCACAGGAGAGGTTTTGATAGCACAGTGAAGGCTGTGATGTTAGTAGTGAGGCTGATGTCACAATGAGACTGTGATGTCATTGGTAAAAGTGTGATGTCATGACAAGGTTGGAATGTCAATATTGAGAATGATGTCATAGCGAGTCTATGATGTCACTGGTGAGACTCTGATGTCAGGGGTGAATGTATCACATGACAGTGATCTTGATGAGGTAGTGATGTCAAAGGCTGGGTTATCATTAGCGTGGCAGTGATGTTAGTGTTCTCACTAATGTCAGCGGCGATGCTGATGTCACAGATAAGGCTGTTCTGTCACTGGTGAGGTTGTGATGTTACACTGAGGCTATGATGTCACTTTGAGGGTTTTATGTTCTTGTGAGATATCATGTCACAGTGAAGCTATAACCGCAGATGTGAGGCTGTGAAGTGAGAGTGAGGCTGAGTTGTCACTCATGTGGCAGTGATGTCAGTATTCTGACTAATGTCAGTGGCATCCCTGATGTCAAAGGTGAAGCTATGCTATCACTGATGAAGCTGTGATGCTACAGTGTGGCTGTGATGTCAGTGGTAAGACTGATGCCATGTTGAAGCTATGCTGTAACAGGTGAGCCTGTGGTGCAATTGGGAGGGTGTGAGGCCAATGTGAGGCTGTGATGTCACAGTGAAGCCATGATGTCCGAGTTGAAGCTTTATGTCACAGTGTTATATTGATGGCATGGTGTGATTTTACAATGAGGCTATAATGTCACTGTGAGGATGTGATGTCATTGGCGAAGTGGTCATGTTATTGTGAGGTTGTGATGTCAACAGCGACACTGTGGTGTCACAGGGAGTCTATCTTGTTTCAGTGAGCCTGTGAGTTAGTGGTGAGGCTGCAGTGCCATATGAGTCTAGGTAGGGTGGCAGTGATGAGGTTGTGATGTCTCATTGAGGCTATGATTTCAGAGGTGAGCCTGTGATGTCATAGTGAGGCTGTGAAGAGATAGTGAGGCTCTAACGTCAGAGTCAATGCTGTGATGTCACTGTTGGGCAATGATTTCAGAGGTGAGCCAGTGCTGTTTAAATGAGACCGTCATGTCACATTGAGGTTTTATCCTCTGAGGTAAGGCTATGATGTCACAGTGAGGCTGTGTTTTCACCAGTGATTTTGTGAATCACAGTGACGCTGTGATATCAGTGGAGTGAGACTGTGTGGAGTGAGAATGTGATTTCAGTGGACAGTCCCTGATATCAAAATGAGGCTGATGTGAGTGATAAGGGTCTGATTTCACAGTGAGGCTTGCATATCACTGGTGTGGCTGTGATGCCACCATGAGCCTTTGATGTCACCGTGTGTCTATGGTGTTAGCATGAGCCTATGATGTCTCAGGGATTTGGTTATGTCACAGTGGAGGCTGTGAGGTCACAGTGAGACTGTGATGTCAGTGGCAAGGCTGATGTCACAATTAGTTTTTGATGTCACAGTGAGGCTGTGATGATACTGTCAGGTTGTAATGTCACAGTGAGGCTGTGAGGACAAAGTGACTATGATGTTACAGTGAGCCTCTGATGACACAGTGATGTTGTGATGTCACTGTAGAGGTTTTGATGGAATAGTGAGTCTGTGATATTAGTGATGAGGCTGATGTAACAATGAGGCTGTGATGTCATGAGTGATACTTGGATTTCACAGTGTGGTTACAATGTCAGTGATGAGGCTGTGAAGTCACACTGAGGTTGTGATGTCAGAGGAGAGGCTGTGATGTCACTTTGAGATGGTGATGTTATTGTGAATTTATGATATCACAGTGAGGCTGTGATATCAGTGATGATAGACTATAACAACATGGTTTGCCTGTGATTTCAGTGGTTACTCTGTAATGTCAGAAGTGAGGCTGATGTCAGGGATGAGATGTCACAGTGAGGCAGGGGTGTTAATGGTGAGCTGTGATGCCACAACAAGGGTGTGGTGTCACGGTTGAGGCTGTCATGATTCCTGAGATGTAAGTGTTGAGCTGTGATGTCATAATGAGGTTAAGGATATTTGTGGTGTCACTGAAGCTATGATTTCAGAGGTTATCCTGTTATGTCACAGTGAGGCTGTGATGTCAGAGGCGAAGCTGTGATATATCAGTGTGGTTGTGATGTCAGAAATGAGGCTATAATGCCACAGTGAGGCTTTGAAACTCACTGTGAAGCTGTGATGTCACTATAAGGCTATGATATCACAGAGAGGTTGTGATATCACAGTGAGGCTGTAAGTCACTGTGGAAAATGTTATGTCAGTGGCAAGGCTAATTTCACCATAAGGCTATGATGCAACAGTTGAGTCTATGACATAACAAGTTAGACTGTGAGGTCACAGTGTGGCTGTGAGGTTACTGTGAGGCTGTGATAGCTCTGGAAGATTGATGTCACAATGAAGCAGTGATGTAACATGTGAGGATTTGTGGTCACTGTTTATGATGTCAAAGGCTATGATGTAACTGCCGAGGCTGTCATGTCACTGTGAGCCTATGATAACTGTGCTGAGTCTGTGGCTTCCTAGTAAGGCTTGGGAGAATACCAGTTGTGAGGCTGTGAAGTCACAGTCAAGCTGTTATGGCACCATAAGGCTGTGCTGTCTCAGTGAGGCTGTGATGTTACAGGGAAGCAGTGGTGTCATAGTACAGCTGTTAGGCCCGGGGTTAGTCTGTGATATCAGAAGTGAGATTGATGTAAAAAATGTGGCTGAGATGTCGAATTGATGACGTGGTATAACTGGTGAGGGTTTGATGCCACAGCGAGGTTATGATGTCACCATGAGGCTGTGGTATCCCTGGTGAAGCTGTAATGTCACGGTAAGCCTGTCCTATCAGTAGTGAGGCTGTGATATCACAGTGAGGCTGTGCTGGCACAGTTTGGTTTTGATGACACAGTGAATTTGTGACGTCACTGTGAGGTTGTAATGTCAGTAGTAATTGTGCTTTCACAGGGAGCCTATGTCACTGATAAGGCTGTATTGTCACTAGTGAGGCTCCAATGTTGGAGTGAATTTATTGTGTGAAATTGAGGCTCTGATGTCACAGAAAGGCTATGTCATAGGTGAAGGTTTAGGGCACAGTGATGCTTTAGTGGCACGATATGGCAGTAATATCACAATGAGGGTGTAATGTCATTGTGAGATTGTGATGTAACTGGGGAAGTTGTGATGTCACAGTGAGGTTCTGATGTCAATATTGACACTGTGGTATCACAGAGAGATTATGATGTCAGAGGTGAAGTTATGCCACAGTGATGCTTTGATGGCATATTATGGCTGTGATATCACAATAAGGTTGTGATGTCACTTCAGGTTTTGATGTCACTGGGGAATTTGTGATGTCTCAGTGAGTCTGTGATGTCAATAGCAACACTGTGATGTTACAGGGATGCTGTCATGTTTCAGTGACCCTGTGAGGTCAATGGTGAGGTTGTGGTGACATAGTGAGTCTAGGTATGATGGCAGTGATGATAGTGTGATATTGCATAGAGGCTATGACATCAGAGGTGAACCTATCATGTCATAGTGAGACTATAACCTCAGATCTGATGTTGGGATGTCACAGTTGGGCAATGAGGTGAGCCTGTGTCCTCATAGTGAGACTGTCATGTCACAGCGAGGCTATAACCTCAGAGGCGAGGCTGTTATGTCACAGTTCAGATGTGAGGTCAGTGTTCAGGCTGTGATTTCAGAAGTGAGACGGATATGAGAGATGAAGCTGAAATATCACATTGATGAAGTGATATAACCGGTGAGACAGTAACGCCACAGTGAGGTTATGATGTCACCATGAGGCTGTGGTGTCACTGGTTTGGCTGTGATATCAAGGTGAGCCTTTCTTATCAGTGGTGAGGCATTTATGTCACAGTGAGGCTGTGCTGGCACAGTGTGGCTGGGATGTCATAGTGAGGTTGTGATGTCACGGTGAGGTTGTTTTGGCAGCAGTGACTGTGCTTTCAGAGGGAGACTATCTCATTGGTGAAGTAGTATTGTTACTGGTGAGGCTCTAATGTCACAGTTTATTGTGTCAAACTGATGGTGTAATGTCACAGTGAGGTTCTGATGTCAATAGTGATACTGTGGTATCACAGGATATGATGTCAGAGGTAAAGTTTTATGTCACAGTGATGCTTTGATGGCATGATAGGGCTGGGACGTCACAATGAGGCTGTGATGTCACTGTAAGGTTGTGATGTCACTGGGAAATTTGTGAGGTCAGAGTGAGGTTGTGATGTCAGTGGAACAAGACTATGACATCACAGTGAGGATGTGATTTCAGGGGTTAGGCTATGATATCAGAACGAGGCTGATATGAGTGGTGAGGGTATGATGTCACAGTGAGCCTGGAATGTCACCGGTGAGGCTGTGATGCAATCGTGAATCTTGGATGTCACCATGGAGCTGTGATGTCACCGTTAGCCCATGATGTAACAGGGACTTGGTGATGTCAAGTTGGAGGCTGTATGGTCACAGTGAGACTGTGATGCCAGTGGCACAGCTGATATTAGAATGAGGCTCTCTCAAAGGTGTGCGTGTGATGTCACCATAAGGCTATTATGTCAGTGGCAAGGCTGATTTCACAGTGAGTTTGTGATGCCACAGTGAAACTGTGATATCTCTGTGAAGCTTTCAATCCACTGAGTCTATGACATCACTGAGACATTGTGATGTTACAGTGGCTGAGATGTCACTGTGGTAGATGTGATATCAGTGGCAAGACTTATTTCATCTTGATGCTATGATGTAACAGGTGAGTCTATGATGTAACAGGTTAGACTGTGAGGTCACAGTGAGGCTCTGATGTCACAGCGCAGCTGTGATGTCAGTGGTTAGACTGATTTTTATTTTATTTTATTTTTTATTTTATTATTATTATAATAATAACAGGTACACCATTCCCGTCCCTCCCTCCTCCTCCCCAGCCCTCCTGCCCCCTCCTCCCCTCCCTCCCTATCCCCCAATTTCTTCCCCCCCAATCCCCTTTACTGTGCATGCTAAACTCTCCTCTGGGTCCTCTTCTCCGATGAGGTGCAAGGACCCAAGGGTATTTCCCAGAACCCTTTTCTGTGTTCCCCTTAAGCTTAGGAACACTACTGTGACTGTCAGTCCCTAGCCTCCTGGAATCTAGTGCCTTTAGTCCATGCTAGACTTTGTGGGGTCAATAATTAATGTGTTGGACATATGTGACAGATGAGGCTGAGATGTTGCATTGATGATGTGATATAATTGGTGAGGCTGTGATGCCACAGTGAGGTTATGATATCACCATGAACCTGGTGAGGATGTGATATCACACTGAGGATGTAATGTCACTGTGAGTTTTGTATGTCACTGTGGGCTATCATGTCACCATATGGTGATGTCACTCTGGAAGTTGTGGTGTCATAGTGAAGATGTGATGTCACTGGCAAGAGTGATGTCACAATGAGGATATGATGTAACAGGTGAGCCTGTAGTGTCAATGGGCAGGTTGTAGAGTCACTGTGAGTTTGCAATATCTCAGTAAGCCTCTGATATCATTGCTGATTCTATGAGGCATCAGTGAGTCTGTGATGTCAGGGATGCTTGAATTTCACAAGAAGGTTAGTACATCAGTCCTGAGGCTGTGAAGTCACACTGAGGCTGAGATGTCAGAGGATAAGCTGTGATGTTACTGTGAGACAGTGATGCTACCGTGAGGTCGTGATATCACAGTGAGGCTGTGATATCAGTGATGATAGACTATGACATCACAGATCGGCTGAAATTTCAGTGATTAGGCTGTGATGTCAGAAGTGAGGTTGATGTCAGTGATGAGGATGAGATATCACAGTGAGGCTGGGATATTACTGGTGAGGCTGTGCTGTCACATCGAAGCTGAGGTGTCACTATTGAGGCTGTCATGTGACCATGAGCCTGAGATATCAGTGATGAGGTTGTGGTGTCATAGTGAAGCTAGGGAAGATGTCCGTTGTATCACTGTTGCTATGATTTCTGAGGTTACGTCACAGTGATGGTGTGATGCCATAGTGAGGCTATAACCTCAGAGGTAAGGCTGTGATGTCATAGTGAGGCTGTGATGTAACATGTGAGGTTGTGGTGTCACTGTTTATGATGTCAAAGGCTGTCATTGCTGAAGCTATCACCTCACTGTGAGCCTGTGCTATCTGTGGTGAGGCTGTGGTGAAAATGGACAGGCTTCAAGGTCACGGTGAGGCTGTGATGTCTCAGTGAAGCTCTGATGTCTCAGTAAGGTTGTTATGTCACTGTCAGGTTGTGGTGTCACTGTTTATGATGTCAAAGGCTGTCTTTGCTGAAGCTATCACCTCACTGTGAGCCTGTGCTATCTGTGGTGAGGCTGTGGTGAAAATGGACAGGCTTCAAGGTCACGGTGAGGCTGTGATGTCTCAGTGAAGCTCTGATGTCTCAGTAAGGTTGTTATGTCACTGTCAGGTTGTAATGTCACAGTGAGGCTGTGAGGACAGTGTGGCTATGATGTCACAGTGAAGTTGTGATATCAGTAGTGTCTGTGCTTTAACAGGGAGATTACGTTATTTGTGAGGCTGTATTGTCACTGGTAAGGCTCTAATGTCACAATGAGCTTATTGTTTCAAACAAACTGCAATGTCACAGTGAGGCTGTGATGTCAGTGGTGAAGCTTTATGTCATTGTCATGCATTGATGGCATGGTGTGGCTGTGATATTACGATGAGGCTGTGATGTCACTGTGAAGTTGTGATGTCACTGGGAAAGTTGTGATGTCTCAGTGAAGTTGCAATGTCAATAGCAACACTGTGGTGTCATAATGTATTAGATTCTCTAGAGATCCAGAATTAATATGATAAGAAGTACATATATAACATAGGCATTGTATTGAGATGGCTTACACTATGGCCACGGTAATCTAATGATGGCTGACTATAGCTGCTCAATTTGGCAGTCAAGTGGGTGAAGGCTGAATGCTGCAGAATTCCTAAAGTCTTTAGTCTAGCTGACAACAACATAGTTAGTTGGAAAGCTAGAGGTCGAAGAAGCCAGGAGGCTGGAAGGAAGATCGATTCCTAGCACAGCTGCAATAAGGCATCTGTTCTATTTGGTGGCTCCTTTATATATGATGCAGTACTGAGAAAATAATAGGAGAGTTTGGAGGTTTGCATAGGATCTAGGGTGGGTACAATTCTAAAAAGGCTCTCAGTTGATCCTTTGCAGAGGTGAACTCAGCCCATCTTAGTTAATACCTGGAGAGTTAAGTTAACACACAGACTTAACTATCACACAGAGGGAGGCTGTCATGTATCACTGAGGCTGTGAAGTCAGTGATGAGGCTGTGGTGCCATAGTGAGACTAAGTAGGATGTCAGTGATAAGGATGTGATATCGCAATGAGGCTATAATTTCAGAGGTAAGTCTGTGAAGTCATAGTGAGGTTGTGATGTCACAGTGAGGCTGTATTGACAACAGTGATGCCATGATATCACAGTGAAGCTGAGATGTCAATGGAGTGAGAACATGACATCACAGTGAAGATGTGATTTCAATGGTTAGGCTGTGATATCAGAATGAGGCTGACGTGAGTGATGAGGATATGATGTCACAATGAGACTGGCATGTCACTGGTGAGGCAGTGATGACACCATGAGACTTTAATGTCACCGTGAAGGTTGTATATAACTCTGAACTGTCATGTAATCATGAGGTGATATCACTCTGGAAGCTGTGATGTCATAGTGAGGCTGGGATGTCAGTGGCAAGGGTAATGCCACTGTGGGGCAATATCAGATATGTGTGTTTAATGTCACCATGAGGCTATTATGTCAGAGGTAAAGCTGATGTCACAGTTAGTGATGTCACAGTGAGGCTGTGATGTTATGTCAGGATGCATTGTCACAGTGAACCTGTCAGGATAGAGTGTAACTATGATGTCACTGTGAGGCTCTGATGATATAGTGATGTGATGTCACTGGAGAGGTTTTGATGGCACAGAGAGACTGTGATGTTAGTGGTGAGGCTGATGTTACAATGAGGCTATGATATGACAGGTAGCCTGTGGTGTCATTGGGCAGGAGTCACTGTAGGTCACTGTATGGCTGTGATATCTTAGTGAGGCTCTGATGTCAGGGCTGCTTCTATGATATGTCAGTGAAGCTGTGACATCAGGGTTGATGCTTGGATTGGATAGTGAGTTTAGCATGTCAGTGGTGAGGATTTGCAGTCACACTGAGCTTGTGATGTCTGAGGAGAGGATGTGATGTCACTGTGAGGCTATGATGTTACCGTGAATTTGTGTTATCACAGAAAGGCTGTGATATCAGTGGTGATAGACTATGACATCACAGTTCACCTGAGATTTCAATGGTTAGTCTGAGATGTCAGAAATGAGTTGATATCAGTGATGAGGCTGAGATGTCACAGTGAGTCTTGGGATGTTACTGGTGAGACTGTGATACTACAGCAAGGCTATGGTGTCAATGTTGCGACTGTCATGTGACCATGATTAGTGAGATGTCAGTGATGAGCTGTGGTGTCATAGCAAGGATAGGATGTCCGTGGTGTCATTGACGCTATGATTTCAGACATTAGCTTGTTATGTCACAGTGAGGCTATGTTGTCCGAGGTGAGGCTGTGATATCACAGTGATGCTCTGATGACACAGTGAGGATGTGATATCAAAGTGAGGCTGTGATGTTATAATGAGGCTATAACCTCAGTTTTGAGGCTATGACATCACAGTGATTCTGTGATTCGACCTTGTGGCTGTGGTGTCACTTTTGCTTGTGATATCACATGGACTTGATGATGTCACGGTGGAGAATGTGAGGTCACAGTGAGACTGTGATGTCAGTGGCAAGGCTTTTGTCACAGTAAGGCTATGATGTCAGTGGTAATGCTGTGATGCCACAGTGAGTCTGTGATGTCACTTTGAGGTTGTGATGTCAATAGCAACACTGTGGTGTCACAGTGTATTAGATTCTTTAGAGATGCAGAAACAACAGAAGAAATATATATATATATATATATATATATATATATATATATATATATATATATATAATATAGGGAATGTATTGAGTTGGCTTACAGTATGGCCGAGGTAGTCCAACAATGGTTGCCAGAAGCCAAGGTAGTCCAATGATAGCTGCCAGTAGCTGCTCAGTTTGGTAGTCAAGTGGGTAAAGGCTGAATGCTATAGAATTCCTAGAATCAGGACTGAAGAGGTGGCTCATGGGTTAAGCCTCTGCTTGCAGATCTTGGACCCAACGTATAGATACCACGCGAAAGCGGAGGCAGCCTATGTTTCTGGTCCTGGTAGAGCAGAGCCTGTGAATTCCGGGGCAGAGTAAACAAGGAGGAGGTGGAGGCTATCCATGGTGGTTCCGAATTCACCCCTGTTTTTACACACACACACACATAATTGAATAAATAATTAAATAAAAAATAGCTCCTAGATTCTTTAGTCTAGCCGACAACAACTTGGTGGGTTGGAAGACTAGGCAGTGGGAAGGAAGAGCAATTCCTAGCACAACTGCAATAAGGCATCTGTTCTCTTTGGTGGCTCCTTTTTATATGATGCAGTACTGGGAGGATCCTAAGAGAGCTTTGGAGGTTCTGATATGATCTAGGGCAGGTACAATCCTAAAAAGTGGTCTCAGTTGATCCTTTGCAGAGGTGGACTCAACCCATTTTAGTTAATACATGGTGAGTCACGTTGACACACAGGCTTAACCATCACACACAGGGAGGATGTCATGTTTCAGTGAGCCTGTGAGGTCAGTGCTGAGACTGTGGTACCATAGTGAGGCTAGGTAGGATGTCAGTGATGAGGGTGTGAAGTCTCATTGAGGGTATATCAGTTAGGATTATCTAGAATCACGGAATTCACAAAATGAATATATATATGAAATTTATTGAATTGGCTTATAGATATGGCCGAGGTAGTCCAATGAAGGCTGCCAGTAGCCAAGGTAGTACAACGATGGCTGCCAGTAGCCAAGGTAGCCAACGATGGCTGCCAATAGCTAGCTGTTCAGTTCGGTAGTCAAGTGGGTGAAGGCTGAAGGCTGGAGAATTCCTAGAGTCTTAGTCTAGTTGAAGGGCAGAAGCTCGAAGAAACCAGGAAGCCAGAAGGAAGAATGATTTCTAGCACAGCTGCAAGAAGGACATCTGTTCTCTTTGGTGGCTCCTTTTTTTATATGATGCAGTAATGGGAAAATTCTTTGAGAGCTTGGGAGGTTCTGATAGGATCTGGAGCATGTATAATCCTTTTAAGTAGTCTCAGTTGATCCTTTCCAGAGGAGGTCTCAGCCCAGCTTAGTTAATACAGTGTGTCAAGTTGACACCCAGGCTTAAATATCACAGAGGGTATGATTTCAGAGGTGAGCCTGTGATGTCATAATGAGGCTGTGATGTAATAGTGAGTTATAACGTCAGAGTCAATGCTGTGATGTCACAGTTGGGCAATGATTTCAGAAGTGAGCCTGTGATGTCATAGTGATGCTGTGATGTCATTCTGACTATAACCTCAGAGGTGAAACTATGATGTCATAATGATGCTGTGTTGTCATTAGTGATGCTGTGATATCACATGAAACTGAGAGATGAGTGGAGTGAAACTATGACATCACAGTGAGAATGTGATTTCAGTGGTTAGGCTGTGATATCAGAAGAGGCTGATGTGAGTGATGAGGGTATGATATCACAGTAAGGCTGGAATGTCACTGGCGAGGCTGTGATGCCACCATGAGTCTTTAATGTCAGTGTGAAGGTTGTATGTCACTATGGGCTGTCATGTAACCGTGAGGTGGTATCACTCTGGAAGCTGTGATGTCACAGTGAGATGTCACACATGTGATATCAGTGGCAAGGGTGATGTCACGGTGAGGTTATGATGTCAGTGGTGATGCTCTGAAGTGACATTGAGGCTGTGATGTCACAGTGAGTCTACATCAAAAGTATGTATGTGATGTCACCCTGAGGCTATTATGCCACAGGCAAGGATGATGTCCCAGGAGTTTATTATGTCACAGTGAGGCTGTGAAGTCACTGTCAGGAAGCAATGTCACAGTGAGTCTGTGAGGACAAAGTGTGGCTATGATGTCACAGTGAGGTGGTTATGACATAGTGAAGTTTCGATGTCACTGGAATGTTTTGATGGCACAGTGAGACTGTGATATTAGTGGTGAGGCTGATGTCACAATGAGCCTGTGATATCACTGGTGAATGTGAGATGTCACAATAAGCTTGAATGTCAGTGGTAAGAAAGATGTCATAGTGAGTTTATGATATCACTGGTAAGGCTACAATATCAGTGGTGAAGCTATTACATGACAGTGACACTGGTGAGGCTGTGATGTCAAAGGCTGTGATGTCACTGGTGTGGCTGTGATGTCAGTGTTCTGACTAATGTCAGCGGTGATGTTGATGTCACAGGTGAGGCTATTCTGTCACTGTTAAGCCTGTGATGTCACCCTAAGGTTGTGATGTCACTGTGAAGGTTTGTATGTCAGTTTGGGCTGTCATGCAATCTTGAGGTGATATCACTCTGGAAGCTATAATTTCACCATTAGGCTTTGATGTCAGTGGCAAGACTGATGTCATAGTGAGGCTATCATGTTACATGTAACCTGTGTTGTTAGTGAGCAGGTTGTGAAGTCACTGTGTGGCTGTGATGTCTCAGTGAGACTCTGATGTCTGGGCTGATTCTATGAGATGTCAGTGAGGCTGTGATGTCAGGGTTGATGATTGGATTTCACAGTGAGATTAGGACATCAGTGGTGAAGCTGTGTGGTCACATTGAGGCTGTGATGATCAAGGAGAGGATGTGATGTCACTGTGAGGCTGTGATATTACAGTGAGGTTGTGTTATCATAGTGAGGCGTGATATCAGTGGTGATGGACTATGACATTACAGTTCACCTGAGATTTTAGTGGTTACTCTGTGATTTCAGAAGTGAAGTTGATATCAAAGATGAGGCTACAATATCATAATGAATCTGGGATGTTACTGGTGAGGCTGAGATGCCACTGCTCGGCTGTGATGTCACTATTGAGGCTGTGACATGACCATGAGATGTCAGTGATGAGGCTGTGGTGTCATAGCAAGGCTAGGCAGGATGTCCATGGTATCATGATGGTATGATTTCAGAATTTTGCCTGTTTTGTCACAGTGAGGCTGTTATGTCAGGTGTGAGTTTGTGATGTCACAGTGAGGCTGTGATTTCTGTGGGAAACTTGATTTCTCACTGAGTCGGTGATGTAACATGTGAGGCTGTGGTGTCACTGTTGATGATGTCAAAGGCTATAATGTCGCTGCTGAGGTTGTCACATTACTGTGAGACTATGCTACCTATGGTGAGGCTGTGATGTTATAGTGAAGCTAGGTAGGATACCAGTGATGAGGCTGTAATGTGACAGTGTGGCTGTAATGTCACTGTCAGGCTGTGATATCACAGTGAGGCTGTGATATCATACTGAGGCTGTGATGTCACAATGATTATATAACCTCAGAGTTGAGGCTGTGACATCACAGTGATTCTGTGATTGAACCATGTGGCTGTGGTGTCACCTTGAGCCTATGATGTCACAGAGACTTGATGATTTCACGGTAGAGAATGTGAAGTCACAGTGAGACTGTGATGTAAGAGGCAAGATTGATGTCACAGTGAGGCTATGATGTCTGTGATGACGCTATGATGTAACAATGAGGCTAAGTCAGAGTTGTGTATGTGATGTCACCATGAAGCTATATTGTCAGTGTGAAGTCTGATGTGACAGGGCATTTGTGAACTCATAGTGAGGCTGTGATGTCACTCTCAGGTTGTAATGTCACAGTGAGGCTGTGAGAACAGTGTGACTATGATGTTACAGTGAGGCTCTGATGACAGTATTTTTATGATGTGACTGGAGTGGTTTTGATAGCACAGTGAGGCTCTGCTGTTATTGGTGGTGCTAATGTCACAATCATGCTGTGATGTCACTGGTGAAGTTGTGATGTCACAATAAGGCTGGAATGTCAGCAGTGAGAAAGATATCATAGTGAGTCTATGTCTACGAGAATGAAGTCACTGGTGAGGCTTTGATGTCTTTGTTGAACCTATTACATGACAGTGACACTGATGAGACTTTGATGTCAAAGGCTGTGTTGTCTCTGGTGTGAAAGTGATGTTAGTGTTCTGACTATTGTCAGTGGCGACGCTGATGTCCCAGTGAGGTTGTGCTGTCACTTCTGAAGCAGTGATTTCACACTGAGGCTGTGATGTCACTGTGAAGGTTGTATGTCACTGTGGGCTTTTATGTCACCATGAGGTGATATCATTTTAGAAGCTGTGATGTCACTGTGAGGCTGTTATGTCAGTGGCAAGAGTGATTTTACAATAAGACTATGATGTGACAGGTAAGCCCGTGGTGTCAGTTGGCAGGTTGTGAGATCATTGTGAGGTTGTGATATCGCAGTAAGTCTCTGTTGTCAGGCCTGATTCTATGTGGTGTCAGTGAGGCTGTAACATCAGGAGTGATGGATGAATTTCACAGTGATGTTAGCATGACAGTGGTAAGGCTATGCAATCACACTGAAGTGTGTGTCAGAGGAGAGGCTGTGAGGTCACTGTGTCTCTGTGATATTACTTTGAGGTTGTGATATCAGGCTGTGATATCAGTGGTAATAGACTATGACATCACAATAAAGCTGAGATTTTAGTGGTTAGGCTGTGATGTGTGAAGTGAGGCTGATGTCAATGAGGCTAAGATGTCACAGTGAGGCTGGAATGTTACTGTGAGGCTGTGATGCCACTGTGAGAATTTGATGTCACCGTGTGTCTGTTGTATCACCTTGAGCCTGTGATGTCATGGGGAGTTGGTGATGTCACTGTGTAGACTGTGAGGTCACAGTGAGATTCTGATGTCATGGTGATGCTATGATGTCACATTGAGGCTGTGATGTCACAGTGAGGCTATGAAAGAGGTGTGAATGTGATATCTCCATATGGCTATTATATCAGTGGCAAGGCTGATGTCACATGAGTTTGTGGTGTCACAGTGAGGCTGTAATGTCACTGTCAGGTTGTAATGTTACGTGAGGCTGTGAGGACACAGTGTAGCTAAGATGTACAGTGAGGCTCTGATGACATAATGATGTTGTGATGTCACTGGAGAGATTTTGATGGTACAGTGAGGCTGTGAAGCTAGTAGTGAGGCTGATATCACAATGAGGCTATGATGTCAGTGAGGAAGGTGTGAGTCAAAATAAGGCTGTAATGTCAGTGGTAAGAAAGATGTCATAGTGTGTCTATGATATCACTGGTGAGGCTATGATATCAGTGGTGAACCTAATATGCAATAGTGACCTTTGTGAGGCTGTGATGTCAAAAACTATAGTGTCAATGGTGTTGTAGTGATGTCAGTGTTCTGACTAATGTCAGTGGTGACCCAGATGACACGGGTGAGGTTGAGCTGTCACTGGTTAAGCTATGATCTCACAATGAGGCATCACTGTGATGTTGGATGTCACTGTCAGCTGTCATGTCTCAGTGAGATGATATCACTTTAGAAGCTGTGATGTCACAGTGTGGCTGTAATGTCAGTGGCAAGACTGATATCACAATGAGGCTATAATGTCACAGGTAAGCCTCTAGTATCAGTGGGCACGTTGTGAGTTCACTGTGAGGCTGTGATGTAGCAGTAAGGCTCTGAAGTGAAGTCTGATTCTAAGATATGTTAGTGAGGCTGTGAAATCGGGGCTGATTCTTGGATTTCACGGTGAGGTTAGGATGTCGGTGGTGAGGCTGTATAGTCACACTGAGGCTGTGATGTCAGAAGAGAGGTTGTGAGGTTAAGGTGAGGCTGTGATGTTTCCATCAAGTTGTGACATCAAAGGTCGGCTGTGATTTCAATGGTTAGGCTGTGATGTCAGAAGTGAGGGTGATATCAGTGATGAGGCTGAGATGCCACAGTGAGTGTGGGATGTTACTGGTGAGGCTGTGATGCCACAGCTATGGTATCACTTTTGAGTCTGTCATGTGACTGTGAGCCTGAGATGTCAGATGTCAGTGATGAGGCTGTGTTGTCATTGTAAGGCTAAGCAGGATGGCCTTGGTGTCATTGATGATGTCATTCCAGATTTTAATCTGTTATGGCACATTGAGGCTGTGATGTCAGAGGTGAGGCTGTGATGTCACAGTGAGACTGTGATATCAGAAATGAGGCTACAATGCCACAGTGAAGCTGTGATATCAATGTGAAGCTGCGATGTCATTATGAGGCTGTTTAATCACAGAGAGGTGATGTAAGAGTGAGGCTGTGAAGTCACTGTGGAAGATGTGATGTCAGTGGCAAGGCTTATTTTACCATGAGGCTATGATGTAAGAGGTTAGGTTGTAAGGTCACAGTGAGACTCTGAGGTCACTGTGAGGCTATGCTATCTGTGGGAAGATTGATGTCACATTGAGGCAGTGATGTGATGTGAGGCTGTGGTGTCACTGTTTATGATGTAAAAGGGTATAATGTCACTGCTGAGGCTGTCACATCACTATATGCCTGTGATATCTATGGGGAGGTTTAGGTGTTATAGTAAGGCTAGGTAGGATACCAGTGGGGAGACTCTGATGTCTCAATGAGGCTGTGCTGGCACAGTGGGGCTATGATGTCACAGTGAGGTTGTGATGTCACAGTGAGGGTATGATGTGAGTAATGACAATGCTTTCACGGGAGACTATATAATTGGTGAGGCTATATTGCCTCTGGTGAGGCTTTAATATCACTGTGAGTTTATTGTGTCAAACTGAAGCTGTGATGTCACAGTGAGGCTATGATGTCAGATGTGAAGCTTTATGTAACAGTGATGCTTTGATAGCATAGTATGGCTGTGATGTCACAATGAAGCTGTGATGTCACAGTAGTGACACTGTGGTGTCACAGGGAATCTGTCATGTTTCAGTGAGCCTGAAAGGTTCAGTGGTGAGGCCGTGTTGTCACTTGTGTAGCAATGATATTTGTGATGAACATATTATGTAACAGAGACACTGCTGAGGCTGTGATGTCAAAGGATGTGTTGTCACTGGTGTGGCAGTGATGTCAGTGTTCTGACTAATATCTGTTGTGACTCTGATTTCACAGGTGAGGCTCTACTGTCACTGATATGGCTGTGATGTCAGAGTGAAGCTGTCATGTCAGTGATCAGACTAATGCCACAATGAGTCTGTTATGTAACAGACAACCCTGGGATATCAATGGGCAGGCTGTGAGGTCACAGTTAGGTTTGATGCCATGGTGAGCCTTTGGTATCACCATGTGACTGTGGTTTTACCGTGAGCCCAAGATGTCAGAGGGGGTTGGTGTTGTCATGGTGGAGGCTGTGAGGTCACAGTGGTACTGTGATGTCAGTGGCAAGGTTGATGTCCCAGTGAGTCTAGGATGTCAGTGCCGATACTGTGATTTTACAGTAAGGCTGTGATTTCACTGTCAGGTTGTAATGTCACAGTGAGGCTGTGAGAACACAGTACATCTGTGAGGTCAGTGGTTAGGCTGTTATTTCAGAAGTGAGAATGATGTATGAGATGAGGCTGAGATGTCACATTGACAATGTCATATAACTTGTGAGGCTTCTGATTCCATAGTTAAGTTATGATGACACTATGAAGCTGTGATGTCACTAGTGGGGCTGTGCTATCACGGTGAACCTGTCATATCAGTGGTGAGGCTGTGATGTCAGAGTGGGGCTGTGCTGGCACAGTGTGTCGTGATATCCCAGTGAGGCTGTGATATCAGTGGTCATAGACTACAACATGGCAGTTTGCCTGAGATTTCAATGGTTAGGCTGTGATGTCAGAAGTGAGGCTGATGTCAGTGATGAGGCTGAGATTTCACAGTGTGGTTGGGATGTTACTGGTGAGGTTGTGATGCCACAGTAAGACTGTGGTGATACTGTTGAGAATGTCACGTGACTCTGAGACTGAGATGTCAGTGATGATTCTGTGGTGTCATAGTGAGGCTAGGCAGGATGTCCGTGGTGTCATTGATACTATGATTTCAGAGGTAAGCCTGTTATGTCACATTGAGACTGTGGTGTCAGAGGTGAGGCTGTGATGTCAGAAATGAGGCTACAATGCCACAGTGAAGCTGTGATATCACTGTGAAGTTGTGATGTCGCTATGAGGCTGTTTAATCACAAAGAGATTGTGATGTAACAGTGAGGCTGTGAGATCATTCTGGAAGATGTGATATCAGTGTCAAGGCTGATTTCATCATGAGACTATTATGTAACAGGTTAGACTGTGAGGTTACAGTGATTCTGTGATGTCAGTAGTGACTTTGCTTTCACAGGGTGTCTATGTCACTGGTGAGACTGTATTGTCAATGATGAGTCTCTAATGTCACAGGGAATTTATTCTGTGAAACTGAGGCTGTGAGGTCACAGTGTGGCTAAGATGTGAGATGTGAAGCTTCATGTTTTATTGAGCATGAGAGGTCGGTGCTGAATCTGTGGGTCATAGTGAGGCTAAGTAGGATGTCAGTGATTGGGGTGTTTTGTTGCATTAAGGCTATGATTTTGGAGGTGAGCCTGTGATGTCATAGTGAGGCTGTGATGAACTACTGAGGCAATAATGTCAGAGTCAATGCTGTGATGTCACAGTTGGGCAATGATTTCAGAGATAAGCCTGTGATGCCATAGTTAGGCTGTGTTGTCACCTGTGATGCCGTGATATCACAGTGAGGCTGTTATGTTAGTGGAATAAGTCTGTGACATCACAGTGAGGATGTGATTTCAGTGATTAGGCTGTGATTTCAGAATGAGGCTGATGGGAGGTATGAGGGTATGATGTCAAAGTGAGGCTGGAATGTCACTTGTGAGACTGTGGTGCTACCGAGAGGCTTTGATGTCACAGTATGTCTGTGATGTCACCATGAACCTATGTCATGGGGAATTGGTGATATCAGAGTGGAGGCTGTGAGGTCACAGTGAGACTGTGATGTCAATGGCAAAGCTGATGTCACAGTGAGGTTATGATATCACTGGTGAAGTTGTGATGTCACAATAAGGCTGGAATTTCAGTGCTGAGAAAGAGATCATAGTGAGACTATGATGTCACTGGTGAGGCTATGATGTCAGTGGGGACCCTATTATGTGACAGTGACACGGGTGAAGTTGTGATGTCACAGGCTATGTTGTCACTGGTGTGGCAGTGATATCAGTGTACTGACTAATGACTGTGATGCCGCTGATGTCATAGGTGAGGCTTTGATATCCCTATGAAGCTGTGATGTCACCGAGAGGTTGTGATGTCACAGTGAGGCCATGAGGTCACTGTGAAAGATGTGATGTCAGTGGCAAGACTGATTTCACTATGAAGCTATAATGTAACAGGTGAGTCTATGATGTAACAGGTTATACTGTGAGATCACAGTGAGGCTGTGATGTCACTGAGAGGCTGTGATATCTCTGGGAAGATTGATGTCACAGTGAGACAGTGATGTATCATGTGAGGCTGTGGTGTCACTGTTTAAGATGTCAAATTCTATGATGTCACTACTGAGGCTGTTGCATAACTGTGGCCTGTGCTAATTGTTGTGAGGATGTGGTGTCATAGTAAGGCTAGGTATGATACCAGTAGTGAGGTTGTGATGACACAGTGTGGCTTTGTCACCATGAGGCTGTGATGTCCCAGTGTAGCTATGATATCATGATGTCCATGATGCAGCTCAGATGTCACAGTGATGCTGGCTTCTTACTGGTGAGGCTGTGATGCCACACCAAGGCTGTGGTGTCACTGTTGAGACTGTCATGTCATCGTGAGCCTGAGATGTCAATGAGGCTATGGTGTCATAATGAGGCTATGCCAGATGTCCATCATGTCACTGATGTTATGATTTCAGAAGTGAGCCTATTATGTCTCAGTGATCCTGTGACATCAAAGATGAGTCTGTGATTTCAAAAGTGAGACTGATGTGAGAGATGAGGCTGAGATGTCACATTGATGATATGATATAACTAGTGAGGCTGTGATGCCATAGTGAATTTATGATATTACCTTGATCTCAGAGATGAGGCTATGATGTCACAGTGAGGCTGTGATGTCAGAAATGAGGCTATGATGCCACAGTGAGGCTGTGATATCACAGAGAGGTTGTGATGTCACATTGAAGCTGTGAGGTCACTGTGGAAGATATGATGTCAGTGGCAAGGCTGATTTCACCATGAGGCAATGATGCAACAGATGAGTTTGTCTAGACTGTGAGGTCACAGTGAGGCTTTATGGTCCCTGTGAGGCTGTGATGTCACTGGGGAAACTGTGATGTCATAGTGAGGTTGTGATGTCAATAGTAACACTGTGATGCTGCATTGAGGCTATTATTTCAAAGATGTGAGGTCATAGTGAGTCTGTGATGAAATAGTGAGGCTAGAACCTCAGAGTTGAGGCTGTGATGTCACAGTGAGACTTTGATGCCATCATGAGGCTTTGATGTCACTCTGTGGCTGTGGTGGCCCTATGAGCCCATGATGTCTGACAGGGTTGGTGAGACTGTGTTGTAAGTGGCAAGAATGATGTCACAATGAGGCTATGATGTCATAGTGAGGCTATGTCACAGGTATGTATGTTATGTCACTATGAACTATAATGTCAGTGGCAAGGCTGATGTCACAGTGAGTCTCAGTAAAGTGGTGTCACTGTCAGGGTGTAATGCCAAAATGAGGCTGTAAGGACACGGTGTGGCTATTATGTCACAGGGAGGCTCTGAGAACACAGTGATGTTTGTGATGTCACTGGAAAGGTTTTGATGGAGGTAACAGTGAGGCTCTGAAGCTAGAATTGAGGCTGAGGTGAGGCTGTGATCTCACAATGAGGCTGTAATATCACTGTGATATTGTATGTCATTGTGGGCTGTCACATCTCTGTGAGGTGATATCAACCTGGAAGCTGTGATATCACAGTGTGGCTGTGAGATCAGCGGCAAGACTGATGTCACAATAAGGCTATGATGTAACAAGTGAGTCTGTGATGTCAGTGAACAAGTTGTTAGATCACTGTGAGGCTGTGAATGTTCCAGTGAGGTTCTGAGGTAAGGGCTGAGTCTATGAGATGTCAGTGAGGCTGTGATATCAGTGGTGATAGATTATGACATCACAGTTTGGCTGAGATTTCAGTAGTTAGGCTATGATGTCAGAAGTGAAGCTGAGATATCACAGTGAGGCTAGGATGTCAGAACTGAGGCTGTGATGCCACAGCGAGGCTGTGGTATCACTGCTGAGGTTGTTATGTTACCATAATCCTGAAATGTCACTGTGAGTCTGAGATGTCATAGCGAACCTAGACACAATGTCTGTGGTGTCACTGATCTTATGATTTCAGATGTTAGCCTGTTATGTCACAGTGAGGCTGTGATGTCAGAGGTGTGGCTGTGAGGTCACAGTGAGGCTATAATGTCAGAGGTTAGGAAGTGATGTCACAGTGAGGGTTTGATATCACAGTTAAGCTGTATTATCACTTTGAGGCTGTGACATCACAGAGATATTGTGATGTCACAGTGGAGCTGTGAGGTCAGTGTGAGGCTGTCAGGTCACTGTGGAAGATGTGATGTCAGTGGCAAGGCTTATTTCAACATAAGGCTATGATGTAACAGGTAAGTTTACGATATAACAGGTTAGACTGTGAGGTCACAGTGAGGCTGTGAGGTTACTGATAGTCTGTGATATCTTTGGGAATTGATGTCACAGTGAGGTGGAGATGTAATATGTGAGGCTGTGTGGTCACTGTTTATGATGTCAAAAGCTAAGATGTCACTGTGATCCTGTGCTATCTGTGGTGAGGCTGTGGTGTCATAATAAATCTAGGTATGATATTAGTGGTAAGGGCATGATGTCACTGTGTGGGTGTGATGTCACCATGAGGCTGTCCTCACAACTAACATCACAGACTCACTGTGCCATCAAAACCTCTCCAGTGACATCACACCATCACTGAGTCATCAGAGCCTCACTGTGACATCATAGCCATATTGTGTCCTCACAGCCTCACTGTGACATTAAAACCTGCAGTGCCATCAACCTGACAGTGCCATCACAGGCTCGTTGTGATATCATAAGCTCACTGTGACATCAGCCCTGCCAATGACATAACCTCATGGTGACATCATATACCCATCTCTGACAAAGACTCTGACAAAGCCTGTGACAATGCAGCCTCAATGTGACTTCACCATATCACCACTGACTTCATAGACTTAATGTGGCATCAGCCTTGCCATTGGCATCACAGTCTCACTGTGACCTCACAGCCTCCATTGTAACATCACCAACTGCCTGTGACATCACAGGCAGTGACACCACAGGCACATGGTGACATCAAAGCAACATCTTGACATCACAGACTCACCAGTGACATGCCAGCCTTACTGTGACATCATACCCTCATCCCTCATACCAACCTCATTCTGTTATCACCAGCTAAACACTGAAATCACATCCTTAGTATGATATCACAGTCTCGCTACACTGACATCACAGAATCACTAGTGGCAACACAGCCTCCTTCTGACATCACAGCCTTACGAGGACATCACAGGCCCACCACTGCTATCACACCTAGCTTTAATATGACACCACAGCATCAACACAGATAAAACAGTCTCAAAGTCACACAACAGCCTCAGCAGTGACATCATAGTCTTTAACATCATAAACAGTGACACCACAGCCTCACATGTTACAGCACTGCCTCATTGTGAAATAAATCTTCCCATAGATAACACAGTCTTAGCATGACCTCACAGCCTGTCTGTGAACTCACAGTCTAACCTGTTACATCATAGACTTACCTGTTATATCGTACACTCATGGTGAATTCAGCCTTGCCACTGAAATCACATTTTCCACAGTAACTTCACAGTCTCACTGTGACATCACATCCTTTCTGCAATTTCATAGTCTGATAGTGACATCACAGCTTCACAGTGATATCACACCCTGCCTCTTTTTTGACATCACAGCCACATTATGACATCACAGTCTCACTTCTGCCATCACAGCCTCACTGTGGCATAACAGGCTTACCTCTGAAACTATAGCATCAGTGACACACGAACATCTACCTAGCCTCGCTATGACACCATAGACTCATCACTGACATCTAAAGCTCAAGGACTCGTGACAGCCTCAACAGTGACATCATAATCTCGCTGTGGCATCACAGCCTCACCAGTAATATCCCCGCCTCACTGTGACATCTCAGCCTCATCACTGACATCAGCCTCACTTCTGATATCAAAGCCTAGCCACTGAAACCTCAGTCGAATTGTGACCTCATAGTCTATCACCACTGATATCACAGCCTCACTATGATATCACAACCTCTGGTAATATCACAACTTCAAAATGAAATCAAAGCCTCTCCTCTGACATCACAGCCTCAGTGTGACCACACAGCCTCACCACTGTCATCCTAACATCACTATGAAATTCAAGCATCATCCCTGATATCAGAGCCTCACTGCAACATCACAGCCTCACAGTGACATTAGTCTTCCCACATCACAGCCTCACAAAAACTTCACAGCCTAACTGTGACCTCACAGTCTAACCTGTTACATCCTATTAAATCATAGCGTCGTGGTGAAATCAGATTTGCCACTGACATTGCATCTTCCACAGTGACCTCACAATCTCGCTGTAACATCATAGTCTTTCTGTGATGTCACAGCATCACAGTGACATCACAAGTTCACTGTGATATTACAGCATCACTGTGGCATTATAGCCTAATTTCGGACATTAAAGCCTCACCTTTGACATCACAGATACAACAACCTGATAGTAACATCACAGCCTCACAATGACATCATAGCCACATTGTTTCCTCACAGCCTCACTGTGACATTACAACCTGACAATGACATCTCAACCTTACTGTGACTTCTCAGCCTCATCACTGAAATCAGCCACATTTCTGACATCACAGACGAACCACAAAAATCTCAGCCTAATTCTGATTTCATAGTCTATCACCACTGATATCTCAATCTAACTGTGATATCACAACCTCATGGTAATATCACAGACAGAGACATAACAGCCTCTCCTCTGACATCACAGCCTCAGTGTGACTATACAGCTTCACCACTGACAACCTAAACTTACTATGAAATCCAAAGATACCAAAGATATCACAGCCACACCAATGACATTATAGACTCAGCATGACACCTTTTACACCACTGACATTCCAGCCTTATTTGTGACATCAGAACTTCACCAGTGACACAACCTCCTTGTGACATCAACCTCACCACTAACATCACAGTGTCACTGTGTCATTCAAACCTCTCCAGTGGCATCACAACATCACTGTGTCATAAGAGCCTCACTGTGACATCATAGTCACACTGTACCCTCAGAGCCTCACTGTGACATTAGAACCTGACAGTGACACCAGCCTTGCCACTGACATAATAGCCTCATGGTGATATCACATACACAACTCTGACATAGCCTCAATGTGACATCAGAGCCTCACTATGACAGCATAGCCTCACTTCTGAGGTTATAGCCAAACTGTGACATGCCTCACTATGACACCACAGCCTCAGCACTGACCTCACTGGCTCACTGTAACTTGACAGACTCCCTGTGACACTATAGTGTCACCATTGACATCACAATCTCACTGTGACATTATACCTTCCCCAGTGATATTACAACCTCACAATGAAATCACAGCCTCTTTGAGACATCACAGCCATACCGTGCCATCAAAGTATCACTATGACATAAAGCTTCACCTCTCACATCATAGCCTCGCTGTACCATCGCATCCTGAGTTTGACACAATAAACACACTCTGATATTTAAATGTCATTAGTGACAATACAGCCTCACCAATGGCATAGTTTCCCTGTGAAAGCACAGTGACTACTGACATCACCTCACTGTGACATCACATCCACATGGTGCCAGCACAGCCACTCTATGACATCACAGCCTCACCACTGATAGGACAGGCTCACTGTGATATTACAGCCTCACTAATGACATAGCCTCCCTGTGAAAGCACAGTCCCTACTAACATGACAACCTCACTATGACATCACAACTTCACTCTGATATTACAGCCACACTGCGCCAACACAGCCTCACTGTGACATCATAGCCTCATGGTCACATGTTACCTCACTGCCTCAGTGAGACAATGATCTTCCCACCAACATCACAGCTTCCCAGTGAACTCACCACCTCATTGTGATCTTACTGTCTAACCTGTTACATCATAGACTCACCTATTATATCATAGCCTCATGGTTAAATCAGCCTTACTACTGACATCACATCTTCCAGCCTTACTGTGACATCACAATCTCTTTGTGAACTCACAGCCTCATAATGCCATCACAGCTTTAGAGTGATTTCAGACACTCAATATGGCATTATAGCCTCATTTCTGACATGATGGCCTCAATAGTGACAGCACAGCCTCATCTGTAACATCAGCATCACTACTGATATTAGTCTGAACACAGACATCCCTGCCACACAAAGTGACAACACAGCCTTTGACATCACAGTTTCACCAGTGTCACTGTCATAATAGGTTCACCACTGACATCATTGGCACACCATTGACATCATAGACTATGACATCTTTCTCACCACTGACATTCCAGCCTTATTTTTTTAATTTTTTATTATTATTATTTATTCAATTGTGCATGTATGCGTGTGTATGTGTGCGTGTGTATGTGTGTGTGTGTGTGTGTGTGTGTGTATGTGTAGAACCACGGGTGAATTCAGGAACCACCATGGACCGCCTCCACCTTGTTTACTCTGCCCCGGGATTCACAGGCTCAGAAACACAGACTGCCCCCGCTTCTGCCCGGCGTCTATACGTGGAGTCTAGGATCTGAACTCGGGGCCCTCTGCCTGCAAGGCAGAAGCTTAACCCCTAAGCCACCTTTCCAGCCCTCCAGCCTTATTGTTACATCACAACTTCAATAGTTATATCACAGCCTCATTGTGACATCAGACTCACCACTAGCTTCACAGTCTCACTGAGCCATCAAAACCTCTCCAGTGATATCACAACATCTCTGTGTTATCAGAGCTTCACTTTGACATCATAGGCACACCGGCTAATCACAGCATCACTGTGATATTACAACCTGACAGTGCCTTTTACTGCCTCATTGTGACATCACATAAATTCTGTGACATCTGCTTTGCCACTGAGGAAATAGCCTCATGCTGACATCACATACACATCTCTGACAAAGCCTCACTGTGACATCACAGCCTCAATGTGACATCACAGCATCACCACTGACATCATAGCCTCACTGTGACATCAGCCTTGCCACTGACATAACAGAATCTCTGTGATTTCACAGCCTTAATCGTGATATCACCAAGTTCCTGTGACATCCTGGGCTCATGGGGATACCACAGCCACATGGTGACATCAAAGCCTCATGGTAGCATCACAGCCTCACCAGTGACATACCAGCTTCACTGTGACATCCTATCCTCATCACTCATATCAGCCTCATTCTGATATCAAACCTAACTACTGAAATCACATCCTCACTGTGATGCCATAATCTTGCTCCATTGACATCACAGCCTCACTGTGATATCATGGTATCTCTGGTGACAACAGACTCATTGTGACATCACAGCCTCACCTCTGAGGTTATAACCTCACTATTTCATCCCAGCCTACAATGACATCAAGGGACATCTCTGAAATCATATCCTCAATACGACATCACACTCTCATCACTGTCATCCTACCTAGTCTCACTATGACCTCCACAGTCTCATCGCTGACCTCACAGGTTCTCTGAAGCATGATGGCTTCAACGGTCTCACCACAGCCTCATGCTGGCATCACAACCATACCAGTAACATCCAGTCTCACTGTGACATTTCAGCCTCATCACTGACATAAGCCTCACTCCTGACATCACAGCCTAAACATTGAAATCTCAGCCAAACTGTGATGTCATAGTCTATCACAACTGATATCAGCCTCACTGTGATATCACAAACTCCCCTAACATCACTGCCAGACAGTAACATCACAGCCTCTCCTCTGATATCTCAGCCTCAGTGTGACTGCAAAGGTTTAGGACTACTGACGTCCTAAACTCACTGTGAAATCTAAGCATCACATCTAGAGCCTCACTGCGACATCACAGCCTCACTGTGACATTACAACACGACAGTGTCATCATAACCTCATTGTGACATCACAAACTGTTACATCTGCCTTGTCACTGACATAATAGCACACGGGGACATCACATACACACTTCTTACATAGCCTTACTGTGACATCACAGCTTCAATGTGACATCATAGCACCACCCCTGACATCCTAGCCTAATTCTACATCAGTCTTGCCGCTGACATGACAGTCTCACTGTTACCTTACAACATACACTGAAACATCATCAACTCCCTGTGACATCATGGGATCACGGTGAAATCACAGACACAAGGTGACATCAAGGCCTCATGGTGGCATCACAGCCTCCCAGTAACCTGACAGCCTGTCCACTGAGACCACAGGCTCACCTATTACAACATAGCCTCATTGTGGCATCAGTCTTATCACTGACATCACAGCCTCACTGTGACATCACAGCCTCACCTCTGAAAGAATAGCCTCTATGCAACATCACTCCCTAATACTTGACATCCTACCTAAGCATCAATAAGGTACTACAGCCTCACCACTGACCTCACAGGATCACTGAAACCTGACAAGCTCCCTGTGACACCACTGTGTTGCTATTGACATCACAATGTCACTGTGACATGACAATTTCCCCAGGGACATAAAAAACACACTGTGACATCACAGCCACACTTTACAACATAGCCTCACCACTGATAGGACAGTCTGACATTATCTTACAGCCTCACCATTGATATAGTCTCTCTGTGAAAGCTCAGTCAGTACTGACATCACAATCTCATTGTGACATCACAGACAGGTTGTGCCAACACAGCCTCATTGTGACATCACAGCCTCACCACTGATAGCACTGGCTCACAGTGACATGACCGCCTCAGCAGCGACATCATAGCCTTAGCTATCATATGAAGTGACACCATAGCCTCACATGTTACATCACTGCCTCAGTGTGACATCAATATTCCCACCAACATCACAGCTTGCCAGTGA
The DNA here is from genome assembly GCA_023101885.1 of Typhlomys cinereus. Lineage (NCBI taxonomy): Eukaryota > Metazoa > Chordata > Mammalia > Rodentia > Platacanthomyidae > Typhlomys > Typhlomys cinereus. The sequence goes on along the minus strand of JALPQD010000046.1, from coordinate 503,104 downwards.
CTTCACAGTCTCACTGTAACCTCACTTACTAACCTATTACATCATAGACTCAACTGTTACATCATAACCTCATGGTGAAATCAGCCTTGCCTTTGGAATCACATCTTCCTCAGTGACCTCATAGCCTCAGGGTGACATCACAACCTCTCTGTGTTGTTACAGCCTCATAGTGACATCAAAGCTTCACAGTGATATCACAGCCTCACTATGGCATTATAGCCTCATTTCTCACATCACAGCCTCACTGGGACATCACAGCCTCACCTCTGACATAATAGCCTCACTGTGACATAACAGGTTAACTTGGAAATCATTGCATTAGTGACACCATGGACAATCTGCTATGTCTCTCTATGACACTACAGCATCATCACTGACATCTCAGGCTCAAGGTCTCATGATAGCCTTAACAGTGAAACCACAGCCTCTCTGTGGCATCACAACCAGTAACATTGAAGCCTCACTGTGACATGTCACTCTCATCATGCACACCAGCCTCACTTCTGACATCATTGCCTAACCACTGAAATTTCATCCAAACTGTGATGTCATATTCTATCACCACTAATATCACAGCCTCACTGTGATATCACAACTTCAAAGTAACATCACTGCCTCACAGTGACATCACACTCCTCCTCTGATATGACAGCCTTGATGTGATTTCACAGTCTTACCCCAGATGTCTTAACCTCACTGTGATTCCAACACATCACTCCTGACTTCACAGCCTCACTGACATCTCACAGAATAAGCCCTGATATCAGAGCCTCACTGCGATATTACAGCATCATAGTGACCTCACAACCTCCCCATTGACACCACAGGTTCACCTGTTACATCATAGCCTCATTGTGACTTCAGTGTTGTCACTGATATCATAGCCTCACTGTGACATCCCAGCTTCCAGGGAGATATCTCCTTATGGTGACATGAGAGCCCACAGTGATATACCACCTTCAAATGACATCACAGTCTTAGTGTGATATCATGGCCTCACTATTGACAGTGCAGCCTCACCTTTGATATCAGCATCGCCATTGACATTAGTCAGAATATTGACATCCCTACCACTTCAGTGACAACAGCCTTTGACATCACAGCCTCACCAGGATTACTGTCACATAATATGTTCACAACTGACATCATAGCCTCACCAGTGACATCATAGACCCACTATGACAACTCTCTCACCACTGACATTCTAGCCTTATTATGACATCACTCCATCAGGAGTGACATCACAGCCTCATTGTGACATCAGCCTCAACACTATCAATACAGATTCACCATGCCATCTAAACCTCTTCAGTGACATCACAACATCACTGTGTCGTCAAAGCATCACTGTGACATTACAGGCATACCATTCCATTAAAGCATTACTGTGACATAAAACTTCATCTTTCCCATCATAGCTTCAGTATGACATCATAGCTTCAGTTTGACACAATAAACTCACTGTGACATTAGAGCCCCACCAGTGATAATACAGCCTTATGAATGACAGTCTCTCTATGAAAGCACAGTCAATACTGACATCACAACCTTACTGTGACATCACAGCCACACTGTCTTAACACAGCCTGAATATGACATCACAGCATCCCTGTGACATCACAGCCTCGGGTTGACATCATAGCTACACTATAACAGCATAGTCTCACCACTGGTATCCCAGCTAGCCTTACCATGACACCACAGCCTCACCAATGACACTGTCTTTTTGTGAAAGCACAGTCACTATTGACTTCACAACCTCACTGTGACATCACAGCCACACTGTGTCAGCACAGACTCATCGTGACATTACAGCCTCACCACTGATATGCCAGGCTTACAGTAATATCACAGCCTCACCAGGGACATCCAGCCTCATGGTGACATCATAACCTCACTGTGATATCACAGCCTCACCAGTTATATATCTCATCATCAATGCTAAATCTCTGCCTCATCTCTCACCTCAGTCTAACTCCTGAAATCACAGTCTAACCACTGATCTCACTGCTGCACTGTGATATCATGGCCACACTGTGACATCACAGCCTCACCGCTGGTATCCTACCTAGCCTTCCTAGGACACCACAGCCTCACCACAGACAGCTCAGGCTCATAGTGACATGACAGCATCAGCAGTATCATCATAGCCTTTGACATCATAAGCAGTGATACCACTGCCTCACATGTTACATCAGTGCTTCACTATGGCATCAATCTTCCCATAGACATCCAAGTCTTATACTAACATCAAAGCCTCACTGGGTTCTCACAGTCTAACCTGTTACATCATAGACTCACCTGTTCCATCATATCCTCATGGTGGAATCAGCTTTGTCACTGACATCACATTTTCCACAGTGACCTCACAGCCTCATTGTGATATCACAAACTCTCTGTGATGTCACAATCTCATAGTGACATTACAGCTTCACAGTGATAACACAACACCACTGTGGCATTGTAGCCTCATTTAGGACATCACAGTCTAACCACTATAATCTCAGCCAAACTATGATCTCACAACTTCACGGTAACATAAATGCCTCACAGTGACATCACAGCCTCTCCTCTGACATCACAGCCTCAGTGGACTGCACAGCCTCATACTAATACCCTAAAATCACTGGGAAATCAAAGGCCATCACAGCTCCCCTGATACCTCACAGAATCAGCCCTGATATCAAAGTCTCACTACAAAATCACAGCATTGCAGTGATCTCACAACCTGCCCACTGACACCACAGGCTCACCTGTTATATTATAGCCTCATTGTGACATCAGTCTTGCCACTAATATCACAGTCTCACTATAACTTCACAGCTTCCTCTGTGACATCACCAAATCCTTGTGACATCATGGGCTTGTGGTGACACTACAGCCACACGATGATATCAAAGGCTCACGGTGGCAACACAACCTAACAGTGAGCTCACAAACTGCTTCACTGACAACACAGGCTCACCTGTTACAATATAGCCTCCTTGTTATATCAGTCATGCCACTGACATCACAGCCTCAGTGTGACTGCATAGCTACTTCTCTGATGTCCTAACCTCTCTGTGAAATCCAAGCATTACCCTTTACATAACACCCTCACTAACATCTCATTAGAATCAGACCTGACATCAGAGCCTCACTGAGACATCACATCCTCACAGCAACCTCACAACCTGCTTACTGACACGACAGGTTCACCTATTACATCATATCCTCATTGTGACATCAATCTTGCTACTGACATCACAGTCTCACTCTGACATCACAGCTTACAGAGTGATATCAACTCTCAGTGACATGATAGCTCAAAGTGACACAACTTTCACAGTGACACACTTTCACTGTGACATCATGGCATCACCAGTGACTGCACAGCCTCAGTGTGATATCAGCATCACCACTGACATTAGTCAGAACACTGACATCACTGCCACACCAGTGACAACACAGCCTTTGACATCACAGCCTCACCAGTGGCACTGTCACATAATAAGTTCACCACTGCCATCAGAGCCTCACAAGTGACATCACAGTCTCATTGTGACATCAGGCTCACCACTGACATTACAGCCACACTGTGTCATCTAAATCTCTCCAGTGACATCGAAACATCACTATGACATCATAGTCACACTTTGTCCTCACATCCTCACTGTGACATGAAAAACTCACTGTGATATCAGCCTTGCCACTGACATAATAGTCTCATGGTGATATCACATACACACCTTTGACATAGCCGCAATATGAGAGCACATCCTCAATGTGACTTCACAGCATCACCACTGACATCATCGCCTCACTGAGATATCACAGCCTCATGGTAACATCACACCCACAGTGTGCCTTCACAGCATCACCTCTAGTATCCTTCCTAGCCTTACTATGATACCACAGCCTCATCAGAGATAGCACAAGCTCACAGTGATGTGACTGCCTTAGGAGTGACATCATAGCCTTTCACATAATAAACAGTGACACCACAGTCTCAAATGTTACCTTACTGCCTCACTGTGACATCAGTCTTCCCACAGATATCACAGCCTCACTGTGAACTCACAACCTCTTTTTGACCTCACAGTCTAACTTGTTACATCATAGACTCACCTGTTATATCATAGCCTCATGGTGAAATCAGACTTGCCCCTGGCATCGCATCCTCCACAGTGACCTGTAGCCTCTCTGTGACATCACAACCTCTCTGTTATGTCACAACCTCACAGTGACATCACAGCTTCACAGTGATATCACAGCTTCACTGCGGCATTACAGCCTCATTTCTGACATCACAGCCTCACTGTGACATCACAATCTCACCTCTGACATCACAGCTCAATGTGACTTAACAGGCTAACTTCTGAAATCATAGCATCAATGACACCATGGACATCCTGCCTAGCCTCGCTTTGACGCCACAGCCCCATCACTGATATCTCAGGCTCACGGTCACAGGACAGTCTTAATAGTGACACCACACCCATGCTATGGCATCACATCCTCACAAGTAACATTCCAGTCAGATATCACCATCTCACTGTGAAATCACAGCCTCCACTGTAACATCACCAAATCCTTGTGACATCACGGGTTCATGGTGACACCACAGCCACATGGGAATGTCATAGCCTCAAGGTGGCATCACAGTCTGAATGTGACATCAGACCCTACTACCACATCAGAGACCCACCTCTGAAATAATTTCTCAACTGTAACAGCACAGCATTGACTCTGACCTTATATCCTCAATGTTTCATCAAAGCCTCACTATGGCATCATAGGCTCATCTTTGAAATCATAGCCTCAATATGACATTACAACTCATCACTGACATCCTACATAACCTCACTATGGAACTTCAGCCTCACTACTGATCTCACAGGCTCAGTGAAACATGACAGGATCACTGTAATACCACAGTGTCGCTATTGACATCACAACCTCACTGTGACATCACAACTTCTACAGTGACATCACAACCTTTTAGTGACATCATGGCCTCCTTGTGACATCACAGCTATACCGAGAAATTAAAGCATCATTGTGACATAAAGCTTCACCTCTTTCATCATAGCCTCTCTGTGACATCACAGCCACACTGTGTCTTCACAGCCCCACTGTGATATTACTACCTGTGATTGTGACATCACAAATTCACTCTGACGTCATCCTTGCCATTGATATAATAGCCTCATGCTGACATCACATACACACGTCTGACATAGCCTCATTGTAACATCACAGCCTACATGTGACATCACAGCATCACCACCGATACCATAGCGTCGCTGTGACATCAGCCTTACCACTGAAATCACAGTCTCACTGTAATCTCACAGTGCCCATCATGACATCATCATCTCATTGTGACATCACAGGCTCACTGTGTCACCACAGCCTCAATGTGCCATCAAATCCTCTCTAGTGACATCAAAACATCGCTGTGTGATCAGAGCCTCACTGTGACATCATAGCCAAACTGTGTCCTCCCTGCCTCACTGTGACATTCGAACCTGACAGTGCTATCACAGCCTCACGACATCAGAGCCTTACTGTAATATCACAGCCTCAAAGTGACCTCACAGCCTTCCCACTGACTCCACAGCCTCACCTCTTACATCATTCCCCTCTTACTGATGCACCAATGTGGCATCAGTATCATCACTGACATCACAACCTCACTATCACATAACCACCACACGAATAATAGCACATACTCAACTGTAACATCAGAAATGCCACTGAAATTAGCCAGAACACTGACATCACTGCCACACCAGGGACAACAGAGCCACATTCTAACATGACAGCTTAACCTCTGAGGTTAGAGCCTCATTGTGATATGACAGCCTCACTATGACATCACAAGTTCACCTCTGAAATTATAGCCTCAATGCAACTTCACACCCTAATCACTGACATCCTACTTAGTCTCACTATGACACCACAGCCTCACCACTGCACTGACCTCACAGGATCACTGAAACATGAAAAGCTTCCCTGTGACACCACAGTGTTGCTGTTGACATCACAACCTTACCGTGATATCACAACTTCCCCAGTGACATCACAATCTCACAAAGACATCACAGCCTCATTGTGGCATCACAGAGTCACCAGAAACTTCCTATGCTCACTGTGACATCTTAGCCTCATCACTGACATCACATCAATTCTGACGTCACATCCTAACCACTGAAATTTCAGGTGAACTATGATGTCATAGTCTATCACCACTGATATCATAGCCTCACTGTGATATCACAATCTCATGGTTATATCACCTCCTCAAAGTGACATCACAGCCTGTGACATCAGCCTTGCCACTGACATCACAGTCTCACTGTGACATCACAGCCTTCACCATGACATCATCAACTCTCTAATACATCACATGCTCATGGTGACACCATAGGCATATGGTGACATCAAGGCCTACCTGGTGGCATCACAGGATCACTGTGTCATCACGGACTCAACTCTGAGGTTGTAGCATTACTGTGACAACATAGCCTCACAATGACATCACAGGGTCACCTATGAAATCATAGCCTCAATGCAATATCACACCCTAATCACTGACATCCTACCTATCCTCTCTATGACACTATGACACTATGACATTATTTACTTCTCGGACTCACTGAAACCTGACAGCCTCCTTGTCACATCACAGTATTACTATTGATATCACAACCTCACTGTGCATCACAACTTTCCTATTGACATCTCAACTTCACAGTGACATCACAGCCTCATTGTGACATCACAGCCATACTGTGCCATCAAAGTATAACTGTGACATAAAGCTTCATGTCTGACAATCAAAGCCTCACTGAGACAGTGCAGCCTCAGTTTGACACAAACTCACAATGACATTAGAACCTCACCAGTGAAAATACAGCCTCACCAATGACAAAGTCTTTCTGTAAAGCACAGTCACTATTGACATCATGACCTAACGGTGACATCACAACCTCACTGTGACATCACAGCAACACTGTGCCAACACAGCCTCACAATGACAGGCTCACTGATAGGATAGGCTCACCATGATATTACAGCCACACCAGTGACACCACAGCCTCATTGTGAGATCATAATCTCACTGTGACATCACAGTCTCACCAGTTATATCAAATCATCAATGTGACATAGCAGTGTCATCTCTCACATCAGTCTGACTTCTGAAATTACAGTTTAACCACTAACCTCACAGCTGCACTGTGACATAACAGCCTCATTGTAACATCACACTCTCATTGTGACAGCACAGCCACACCGTGACATCACAGCCTCACCACTGTTATCATATGGAGCCTTACCATGACACCACAGCGTCACCACAAATAGAACAGGCTCACAGTGATGTGACAGCCTCAGCAGTGACATTATAGCTTTTGAAATCATAAACAATGTCACCATAGTCTCACATGTTACATCAGTGCCCCATTGTGACGTGTCTTCCCACAGATAGCACTGCCTCACAGTGAATTCACAGCATCACTGCAACCTCAGTCTAACCTGTTACATCATAGACTTACCTATTACATCATAGCCTCATGGTGAAGTAAGCCTTGCCCCTGGCATCACATCTTTCACAGTGACATCACCGTGAGGCTGATGTCAGAGCCTCCTAGTGACACCAAGGCTTCACTCTGCCATCACACCCACACTATGACATAGCAAACTAACTTCTGAAATGTCAGGCTCACGTTCTCATGACCACCTCAACAGTGACACCACAGCCTTGCTGGGCATCACAACCTCGCTATGGCATCACAATCTCACCAGTAACATCTCTGCCTGACTGTGACATCTCTGCATCATCAGGGACATCAGCCTCACTTCTGACATCATAGCCTAACCACTGAAAACTCAGCAGAACTGTGATGTCAGGGTCCATCACCACTGATATTCTAGCCTCACTGTATATCACAGCCTGACGATAATATCACAGCCTCACAGTAACCACGTCCTCTCCACTGACATCTTAACCTCACTATGAAATCCAAGCATCACCCCTGACATCACAGCCTCACTGGCATCTCACAGAATCAGCCCTGACATCAGAGCCTTACTGTGACATCATAGTCTTACAGTGACCTCACAGCTTTCCCACTGACACCAGAGGCTCACCTGTTAGAATATAGCTTCATTGTCTTGCCACTGAGATTACAGCCTCACTGTGACATCACAGCTTCCAGAGTGATATCACCTCACAGTGACATGACAACCCACAGTGACATACATCTTTAATAGTCACATCACGACCTCACCATCGAGAGCACAGCCACACCTGTGACATCAGCATCACCACTGACATTCATAAAACACTGACATCACTGCAACACCAGTGGCAGCATAATCTTTGACATCACAACCTCACCAGTGTCACTGACATATAATAAGTTCACCACTGATATCATAGCCTCATCAGTGACATCATAGATTCATTATGACATCTTTCTTACCACAGACATTTCAGCCTTATTGTCACATCACATCTTCTTCAGTGATCACATGGCTTCATTCTGACCTCAAAGGCTCACTGTGACCTCACAGTCTTATCTGTTGCATCACAGACTCACCTGTAACATCATAGCTTTATGGTGAAATCAGACCTGCCATTGACATCACATCTTTCAAAGTGAACTCACAGCCTCAATGTGACATCACACCTCTGTGATGTCACAGCCTCATAATGACATCACAGCTTCACAGTGGTATCAAGCCTCACTGTGACATCACAGTCTCATCTCTGACATCACAGACTCACTGTGACCTAATAGGCGGACCTCTGAATTTGCATCATAATTGACACCATGGACATCCAGCCTAGCATTGCTATGACAGGCTCATTAAAACATGACAGCTTCCCTGTGACCATAGAGTCTCTATTGACATCACAATCTCATTGTGACATCACAACTTTCCCAGACACATCAAAACCCCACAGTGACATCACAATCTCATTGTAACATCACAGCCATACTGTGCCATTAAAGCATCATTGTGACATAAAGCTTCATCTCGACATCATAGCCTCACTGTGACATCACAGTCTCATTTTGACACAATAAATTCTCTCTGATATTAGAGCCTCACCAGTGACAATACAACCTCACCAATTACATACTTTCCTTGTGAAAGCATAGTCATTATTGACATCACAACCTCAGTGACATCACAACCTCACCTCTCATAGACAAGCTCCTCTCTGATGTCACAGCCTCATAGTGATATCACAGCATCACAGAAATATCACAGTCTCACTCTGACATAAATGCCTCATTTCTGACATCTCAGCCTCACCCCTGACATCAAAGACTCACTGCAACATAACAGGCTATCCTCTGATATCATAGCATCACTGACACCACCTAAATCCTGCCTTGCTATGACACTACAGCCTCATCACTAACATCTCAGGCTCACAGGCACACGACAGCCTCAACAGTGATATCACAGCTTCCCTAGTAACATCCCAGCCTCACTGTGACATCTGTCTTATCATTGACATCAGCTTCTCTTCTGACGTCCCAGTTTAACAACTGAAATCTCTGCCAAAATGTGACATTATAGTCTATCACCACTGAAATCACATCTTTACTGTGATATCACAACCTCATGGTAACATGACAGCCTCACAGTGACATCACAGCCCCTCCTCTGATATCACAGCCTCAGTGTGACTGCACAGCCTCACCATAGAAGTCCTAACCTCATTGGGAAATCCAATCATCACACCTGATGTAACAGCCTCACTCTCATCTCAGAATCAGCTCTGAGATCACAGACTCAATGTGACATCACAGCCTCACAAGTGACAGCACAGCCTCACCTGTGACATCTGCATCATCATGGACATTAGTCAGAACACTGACATCACAGCCTCATCAGCGTCACTGTCACATAATAGGTCCACCACTGACATCAACCTCACTAGTGACATTATAGTCTCACTATGACATCTTTCTCACTACAGACATTCCAGTCTTATTGAGACATCACCATTTCACTGGTGATATAACAGCCTCATTGTGACATCAGCCTCACCACTAACATCACAGCTTCATTGGCCATCAAAATCTCTCCAGTGACATTACAACACCACTGTGTCATCAGACACACTTTCTTCACAGTCTGACTTTGACATTACCACCTGACAGTGACATCATAGCCTCACTATAACACCACTAAATCACTGTGACATCAGCCTTGCCACTGACATAATAGCCTCATGGAGACATCACATACCTGCCCACTGACACCACAGGCTTATTTGTTACATTATAGCCTCATTGTGACATCAGTCTTGCCACTGACATCACAGTCTCACTGTGACATCCCAGCTTCCTGAGTGATATAACTTCAAAGTGACCTGACAGCCCACAGTGACTTACAACCATCACAGTGACACCACAACCTCAGAGTGACATCATGGCCTCAGCGTGATATCACAACCTCACAGTGATAGTCACATATTCATTGTGACATCACAATCTCTCCTCTGACATCACAGACTCAGTGTAATTGACCTCCTAACTTCACTGTGAAATCCAAGCATCACCCCTGACGTCACAGCCTCAATAACATCTCATAGAATCATCCCTGACATCAGACCCTCACTGCCACATCACAGCCTCACAGCGACCTCAATGCCTGCCCACCTCACTGCCACATCACAGCCTCACAGCGACCTCAATGCCTGCCCATTGACACTACAGGCTCACCTGCTACATCATATCCTTATTGTGGCATCAGTCTTACAACTGACATCATAGCCTCACCAGTGATAGCACAGCAGCTCCTGTGGCATCAGCGTCGACACTGACATATGTCAGAGCACTGTCATCACTGTCATACCAGTGACAAAACAGCCTTTGACATCTCAGCCTCACCAGTGTTACTGTCACGTAAAAGGTTCACCACTGACATAATAGAATCACTAGAGATTGTAGAGTCACTACATCTTTCTCAACACTGACAATACAGTCTTATTGTGACATCACACTTTCACCAGTGACATTACAGCCTCATTATGACTTCACAGCCTCATGGTGTTATTACAAACACATTGTGACATCATAGCCTCTCCACTGGGGATGTCACAGCCCCATTATGACATTAGCCTCAATACTAACATCACAGTCTCACTGTGCCATCCGAACCTGTACAATCACATCACAACATCACTGTGTCATCAGAGTCTCACTGTGACATCTTCGCCACACTGCCTCCTCACAGGCTCACTCTGACATTACAACTTGATAGCCTTACATTGACATCACAAACTCTGTGTCATCAGCCTTGCCACTGACATAATAGCCTCATGGTGACATATGCACACCTCTGAAATATCCTCACTTGTTCATCACAGTCTCAGTGTGACATCAAAGTATCACCACTGACATCATAGCCTCACTGTGACATCAGCCTTGCTGACTTCACAGTCTCATTGTGACTTCACAGCCTCCACTGTGACATCACCAACTCCCTGTGACATCACAGGATCATGGTAACACCACAGTCAGACGGTGACATCAAAGGCTCACTGTGGCATGACAGCCTCACCAGTGACATGATAGCCTCATTGAGATATCTACTCTCATTGCTCATATCACCCTCATTTTTATATCACAGCATAACCATTGAAATCACATCTTCACGGTGATGTTATAGTCACCCTCTACTGACATGTGACATCACACACTCATCACTGACATTCTTCCTAGCCTCACTATGATGCCACAGTTTCACCACTGACTTTACAGGCTAAGTGAAATGTGACAGCTTCCCTCTGACACCATAAGGTCACTACTGATTTCACAACCTCACTGTAACATCTCTACTTCCCCAGTAATATCACAATGTCAGTGACATCACACCTCATTGTGGCATCACAGCCACACCTTGCTATCAAAGAATCACTATGACGTAAAGCTTCAACTCTACATTTTAGTCCCACTGTGACACCACAGCCTCACCACTGATATGACAGGCTCATCATGATAATGCAACTTCACCACTGACACCACAGTCTCATGATGACATCATAACCTCACTGTGGCATCACAGCCTCTCCAGTTATATCACATTGGCAATGCGACACCTCAGCCTCATCTCTCACATCAGTCTCATTTCTGAAATCACAGCCTAACCACTGACTTAACAGCCGCACTGTGACATAACAGCCTCATGCTGATATCACAGCCACACTGTGACATCAGAGCCTCAGCACTGGAATCCTACCTAGCCTTACTATGACACCACAGCCTAACCACAGACTCACTATGACATCACGGATTCATGGTGACATCACATCTACAGTGACCTCACAGCCTCACTGTGACATTAACCTCTCTGTGATGTCACAGCTTCATAAGGACATCACAGCTTCACAGTGATATTGCAGCCTCCTTGTGGCATTAGAGCCCCATTTCTGACATCACAGCCTCAACTCTGAAATCACAACCTAACTATGACATAACAGGATAACCACTGAAATCATAGCTTCAGTGACACCAAGGAAATCCTGCCTTGCCTCCCTATACCACCACAGCCTCATCAATGACATCTCAGGCTCAAGATCACATGACAACCTTAACATCATAGCCTCACTGTGTCCTTATAGATTCACTGTGACATTACAATCTGACAGTGAATCACAGCCTCATTTTGACGTCACAAACTCACTGTGACATCAGCCTTGCCACTGACATAACAGTCTCACTATGTCCTCCCTGCCTCAACATCACCAATTGCCTGTGAAATCACAGGATCACAGTGACACCAGAGCCATACAGTGACATCAAAGATGCACAGTGGCATTACAGTATCACCAGCGACATGAAAGCCTCAATGTGACATCATACCCTCTTCACTCACACTAGCCTCATTCTGATAACACAACCTAATCACTGAATTCACATCCTCATGTGATGTCACAGTCATGCTCCACAGACATCACAGCTTCACTGCGATATCACAGCATGACTGGTAATAAAACAGCATTACTGTGACTTTACAGGCTCACAATGACATCAAAGGCTCACCTCTTAAATCATTGCCTGACTGTGACATCACAGCATCAACTCTGATGTTATAGCTCACTGTTTCATCACAGCCTCACTATGACATCACAGGCTCATCTCTGAAATCATAGCCTCAACGGGACATCACAATCATCACTGGCATCCTACCCAGGTGCACTATGGCAACACAGCCTCAACACTGACTTCACAGGCTCACTGAATCATAACAGACTCCCTGTGATTCCAGTGTTGCTCTTGACATCAAAAACTCACTGTAACATGACAACCCCACTGTGACATTACAGCCATACTGTGCCAGCAAAGCCTTACTGTGACATTACGGCCTCCACGGTGAGAGCACAGCCTCATCTGTGACATTAGTGTCTCCACTGACATTAATCAGAATACTAATATCACCGCCACACCAAGGACAACACAGGCTTTGACATCACAGCCTCACAAGTGACATGCCAGCCTCATTGTGACAACATACCCTCATCACTCCCATAAGCCTCATTCTGATATCACAACCTAAAAACTGAAAACACACCCTCACTCTGATGTCACAATCACGCTCCACTGACATCACAACTTCACTCTGATATCACAACCATACCACTGACATCACAGGCTCACTGAAATATGACAGCCTCCCTGTGACACCACAGTGTCGCTATTGACATTACAACCTCACTGTGACATCACAACTTCCCCAGTGATGACACTGCCTCACAGTGACATCACAGTCTCATTGAGACATAATAGCAATACCGAGCCATCAAAACATCACTGTGATATAAAGCTTTACTTCTGACATCATAGCCTTACTATGACATCACACCCTCAGTTTGACAAAATAAACACACTTCGACATTAGAGTTTCACCAATGAAAATATAGCCTCACAAATGATATAGTGTCCCTGTGAAATCACAGTCACTATTGACTCACTGTGAAATCACAACTTCTCCAGTGACATCACAACTGCACAATGATATCACAGACTCCTTGTGATATCACAGGCATACCGTGCCATCTAAGCATCACTGTGACATAAAGCTTCACCTTTGACATCATAGCTTCACTGTGACATCACAGTCTCAGACTGATCTCAAAGCTTCCCCACTGACACCATAGGCTCTCCTGTTACATCATAGCCTCATTGTGGCATCAGTCTTCCCACTGATATCACAGTCTCACAGTGACATCACAGCCACATTAGTGACAGCACACCTCATGTATGACATCATCATCGCTATGAACATTAGTCAGAACACTGACATTATTGACACACAAGTGACAATATGGCCTCACCACTAACTTCACAAGTTCACTGAAACATGATAGCCTCCCTGTGACATCTCAGGCTCATGGTCACAGGACAGTCTGATGTCACCATTGACATCACAACCTCAATGTATATAATAGCCTCATTGTGACATTACAGCCATACCTTGCCATTAAATCATCACTGTCACTTAAAATTTCAAATCTGATATCATAACCTCACTGACATCACAGCAGTAGTTTGACACAGTAAACTCACTGTGATATTAAAGCCTCACCAGTGACAATACAGCTTCACCAATGATGTAATCTCCCTGTGAAAGCACAGTCACTACTGACATTACAACATCACTGTGATATCACAAACTCACTGTGACATCCCAGCCATACTGTGACATCACAGCCTCACCAATAGTATCCTACCTACCCTTACTATTACACCACAGCCTCACCACAGATAGCACAGGCTCATAGTGACAAGACATCAACAGCAGTGACATCATAAGATTTGGCATCATAAACAGTGACATCACAGCCTCACATGATACATCACAGCCTCAGTGTGACATCAATCTTCCCACAGATATCACAGCCTCATAGTGACCTCACAGCCTCACTGTGACTTCACCATCTAACCTATTACATCATAAACTCACCTGTTATATCATAGTCTCATGGTGAAATCAGCCTGACCAATGACATCACATCTTCCACAGTAATCTCACAGCCTCACTGGGACATCACAACCTCTCTGATGCCATAGTTTCATAGTAACATCACAGCTTCACAGTGATATCACAGCCTCATAGGATTATAGCCTCATTTCTGATATCACAGCCTCACTGTTACATCACAGCCTGACCCCTAACATCACAGCCTACTGTGACTTAGCAGGATAACCACTGAAATCATAGCTTCAATGACGCCATGGACATCCTGCCTAGTGTCACTATGACACCACAGCCTCATCAATGACATCTCAGGCTCATGGTCATAGGACAGTCTCAATAGTAACACCACACCCATGCTATGGCATGACAGCCTCACCAGTAACATCCAAGCTTCACTATGACATCTCAGCCTCATAACTGACATCAGAATCTCTTCTGAATTCCCAGCCTAATCACTGAAATTACAGTGGTGATGTCACTACCCCACGGTAACATCTCAGCCTCAGAGTGACATCGCATTCTCTCCTCTGTCATCACAGCCTGAGTGTGATTGCACAGCCTCACCACTGACATCCTAATGGCAACTGTGAAATCCAAGCTTTACCCCTGATGTCACAGTTTCGTGACATCTCACAGAATCAGCCCTGACATCAGAGTCTCACTGTGACATCACAGCCTCAGTGACCACACAGCCTACCCATTGACACCACAGGCTCACTTGTTACATCATAGTCTCATTGTGGCATCAGTCTTTCCACTGACATCACAACCATACTGTGACATCACAGTGTCCAGACTGATATCACCTCATGGAGACATGACATCCACGGTGACATCCAACTTCACAGTGATCTCACAGCCTCGTTGTGACATCATAGTTTCACCAATGTTAGCACTGCCTCACTTGGCACATCTGTGTCACCGCAGATATTAGTCAGAACAGTGACATCACTGACACACCAGTGACAACACAGACTGTGACATCAAACCCTCTCCATGGTCACTGTCATGTAATAGGTTCACCATTGACATCATAGCCTCACCAGTGATATCATAGACTCATTATGACATCTTTCTCACCACTGATATTCTAGGCTTATTGCCACATCCCACCTTCATCAGTGACATCATAGCCTCATTGTGACATCAGCCTCACTATTAAATTCATAGCCTCACTGTGCCATCCAAACCTCCCCAGTGACAACCCAACATCACTGTAATCAGAGCCTCACTGTGACATCACAGCCACACTGCCCTCCCAGCCTCACTGTGGCATTGCAACCTGACAGTGACACCACAGACTCACTGTGACATCATAGACTCATTGTGACATCACAGCCAAACTGTGCTATCAAAACATCACTTTGACATAAAGCTTTACTTCTGACATAATGTCCTCACTGTGAAATTGCAGCCTAAATTTGACACTATAAACTCACTGTGATATTAGAGCCTCACCAGGGACAATATAGCTTCACCAATGACATAGTCTCTCTGTGAAAGCACAGTCACTTCTGATATTAAAACATCACTGTGACATCACAACCTCACTGTGACATCACAGCCACACTGTGCCAGCACAGCCTCACTGTGACATCACAGCATCACGGTAACATCACAGCTATACTGTGACATCACAGCCTCATCACTGCTATCCTACATAGCCTTACCATGACACCACAGCCTCATCACAGGTAGCAAAGTCTCACAGTGACCTGAATCATAACTTCAGTGACACAATGGACATCATGCCTAGCATCACTGTGTAACCACAGCCTATGATTTCAGTGGTTATCCTGCTAAGTCACAGGTAGGCTGTGATGTCAGAGGTGAAGCTATGATGTCACAGTGAGGCTGTGATATCAGAAATGAGGCAATAATATTACATGTCCTAACCATTGACATCATAAGCAATAACACCACAGCCTCACATGTTACATCACTGCCTCATTGTGTCATCAATCTTCCCACAGATATTACAGCCTAACAGTGTCCTTAGAGTCTCACTGTGACCTCACAGTCTAACTTGTTATATCATGGACTCACCTGTTACATCATAACCTCATGGTGAAATCAGCCTGGCCACTGACATCACTTCCACCGTGAACTCTTAGCCTCACTGGTACATCACAACCTCTCTGATGCCACAGACTCATAATGACATCATAGTTTCACAGTGATATTACTGTGTATTATAGCCTCACTGTAGTATTATAGCCTCATTTCTGATATCACAGCCTCACTGTGACATCACAGCCTCACCTCTGACATCACAGCTTACCTGTGACATAACAGGATAACCACTGAAATCATAACTTCAGTGACACAATGGACATTATGCCTAGCATCGCTATGTAACCACAGCTTCATCATTGATATCTCAAGCTCACCATCACATGACAGCTTCAAGAGTGACACCACACCCATGCTGTGGCATCACAGCCTCATCAGTTACATCCAAGCCTCACTGTGACATCTCAGCCTCATCACTGACATCAGAATCTCTTCCGAATTCCCAGCTTAACACTGAAATCACAGCCATACTCTGATGTCATCACCTCATGGTAACATCACAGCCTCGCAGTGACATCACAGCCTCTCCTTTGACATCACAGCCTGATTGTAACTGCACAGCCTAACCATTGACAGAAATCCAAGCATCACTCTTGACCTCACAGCTTCACTGACATCTCTTAGAATCAGCCTGACATCAGAGCCTCACTGTGACATCACAGCCTCAGAATGGCCTAAGAACCTGCCCACTGACACCACAGTTTCACCTGTTACATCATAGCCTCATTGTGACATTAGTTTGCCACTGACATCATAGCCTCACTGTGACATCACAGCTACCAGAATGAGATCACCTCACAGTGACATGACAGCCTAGAGTGACATACAATCCTTACAGTGACATCACGATCTCAACAGTGAGAGAGCACAGCCTCACCTGTGACATCAGCATTGCCACTGACATCAGTCAGAATACTGACATCAGCCAGAATACTGACATCGCTGTCACTGGTGTGGCAGCACAGCCTTTGAAATCACAGCCTCACCAGTGTGACTGATATGTGATAGGTTCACTATTGACAGCATAGCCTTACCAGTGACATCACAGACTCAGTATGACATCTTTCTCACCACCGACATTCCAGGTTTACTGAGACATCACAGCTTCAACTCTGACATCACAGTCTCATTGTAACATCAGATATCAGTTTCACCACCAACTTCACATCCTCATTGTGCCATCAAAACCTCTCCAGTGACATCAAACATCACTGTTTTCAGAGCCTCATTGTGACATCATAGCCACACTGTGTCCACACAGCCTCACTGTGACATCACAAACTCACTCTGACATGAGCCTTGCCACTGACATAATAGCCTCATACATACCTCTGACATAGCCTCACTGAAATATCATCCTCACTATGATGTCATAGTCTCTCTCCACTGACATCTGACTCAGAGTGATATCACAGCATTACTGGTGACAACACAGCCTCACCGTGACATCACAGACTCACCTCTGAGGTTATAGCCTCAGTGTGAAATGAGAGCCTCACTGTGACATCACAGGATCACCTCTGAAATCATAGACTCAATGCAACATTACTCCCTCATCACTGACACCTGACCTATCCTCACTATGGCACCACAGCCTCACCACTGACCTCACAGGCTCACTGAAACATGACAGTCTCAATGTGATACCACGGTGTCGCTATTGACATCACAAGCTCACTGTGACATCATGTCACTATGATATCACAGCCAAACTGTGCCTTTCTGTGGCATCACAGTCTGACCACTGATATGACAGGCTCACAGTGACATCACAACCTTTCCTCTGTCCTCATTCTGACTGTACAGCCTCACTACTGACTTCCTAAACACACTGTGAATCCAAGCATCACACCTGACCTCACAGCCTTACTGACATCTGTGACATCACTGTGACATCACAGATTCACAGTAACATCACGACTGCACAGTGACATCAGAGCCTCATTGTGACATCACAGCCTCATTTTGACATCAGACTCACCACTAACATCACAGCCTCACTGTGCCATCCAAATCTCTCCAGGGACTTCATAACATTACTATGTCCTCGCAGCCTCACTGTGATGTTAAAACCTGTCAGTGCCATTACAGCCTCACCGTGATATCAGAGCCTCGCTGTGACATCACAGCCTAACAGTGACCTCAGAGCCTGCCCACTGACACCACAGTCTCACCTGTTGCATCATGGCCTCAATCTGACATCAGTCTTTCCATTGATATCACAGCCTCACCAGTAACAGCACAGACTCCCCTGTGACATCAGAGATGCCACTGAAATTAATCAGAACAGTGACAACACTCACATGACATGACAGCTTCACCTTTTAGGTTACAGCCTCTCTGTGACATGACAGCCTCAAAATGACATAATAGGTTCACCTCTGAAATCATAGCCTCAGTGTGCCTTCACACCCTCATCACTGACATTCTTCCTAGCCTCACTATGACACCACAGCCTCACCACTGACCTTAGAAGTTCAATGAAACATGTCAGCCTCCCTGTGACACCACAGTTTTGCTATTTATCACAACCACACTGTGACATCACAAGTTCCCCAATGACAACACAAACTCACAGTGATATCAGTGCCTCATTGTGACAGCCATACTGTGCCATCAAGCATCACTGTGACATAAAAATTCACCTCTGACATCCTAGCTTCACTGGACATCATAGTCTCAGTTTGACACAATAAACTCACTGTGACATTACAACCTCACCAGTGAAAATACAGCATCACCAAGTATGTAGTCTCCCTGTGAAATCAGTCACTACTGACATCATAATCTCACTGTGACATCACAATCTCACTATGAAATCACAGTCACACTATGAGAGTACAGCCTCATGGTGACATCACAGCCCCACTACTGATTTGAAAGGATCACAGTATCATCACAGACTCTCATGTGACATCACAGCCTCAGTGTAATTGCTCTGCCTCACCACTGACATCACAGTCTCACAGTGACATCACAGCCTCACCTCTGAAATCATAGCATCAATGATTTGATAATTGGGTTCCCATAGAGTGAAGGCAAAAAACTGCCTGTCATCCTCATGTAAGGGTATTGAGAAAAAACAGTCCTTGATATCTATGATAGCTAGGTAGTAATTCAAGGGAATGGAGCTGGGATATGGGATGCCAGCTTAGAGGGCTTAAGGAGGGTTCAATGTGTCCCAGTCTTAATTGTTCTGTCACTAAAGACTTAAGAGCAGAAAGTTTTGGTTCTAATATTGGGCATTGCTCCATCCATATGGGGCCCATGTGAGTCCACTTCAGTTTAATGGGTTCTAGTGTTCTTAGTGCAGGAGCAGTGGCTTTTAGAATTGGGGGTGCTGCATATCCTTTGCTGGGGAAATATCATTTGATCTGCCAGATAAGTTAATGGTATCCTTTTCTAAGATGTCATCATAAAAGGTTTAGTCATCTGTTGTCAAGATGACACCCATGGCAGTCATCAAATCTCTGCCCTACAGAGTGGTAGTGATATCTGCTACTAGTGGTTTAATATGGCCTATATTTCTATTATGTTCTTTCCAGGTTACATTGTTTGTAACGTTTATGATCGGTTGTTTTCATCCTATCCCTTTTATGGGGGGCCCTTTATTGTATTCCCAATGTGACATTCATTTAGCATCATTCTCTGCAATTATGGTGACATTGACTCCTGTATCTAATATGCCTTGGATTGGTGTCCCTTCCAGGGAGACTATCATTCCAGGTACATGATCATACCCAGGGAGTGTGCATTGGATGCTAGGTGACCCTCTTTTTAGCAAGGGTAAGAGCTGCCCTTCCTTGAATTTAAGGGAGCCTTTTTATAGCTGGATCTACAGTAGTAGCCCAATGTAAATTTTTTCCACATTTGGAGCAGGGTATTCTCAGCTTAATCATAAGCTTAAGGCATGAGTTTTAAAGTGCCTGGGCTCTTCACAGCCCCAACATGGGTGGAGGTCCTTTGTCTGTCTCTGAAGGGCCAGAGCATTAACAGAAGTAGCCAAAGGCTCAAATGGAGTGGCAGAGGAATTCATATCTTTGGTAGCTAATAGCCACTTATGAATATGTTCATTATAGAATGGAGCGACCGCATTATGGGTAGGTGTATTTGTTCCTTCCCAGATCAGATCTTTAATCAATGTTCTCTTGCTGGTCCATGTCAGATGCATCTCTCTACCACTTCTGTCACATGTGTTAAAAAGTCAGCAAATCTTTCATCAGGTCCTTGGATAAGGTTATGAAAAAGGACTCTGGTTTTTGAGGCCTACAAGCCTTTAGGTTTTTGTAAGACCCTTTGTCTAACCTTGTCAGAGTACATGTGAATTGTAATGGTAGATTGTGAAACAGGATCACTATATTGACCTCTACTTGTAAGCATATCTATTATAATTTATATGTCATGTTGTAGATTAGTATGGGCTTGGCTTTCAGCCATAGGCTGCTGTCCATTGTAGAAAATTCAAGGGGGAGAGAATACCAATTATAATGGGTATGTAATTGGAGAGCCCATTGCAAAGGACTTGTTCAAAATAAGGGGAGTTGGTCCCACCTTGCTTTACAGCTTTTCTAATTAGCGCCAGGTCCCCTAAGGGGGTAGAAACCCATGACCTCATCTGAAAGTTAGGTTCCACATTTACAGGGAAGATATGGGCACACCTATAAGTAGGTTGCTCTAGAGCATCCATGGGTGCCTTTGGCATATCATGATTACCAGTGAAGGAGGATCTAAGTTCAAGTGGAGGGTCTTCCACAGGGTGTGTCTGAGAAAGTAAGCTAAGGTCCTGCCACGGGTATGTGTGTGTGGAGGAACACAGAGGTCCATTCTGATAGGGGTGGGGTCGCCCCTGGCACAGACCTGTGCGCCCTTTTCAGAGTCCTCAACCGGTAGGGGGAAAGAACAGATCTGGAGGAAGAACAAAAGACTAATTTTGTGTTCCCTCCACAAGTTACATTGTAGCTACTAATCAGTTCCTCAGTGGAGGATCTTTTAAGGCTTGGTATGATGCCTAGAAGGATGGGAACAAAGGGGGCTGGAAGGATATGGCTGTTCTGGACTTCCCTCTTATGTGCCACTTAAGCACTCCCATCCAAATTTGTGAGTCCCAGACATTTTCTGGGGAAATCCAAGGAGCTAAGATTAAGGCTTCATCCCAAAAATGTTCTAAGTCCTTCAGCATCTCTTTGATCTTACATAAGTCTAGTAGAGCCTTAAGGGCAGTCAGCTGGTGTGTCTTCTGATGAGACAGTAAGTTACCCATTATGGAGAGGAAAGGTTCTCTAATGGAGCTGAGATAACTAGGAGGCAAGCGGACAAGGCAAAAGAGTCCAGAAAATAAAAAGCAATGACTAGAACTAAGGCCAAAGTGAAAACAACTCCTAAAAGGGTAACTAACATCAAAGGAGAGACTTAGTGCAGGACATATGCAGAGGTGTTTTGGATCTAAGTGTCCTGTGCTTACTGAGGGAATTCAGGGGTTCATTACTCCCCCAGGCCATATGCTCCTGGACAGGCAGATTCAATATAATTGAAACTGGGCTCCAAGTTCTGAGGAAACACATTTCTCATGTAAACTCACTGGGAAAAGCCTTGGTTTAGATTGTGGGGAAATCAAATGAGCTATCGCATTCCTAACCTTAAGAGCACAATGATGGATAAACAGGGAAAGGGCAAGAGGAAGGGCCACCTCCTCACCTTCAGGCACTATAAGCACAGAAACACAAAATCACAGGGATTGCTCACCGAACTTTACTGGAGTAGGTGTCTCGTCTACACTGAAGGCAGCAACAGATGTTTCCAAATCCCCACTGGGCCAGCTGGGGAAAGGAGGGAAAGTGGCAGTGGGCTCAAGGTGAATGGGTGAGCCAGTGACGGGGTCACCACCCAGACCCCAGGATTCAAGCAAGAAGCAGCAGGAAGAGAACAAGTTGGCTGCAGACTCAGCTTTATTCAGGAAGTGTTTAGGCTTATATACGGTTGAAGTCCAATAAGGTGTGGCCACTTCTCCACTTAGGAGGAGGGGGAGAGCAGCCACCAATCATCTAGCTATTTACTATGTGTCCAGATTAGATAGCCACTTCCCATTTGTTGTTAATCCCTCCTTCCCATAGGTTGCTCATTCCTCCGTTTGTATGGTTCCTATATTGGGATATGTCTGCGGCATATCCGAACTTGTTCAGGCTTGTCTGGAGGCAGATCTCGTGGATTCATGATCATGAGCTAGTGCTTCCCTGAATCGATAGTGCCACAATAGCCACATGGTGAAATCAGACTTGCCATTGATATAACATCATCCAACACAACCTCTCTGTGAGTCACAGCATCACAGTAACATCACAGCCTCACTGTGACATTATAGCCTCATTTCTGACATCACAGGCTCACTGTGACATCACAACCTCACTTCTGACATCACACCCTCACAGTGAAATAACAGGCTAACCTTGGAAAATGATAGCATCAGTGACACCACGGACATCCTGCCTATCCTCGCTATGACACCACAGCTTCATTACTGACATCTCAGCTCACAGTCACATGACAGAGTCAACAATGACACCATAGCCACACAGTGGCATCACAGCCTCACCATTAACATCCCAGGCTCACTTCTGACATCCCAGCCTAACCACTGAAATCTCAGCTGAACTGTGATTTCATAGTCTTTCACTACTGATATCACAGCCTCATTGTGACATCACAAACTCACTGTGATACTAGCATTGCCACTGACATAACAACCTCATGGTGATATCACATACACACCTCTGACATAGCCTCACTGTGACAGCATAGCCTCAATGCAACTACACTGCATCACCACTGACATAGCCTCACTCTGACATCAGCCTTGCAACTGACATCACAGACGCACTATGACCTCATAGCACTATGACCTCATAGCCTCAATCATGACATCACCAACTCTCTGTGACTTCACAGGCTCACGATTATACCAATGACATCAAATTCTCATGGTGGAATCACAGCCTCACAGTCACTTCACACCCTGCACACTGACACCACAGACTCATATGTTCCATCATAACATCATAGTGGCAATAGTCTTACAGTCTTACCACTGATATCACATCTTCCCTCTGACATAGCAGCCTCACCAGTGAGAGAATAGCTTCACCTTCGACATCAGGGTCACAACTGACATTATTCAGAACACTAACATCCCTGCCACACCAGTGACAAAACAGCCTTTGACATCACAGTCTCACCAGTGTCACTGTCACATAATAGGTTCACCACTGACATCATAGCCTCACCAGTAACATCACAGCCTCATTGGGACATCATCCTCACATCTAATATCACAACCTCATTGTGCCATCAAAATCTCTCCGGTGACATCACATTACTATGTCATCTCAGCCTCAATGTGACATCACAGAATCACCACTGACATCATAGCTTCACTGTGACATCAGCCTTGCCACTGACATCACAGCCTCACTGTGACCTCACAGTCTCCCCCGTGACATCACCAACTGTCTGTGACATCATGGATTCATGGTGACATCACAGCCACACAGTGATATTAAAGCCCCAGGTTGGCATCACAGCCTCACCATGCCATGCCAGACTCTGTGACATCCTATCCTCATCAATCACATCAGCCTCATCCTGATATCACAGCCTAACAACTGAAATCACATCCTCACTGTGATGTTGCTGCATCCCTATCCAACTAATCTGGTAGTATATGTCTCAGTTTGGAAAAGATGGATTCAAAGTAACATGTTTCGGGATAAGGACATGGCTTTATTTAAGAGAAATAAGGAAAAATATTGGGATTGTCAGGCCTTGGTGTTTCTTCCCAGCTCAGGCCCAAAGCCTGTCCCCTGAAGAAGGTCACAATACCGCCCATGAACAGGGGCTAAACACTTTCTCCTCGATAATTCAGGTTTTGCCTCAGGCAGGAATAATTCTGGGAATTAGGAGTGCCCCTTACTAGGTTTTGTTTGGGATAATTCAAGTTTTGCCTCTGGCAGGAAGAATTCTTCTGGGAATTAGGAGTGCCCTTTCTTAGATTTTTTTGGAACTAGCTTCCTGCTCTCTGTTCTAGAGAAGAAGCCTACTTTTTAAGTTTTAGTCAAATACTAAATAGAGATTTCATGTCTAGTCATTTACAATAAGTAGACTTGTTAGCCAGAATGTGTGCACTGATTTTATGGAAATCAGAGAATAACTTCTAGAGTCTTAAAACATAGGTTGGGTAAGATTCCTATCTATGTACTAACTCAGAAATTCCAGAAGTACAAGACAATGCTATCAGTCCACTAGAACCTTAAAAGAAACTGTGATACCCTCTTACCCTGGCTGAAGGCCAAGGAAGAGACCATCATGCCAGAAAGTCTAGATGCCAAGACTACCCCTGGAGATGGTATTTGCAATCCAAACTGGGAGAATCCATGTCAGAAGCAAAGGGGGCCGTGTCTTTCCTACCCCAAACAGCACTCTTATGAGAAATTACAGAGATGGACCATTCGAATGCACTCCCACCAATGATCGCCTCCGCCCCGAAAGAGACACCCTCGGCATATGGGGCCTGACTGGACCCCAGGTTTGGAGTATGCATGGTTCACAGATGGGTCATCTAACTGGCAATACGCTTCTGGAATTCCTCAAAGGAAGACATAAGCAACCTTACTATTAAAGGAATAGAAGGATGCTATTATAGTAGTTATTCTTTTAATAATTATATTGCATAAGTGTTTTCTTCAGTGCATACCTCAGTAGTGCTCCATTGACAGAACCAGCTATAGCTTATGGGCCTTGAGTATCCAAGTCAAGGCCCCCCTTAGAGATGTGGTTTAAGCTTGGATAGTAGAGACTACATGAGCTGCATATATTTTCCCAAGTTAGAACCTGCTGCCATGCCTAGTGCCTATGTCGACCTGCCTGACTGAGAGTATCAACCTGGAGAGGACAACAGCCAAAGCTCATGCTGGGACTTATGGGGTGTTGAGGACTCCTATAATTAATTGTAAAATATGTTCCTTGCTAAAATCAAAAGGAGATCATTCTGCCTCTGTGTATTTTAAAAAGCAGTCTCTGTTAAAATGTGGGCTCAGCCCCATAGCTATCCGGTGAAGCATTATAGATTAGATAAGTTTGGAAATACTGAGAATGTTTCTGTTAAGCGCCTTTGCCCTGAAGCAATGGGTTAGGTTCTTGAAAAAAGCGTCCACCCTGAAGGTGATTTTGCTGAGTATCTATTGTGTATGCAACATTTTTTACCCCAAAATTTTCTGGATAAAAGTTGTCACGAAAGTTTCAATAAACGGGTTCAGGGTTCATTCGGACAAAAGGGAGCCGCGTGTGTTCTGTTCTCCGCCGGGTCCTGGGGAGCCCTGGTCTGGAGGCCGCGATTCTGGTCTGCGGCATGATGTAACAATCTCACTCTACTGACATCACATCACTGTGATATCACAGAATCTGGTGAAAACACAGCCTCACTGTGACATCACACCCTCACTGGACATCACAGGCTCTCCTCTGAAATCATAGCCCAACTGTGACATCATACCATCATCCCTGACATCCTAATTATCCTCACCACTGACCTCACAGTCTCACTGAAAATTGAAAGCTTCCCTGTAACACTTAGTATTGCTATTGACGTGACAAACTCACTGTGACATCACAAGTCCTCCACTTATATCACAACCTCATTTTCACATCACAGCCATACTGTGATATCAAAGCATTACTGTCACAGAAACCTTCACCTCTGACATCATAACCTCATTGTGGCATCACAGCTTCACCAGTTATATCACATTATCAATGCAACATCTCAACCTCATCACTAACATCAGTCTCACTTCTGAAATTGCAGCCTAACCACTGACACCACAGCTGCACTGTGACATCACAGCCTCACTGAGGCATCACAGGCTCAAAGTAAAATCACAGCATCATAGCCACAGTGTGACATCAGAGCCTCAACAGTGGTATCCTACCTAGATTTTCCATGACCCCAGAGGCTCACAGTGTGGTGCCAGCCTCAGCCTTAGCAGTGAAGTTTTTGACATCATAAACAGTGACACTATAGCCTCACATGTTACATCACTGCCTCATTCTGGCATTAACCTTTCCACAGGTATCACAGCCTCACAGTGACCTCACAGTCTAACCTGTTACATTGTAGACTCACATGTTACATCATAGCCTCAAGATGAATTCATCCTTACCACTGACATCACAACTTTCAGTGACCTCACAGCCTCACTGTGATATCACAACCTCTCAGTGATTTTACAGCTTTACAGTGACATAACAGCTTCACATTGATATCACAGACTTATTGTGGCATTGTAGCCTCATTTCTGACATAGCTTCACTGTGACATCACAGCCTCACCTCTGATACCACAGTCTCATTGAGACATAAGAGCCTACC
The DNA here is from genome assembly GCA_023101885.1 of Typhlomys cinereus. NCBI lineage: Eukaryota > Metazoa > Chordata > Mammalia > Rodentia > Platacanthomyidae > Typhlomys > Typhlomys cinereus. The sequence continues at coordinate 475,624 of JALPQD010000046.1, read as the reverse complement.
CTCTGAAATCATAGAATCAATGACACCATAGGCATCCTGCCTAGCCTCCCTATGACACCAGAGCCTCATCACTGACATCTCAGGCTCATGTTCACTTGACAGCCTCAACAGTGACACCACAGCCTCTCTGTCTCATCACAGCCTCAATGTAACTACACTGCATCACCACTGACATCATAGCCTCACTCTGACATCAGCCTTGCAACTGACATCACAGACGCACTATGACCTCATAGCACTATGACCTCATAGCCTCAATCATGACATCACCAACTCTCTGTGACTTCACAGGCTCACGATTATACCATAGCCACACAATGACATCAAATTCTCATGGTGGAATCACAGCCTCACAGTCACTTCACACCCTGCACACTGACACCACAGACTCATATGTTCCATCATAACATCATAGTGGCAATAGTCTTATCGTCTTACCACTGATATCACATCTTCCCTCTGACATAGCAGCCTCACCAGTGAGAAAATAGCTTCACCTTCGACATCAGGGTCACAACTGACATTATTCAGAACATTAACATCCCTGCCACACCAGTGACAAAACAGCCTTTGACATCACAGCCTCACCAGTGTCACTGTCACATAATAGGTTCACCACTGACATCATAGCCTCACCAGTGACATCCCAGCCTCACTGTGACATCTCAGCCTCATCACTGACATCAGCCTCACTTCTGACATCACAGCCTAACCATTGAAATCTCAGGCAAGCTTCCATGTTGTAGTCTATCACCACTGATATCACAGCCTCACTGGGATATCACAACTTCACGCTAACATCACGGAGACACAGTCATTTCACAGCCTCTCCTCTGACATGACAGCCTCAGTGTGACTACAACCCTCACCTGTGACATGCTAATCTCACTGTGAAATCCAAGGATCACCCCTGATGTCACAGCCTCACTTACATCTCATAGAATCAGCTCTGACATGAAAGCCTCATTGTAATCTCAGTCTAACCTGTTACATCATAGAATCACCTGTTACATAAGAGTCTGATGGTGAAATCACCCTCACCACTGACATCACAGATTCTACAGTGACCTCACAGCCTCACTGTGACATCACAACCATTCTGTGACATCACAACTTCCCCAGTGGCATCACAGCCTCACTGTGATATCACAGCCTCATCTCTGAGGTTATAGCCTCACTGTGACATCAGAGCCTCACTATGACATCACAGGTTCACCTCTGAACTCATAGCCTCATTGTGACATCACACCCTCATCACCAACATCCTAATTAACCTCACTATGATACAACAGCCTCACCACTAACATCACAGGCTCACTGAAACTTGACAGCCTCCCTATGACACTACAGTGTTACTATTGTCATCACAAACTCACTGTGATATCACAACTTCCCCAGTAATATCAAAACCTCACAGTGACATCACAGCTTCATTGGTAAATCAAAGCATCACTGTCATTAAATATTCACCTCTGACATTATGGCCTCACTGTGACATCGCATAATTAGTTTAACACAATACACTCACTGTGATATTAGAACTTCTCAAGTGACAATACAGCCTCGCCAATGACATAGTCTCTTTGTGAAAGCACTGTCACTACTGATATCACAGCTGCACTCTGACATCAAAACCTTAATGTGAGTTCACGGCTGCACTGTGCAAACACAGACACACTGTGACATCACAGCCTCACCACTGGTATCCTTCCTAGTCTTATTAGGACACCACAGCCTCAACACAGATACTACAGGCTCACAGTGACATGACAGCCTCAGCAATGATAAAAGAGCCTTAGACATCATAAACAGTGTCACCATACATTCACATAGCAATCACTGGGTCATTGTGACATCAGCCTCACCACTAATATCACCACCTCATTGTGCCATCCAAACCTCTTCAGTGACATCAGAACATCACTGTGTTGTCAGAGCCTCACTGTGACATGATAGCCACACTGTGTCCTCACAGTCTCGCTGTGACATTACAACGTGACACTGACATCACACACTCACTGTGACATCACAAATTCTGTGTGACATCAGCCTTGCCACTGACAAAATAGCATCATGGTGACATCACATACACATCTCTGCTATAGTCTCATTGTGATATCAGCCTGGCCACTGACATCACAGTTTCACTATGACTTCAGACTCCACCATGACATTATCTCCTTATGACATCACTGGCTCATGATGTCACCCCACATGGTGATATCAGAGCCTCATGATGGCATCACAGCCTCTCCAGTGACATACCAGGTTCATTGTGATCCCCTACTCTCATCACTTACATTAGATTTATTCTGAAATCACAGCCTAACCACAGAAATCTCATCCTCATTGTGATGTCATTGTCTTGCTCCACTGATATCACAGCCTCACTGTGATATCACAGCATCACTGGTGACCACACAGCTTCACTGTGACATCACAACCTCACTTTTGAGTTTGTAGCCTCACTGTAACATGACAGTGTCACTATGACATCACAAGCTAACCTCTGAAAACATTGTCCAACTGTGACATCAAGCACTAACTCAGGTTACAGCCTCACTATTTTATCACAGCCTCACCATGACATCACAGGCTCAGATCAGAAATCATATCCTGAATGCAACATCATACCCTCATCACTGACATCCTACCTAGCCATACTATGACACCACAGCCTCATCACTGACCTTACAGGCTCTCTGAAACATGAAAGCCTCAACAGTAGCACCACAGTGTCGCTATTGACATCACAACCTCACAGTGACATCACAATTTCCCTAGTGACATCATAACCTCACAGTGACATCACAGCTTCGTTGTGACCTTACAGCAATACGGCTCTATGAAAGCATCACTATGACATAAAGCTTCACCTCTGACATGATAGCCTCATTGTAACATTGCAGCCTCAGTTTGACACAATAAACTCAGTGTGATATTAGAGCTTCAAGAGTGACAATACAGCTTCACAAATGACATACTCTCCCTGTGAAAGCACAGTCATTACTGACATCACAATATCACTGTGACATCACAACCTTACTGTGACATTACAGACACACTGTGCCAGCAGAGCTTCACTGTGCCATCACAGCCCCATCTCTGATTTCACAGCCTCACTGTGACTTAACAGGCTAACCTTTGAAATCATTGCATGAGTGACACCACAGAAGCTCTGCCTAACTTCCCTATGACACCACAGCCTCATCATTGACATCTCAGGCTCATGGTAGCATGACAGCCTCAACAGTAACACCACGGCCTCGCTGTGGCATCACAGCCTCACCAGAAATATACCAGCCTCACTGTGATATCTCAGCTTCATCACTTCTGACATCTCATCCTAACCACCAATATCACAACCAAACTGTGATATCACAACCTCACTTAGCAGAGAATGAATCATTGTTTCTGACCAGGGAACTAATTTCACAGCTAAAGAAGTACAGCAGTGGCTCATGACCTTGGAATTCATTGTTCTTACCATGTTCCCCACCATCCTGAAACAGCTGACTTGATAGAATGGTGAAATGGCCTTTTAAAGGCACAATTACAGCATCAATTAGGTGGTAATAGTCTGGAGGGATGGGACAGAATTCTTCAGAAGGCAGTATATGCCTTAAACCAGTGGCCAATGTGTGGACTGTGTCTCCTGCAGCCAGGATTCACAGGTCCAGGAATCAAGGGTTGGAAATAGGAATAGCTCCCCTTACTATCACATCTACTGAACCATTAGGAAAATTTTTGCTTCCTGTTCCCGTGAGACTGTGGTATACTGGTTTAGAAGTTTTGGGTCCAAAGCAGGGAATGCTTCTGCCAGGAGACACAGCAACTATTCCTTTGAACTGGAAGCTAAGGCTTCCTCCTGGTTATTTTGGACTTCTGATGTCCTTGAGCTAACAGGCTAAGAAAGGAATAACAGTGTTAGGAGGAGTGATTGACCTAGATCACCAAGGGGGAAATTGGACTGGTTCTCCACAATGGTGGTAAGGAAGAATATGTCTGGAATGTAGGAGATCCACTAGGGAGTCTCTTAGTATTAACATGTCTTGTGATTAAAGTCAATGGGAATTTACAGCAACCCAACACAGGAAAAACAGTAAATGTTCAGATACTCCAGAAATGAAGGTATGGGTTGCCCCTCCAGGTATTAACTAAGATGGGCTAAGACCACCTCTGGAAAGGATAAACTGAGACCACTTGATGGGATTGGACCCAGCCTAGTATCCTGCATCATATAAAAAGGAATCACCAAAGAGAACAGATACCTTATTGAAATGTGCTAGCAATCTCTCTTCATTCCAGCCGCTGGGTTTCCTAGACCCTCTAGACTTCCAACCCACCAAGTTATTGTCAGCTAGATTAAAGACTCTAGTAATTCTTCAGCATTCAGCCATCACTCTCTTGACTACCAAACTGAGTGGCTACAAGCAGCCATCATTGGACTATGTCGGCTAATGGCAGCCATTGTTGGACTACCTCAGCCATATTGGAAGACTCAATACATTCCCTATATTATATATACTTTTTCATTGTGTCAATTCTGCATCTCTAGAGAACCTGACTAATACACTATGACAATACAGGGTTGCTGTTGATATCACAAAAGCTCTGTGACCTCACAACTTCCCTAGTGACATCATAACTCACAGTAACATAACAGCCTCATTGTGATATCACAGCCATACCATGACATCAAAGCATCACTGTGACATAAAGCTTCACCTCTGACATCATATTCACTGTGACATAGCCTCATTTTGACAAAATAAGATTACTCTGACATTAGAGCCTCACCAGTGACAATACAGCCTCACGAATGAAATAGTCTCCATGTGAAAGCACAGTCATTACTAACATCACAACCTCACTATAACAGCACAATCTCACTGTGACATCACAGCCATACTGTGCCAACACAGACTCACTGTGACATACAACCTCACAATAATAGAACAGATTTATTATGATATCACAGACTCAACAATAACACCACAGCCTCATCACCTATGACATCAGTATCACCACTGACATTAGTCAGAACACTGACATCACTGCCACATCAGGGACAACACAGCCTTTGGCATCACAGCCACACCAGTGTCACTGTCACATAGTAGGTTCACCACTGATGTCATAGCTTCCCCAGTGATATCATACACTCACTATGACATCTTTCTCATCACTGACATTCCAGCATTATTATGACATCACACCTTCACCAGTAACATCACATTGTGACATCAGCCTCACTGTGACATCCAAACCTCACTACATCCCTGTGTCATCAGAGCCTCACTGTGACATCATAGCAACACTGTGTACACACAGCCTTGCTTTGACATTACAACCTGACAGTGACATCACACCATCACTGTGACATCACCAACTCCCTGTGAAATCACAGGTTCACAGTGTCACCACAGCCACACAGTGATATCAAAGTCTCATGGTGGCATTTCAGCCTCACCAGTGACATGCAAGACTCAGTGTGACATCATACCCTCATCAATCACACCAACCTCATTCTGACAAAACAGCCTAACTACAGAAACCATATCCTTAATGTGATATCATAATCTCGCTCCACTGTCATCATAGCCTCAGTGAGATATCACAGAATCACTGATGACAACAATGCCTCAGTGTGACATCATAACTTCACCATAGAACCACAGCCTCACCAGTTATATCACATCATCAATGAGACATCTAGGCCTCCTTTCTCACATTAGTCTCACTCCTGAAATCACAGCCTAACCACTGACCTCACATTTGCACTGTGATATCACAGTCTCACTGTGACATCACAGCCACACTGTAGCTGTGCAGCCTCATAGTGACATCACAGCCTCAACAGTGACAGCATAGGCAAACCTTTTACATCATAGCCTCATTGTGACACCAGACTTGAAACTGATATCACAGCCTCACTGATATTGCAGCCACACTGTGACATCACAGCCTCACCACTCATATCCTATCTAGACTTGCCATGCCATCACAGTCTCACCGCAGATAGCACAGGCTCACAGTGATGTGACAGCCTCATCAGTGACATCATAACCTTTGACATAATAAACAGTGACACCATAGCCTCACAGGTTACATCACTGCCTCATTGTGACATCAATTTTCCACAGATATCACAGCCTCAAAGTGACTTCACATCCTCACTGTGACCACACAGTCTAAACTGTTACATCATAGACTCACCTGTTACCTCACAGACTTATAGTGAATTCAGCCTTGCCACCGGCATCACATCTTTCACAGTGTTATCACAGCCTCACTTTGGCATTATAGCCTCATTTTTCACATCACAGCCTCACTGTGATATCACAGCTTCCAGAGTGATATCACATCATGGTGACATGAGAGCTCAGAGTGACATACAACCTTCACAGTGACATCACAACCTCTGTGTGACACCACAGCCTCACCTATGATAACAGCATCGCCACTGATATTAGTCAGAACACTGACATCACTGCCACAACAGTGATCACGTCCTTTGATTTTATAGCCTCAACAGTGTCACTGTTATGTAATAGGTTCACCACTGGCAACATACCCTCACCAATGACATCATATACTCATCATGATATCTTTCTCACCACTGACATTTCACCACTGACATTATTTTAACATCACACTTCCACCAGTTACATCACAGCCTCATTTTGACATCAGCCTAATTACTAACACCACAGTCTCACTGTGACATCAATATCTCTGCATTAAAATCAAAACATCACTGTGTCATCAGAGCCACACTGTGTTCTCACAGGCTCACTGTGAGATTACAAACTGATAGTGATATCACAGCTTCACTTTGTCACCAAAAACTCACTGTGACATCAGCCTTACTAGTGACATCACAAACACTGCTGTCACATACCCTCACTTTGACATCACAGCTTCAATGTGACTTCATGGCATCACCACTGATATCCTATCCTTCCTGGGACATCATCCTTGCCACTGATATCACAGTATCATTATAACATCACAGCCTCCATCGTGATATCACCAACTCCATGTGACATCACAGGTTCATGGTAACACCACAGCCATATGGTGACATCAAAGCCTGACAGTGGCATCACAGCACCACCAATGACATGCCAGTCTCACTGTGACATTATACCCTCATCACTCATACCAGCCTCCTTCTCATATCACAGCCTAACCACTGAAATCACATCCTCATTGTAATGTCTGTCATTCTCTTCTAATATCACAGCCTCATTGTGATATCAAGGCATGATTGGTGACAACATAGCATCACTGTGACATCATAGTCTCTCTTCTGAGGTTATAGCCTCATTGTGGCATCACAGTCTCACTATGACATCACATCCTCACTTCTGAAATCATTGTCCAACTGTGACATCACAGCATTAACTCAGGTGTTACACCTGACTTTCATCACACCCTCACTATGACATCACAGGATCACCTCTGAAATCATAGCTTCATTGTGACATCACTCCCTCATCACTGATATCGTACCTAGCCTCACTATGGCACCACAGCCTCACCACTGACCTCACAGGCTCACTGAAACATGACAGCCTCCCTGTGAACCACAATGTTGCTATTGATATCACAACCTCACTGTCACATCACATCTTCCCCAGTGACATCGCAACCTCAAAGTGACATTACAGTCTCATTGTGACATCACAGTCATGCCATTCCATCAAATCATCATTGTGACATAAAGCTTCACTTCTGACATCATAGCCACACTGTGACATCACAGCTTAAGTTTGAAACAATAAACGAACTGTGACATTAGAACCTCACCAGGGACAATATAGCTCCACCAATAACATAGTCTCTCTGTGAAATCATGTTCACTACTGACATCACAACCTCACTGTGACATCACTGCCACATTGTGACAGCACAGCCTCACTGTAATATCAAAGCTTCACCACTGACATGAAAGGCTCACAGTGATATCACAGCCTCACTAGGGACACCACAACCTCATGGTTACATCATAAAATCATTGTGATATCAGCCCTGCCACTGATATCAGAATCTCACTGTCACCTCACAGCCTGCACTGTGACATCACCAAACCCCTCATTGAAGCTGTGATATCACAATGATGCTATGCATGTGATGTCACCATGAGGCTATTATGTCAGTGGCAAGGATGATGTCACAGTGAGTTTGTGATGTCACTGTGAGGCTGTTATATCACTGTCAGGTTTTAATTTCCCAGTGAGACTGTGAGAACTTACTGTCACAGTGAGACTCTGATGACACAGTGATGTTGTTTTGTCACTGGAGAGGTTTGGATGGCACAGTGAGGCTGCAATGTTAGTGGTGAGACTGATGTCACAATGAGGCTGTGAAGTCACTGGTGATGGTATGATGTCAGTGGTGAAACTATTATGTGACAGTAACACTTGTGAGGCTGTGATGTCAAAGGCTGTGTTATCACTGGTGTGGCAGTGATGTCAGTATTCTGACTATTGTCAGTGGCGACACTGATGTCACAGTTGAGACTATGCTGTCACTGGTAAGGCCGTGATGTCACACAGAGTTTGTGTGTCACTGTGGGCTGTCATGTCACCGTGAATTCATATCACTCTGGAGTCTGCGATATCACAGCAAGGTTTTGATGACAGTGGCAAGACTGATGTCACAATGTGGGTATGATATAACAGGTGAGCCTGTGGGTCAGTCAGCAGGCTGTAAGGTCAATGTGAGGCTGTGATGTTACAGTGAGGTTCTGATGTCAGGGCTAATTCTATGAGATGTCAGTGAGGCTGTGATGTCAGGGGTGATGCTTGGATTTCACAGTGAGGTCATGACGTCTGTGGTGAGGCTATATAGTCACAAAGAGGCTGTGATGTCAGAGACGAAGCTGTGATATCACAATGAGCTTGTCACAGCAGTGGGGAGACTGTGATGCCATAGTGAGTTTATGATGTCATTATGAGGCCATGTTATACCTGTTGTGACTGTGATATCACAGTGAGTCTGTCACATCAGTGGTGAGCACAGTGAGGCTATGCTAGCACATTGTGTCTTGATGTCACAGAGAGGTTGTGATGTCACAGTGAGGTTGTGATGTCAGTAGTGACTGTGCTTTCATGGTGAGACGTCAGTAGTGACTGTGCTTTCATGGTGAGACTATGTCATTGGTGAGGCTGTATTGTAACTGGTGAGGCTTTAATGTCACATTGAGTTTATTATGTCAAACTAAGGCTTGATATCACAGTGAGGCTGTGATGTCAGAGGTCAAGATTTATGGGACAGTGATACCACAGCCTCACATGTTACAACAATGCCTGAATGTGCCATCAATCTTCCCACAGATATCACAGCCTCACTGTAACCTCACAGTCTAACCTGTTACACCATAGACTCACTTTTCACATCATAGCCTCATGGTGAAATCAGGATTGCCACTTACATCATATCTTCCACATTGACCTCACAGCCTGTCCACTAACAATAGAGACTCACCAGTTAAATCATAGCATCATTGTGACATCAGTCTTGCCATTGACGTCATAGCCTCACTGTAATATCAGCTTGCAATTGGCAGCACAGTCTCATTCTGAACTCACAGCCTCCACCATGACATCACCAACTGCCTGTGACATCACAGGCTCATGGTGACACCACAGACACATAGTGACATCAAGACCTAATGGAATCACAGGCTCACCAGTGACATGCCAATCTCAGGGTGACATCATACCCTCATAACTCACATCAATCTCATTATGATATCACAGCCTAACCACTGAAATCATATCCTCAATGTGATGTCAGAGTCTCGCTCCACTGACATTACAGTCTCACTGTGATATCACAGCATCACTGATGACAACGGTCTCCCTGTGATGTCACAGCCTCACCTCTGAAATTATAGCCTCACTGTGACATGACAGCCTCACTATGAATTGACAGGCTCACCTGTGAAATCATTGCCCATCTGTGACATCACAGCATCGACTCTGATGTTAAAGCCTCACAATTTCATCATATCCTCACTATGACATCACAGGTAAACTTCTGATATCTTAACCTCAATGCATCATCACATCATCATCATCAAAATCCTACTAGACTACTATGACACCACAGCCTCACCATTGACCTCATTGGCTCACTAAAAAATGACAGCGTCGCTATTGACATCACAACCTCACTTTGACATCACAACTTACCCAGTGATATTGCAACTTCACAGTGACATCATAGCCTAATTGTGACATCATAGCCATACCATGCCAAGAAAGTATCATTCTGACATAAATCTTCACCTTTGATGTCATAGCCTCACTGTGACATCACAGCCTCAGTTTGACACAATAAACTCACTGTAACATTAGAGCCTCACCAGTGACAATACAGCCTCACCAATGACAAAATCTCCCTGTGAAAGCACAATCACTACTGACATCACAACCTCACTGTTATATCACAGTCCCACTGTGTCAGCACAGTCTCACTGTGACATCACAGCCTCACCACTGATAGGACAGGCTCACAATGATATTACAGCTTCACCAGTGACACCACATCCACATGGTGGTGGCATCACAGCCTCACCAGTAAAATCACATCGTGATTGCAAAATCTCAGTCTCATCCTTCACATCAGTCTCACTTCTGAAATCACAGCCTAATCACTGACCTCACAGCTGCACTTTGACATCACCTCATTACTGTGACATCACTGCCTTATGGTGACATCACAGACACCCTGTGACATCACAGCCTCATGACTGCTATCCAACCTAGCTTTACCATGACACCATACCCTCACCACAGATAGCACAGACTGACAGTGACATGACAGCCTCAGCAGTAACATCATAGCCTATATTACCAGAGAGAGCTGTGACCACTATAAGCTTTCAATGTGTTCTGTGAGTTCTCTCTGCCCACTGTGAGCTCTTGAAGACAACTGTGACATATCTACGAATACACAAAGCCCTCTATGACCAGTATCACTTCTCTATGACCACTGTCAGGTGGAAATGGCTACTGTAAGCTTGCCAGTACCACTATGAGATAATGAACACCGTGAGCTCTTGATGACCACTGTGAGCTCTCTATTGCCACTCTGAGGACTCTTACCATTAAGACATCTCTATGACCACTATAATCTATAACCACTATTAACTCCCTGGGACTACTGGGATCTCTCTATGACCACTATGACCTATGACCACTGTGAGCTATAATCACTATGAGTTTTATGTGGTCACTGTAAGCTCTCTATGAAAACTGTGATCTCTCTATGAGCACTATGACCTTTGTATGACCACTGTGAACTTTCACCATTGTGAGCTCTCTATGACCACTATAAGTTATGACCATTTTGAGCTCTCTTTGACCACTGTGGGCTCTCTATGTACACTATGATCTATGACAACTGGTAGCTCTCTATTATGACTGCAAACTCTCTATAACCATTGTGAGCTTACTATGATGATTCTGAGCATTCTATGATCACTGCGAACTCTATAACAGCTCTGAGCTCTCTATGAACAGTATGAGGTATGTCCATTGTGAGCTCTCTATTACCACTGTGAGCTTTCTATGACCACTATGAGATATGAATATTGTGAGCGTTCTATGACCACTATAATCTTTCACCACTGTAAGTTTTCTACAACCAGATTACACTGTTAGCCCTATGAGCTTTCTATGATCTCTGTGAGGTCTCTGTGCCCACTCTGATCTCTTGATGACTCCAGTGATCTATGACCATAGTGAGATTTTTCTGATGACTATCAGCTCTGCATGATGACTGTCAGCTCTCTATGACCACCGTGAAGTGTCTAAGACTACTATGAGCTCTCTATGACCACTGTGAGTTCCCTGTGACTACTATGATCTCTCTATGACCAGTATGTGCTGACAACTGTGAGCTCTCATTGTCCATTTTGTGCTTTCTATGTCCACTATGATTTATGAACCCTGTGACCTCTCTATGTTCACTATGAGTTATGAACACTGTGAGCTCTCTGTGACCACTGTGAGCTCTTTGTTACCACTAGGAACTATTACCACTGTGAGCTGTCAATGACCACTATGATCTGTGACCAAGAGTGTGCTCTGTATCAACTCTACAAACTATGACCAGTTTGAGCTCTCTATAACAATTATCAGTTTTCCATGACCACTGTGAGGTATGACCACTGTGAGATCTCTATGACCACTAAGAGCTATGACCACTGTGAGCTATCTATGAGCACTGTGACATAGGACTCTCTATGACCAATATGAGATATGATCACTGTGAGCTTTCTGTGGCCACTATGGGCTCTCTATGACCATTATGAATTATGATCCCTGTGAGCTAGTTATTACCACTCTGAGCTCTTTATGACCACTATTACTTCTGTATGAGCTACTATGAGCTATAACTACTATGAACTCCCTATGAACATTATGAGCTCTCTCTGAATATTGTGAGCTATGATCACTGGAATTATGACCACTATGAGCTCTCTTTGACCACTAAGATCTATGCCAGTATGAGCTTTCATTGTCCATTATGAGCTCTATATGACCACTGTTAGCTCTCTTGACAACTGTGATCTCTCTATAAAACTATTAACTATGACCACCATGAGTTCTTTATGGGTACTATGAGCTCTCAATGACCATGAAAGGCTACGACCGCTGTCATCTCTCTATGATCACTGTAAGCACTCTATGACCACTGTGAGCTCTCTAGGACCACTGTGAGTGCTCTAGGATCATTTTGAATTTTGAGCATTGTCAACTGTCTATTACCATTGTGAGCACTCTCTCACGTCTATGAGTTCTCTATGACAACTATGACCTATGACCATTGTGAACTCTCTGTGACAGTGCTGAGCTCTCTATGAACAATATATGGTATGACTACTGTGAGCTCCAATTACCACTGTGAGCTTTCTATGACCACTATGAACTATAAATAATGAGAGCTTTCTATGAGCAATGTGAGCAATGAACACTGTGAGTCCTCTATGACAACTGTGAACTCTCTATGACCACTATGAAATTCCTATGAGCACCATGAGCTCTCAATGACAACATTGGGCTATGGCCACTGTCTGCTCTCTGTTACTACTGTAAGCATTCCATATATACTGTGAGTTCTCTGTGACTACTGTTAGCTATGACCACTGTGAGCTCTGACCACTATGAACTCTCTGTGGGTCTCTATGTAAGAGTTTTCTGTGATAACTGTCAGTTCTGCATGATGACTATCAGCACTCTAAGACCACTGTGATCTCTATGACCACAGTGATATCTCTATTACTACTGTGAGCTCTGAATATTATGAGCTGTCTGTGAGCACTGTATGTTATGATCACTTTGAGTTCTCTTTGATGACTGCCAGCTTTCTATTTTCACTATGATCTATGACCACTGTGAGCTCTCTATGACAACTATGAGATCTCTATGACTGCTGTGAGCCTTTTATGACCACTATGAGCTAGAACTACCATGAACTCTCTCTGACCACTATGAGATCCCTATGACCACTGTGAATTATGACCACTGTGAGATATGATGAATATGAGCTCTCTATGACCAATGTTGTAACAGTGTAACAGTGTCTTGGGGGCCTACAGAGTCTCTTGGGGGGTGGGGATAAGCTGACATGGAGTCAACAGCACAGACTCTGGGAGTCAGGTGAGTGACAAAGCAGGTTCTCAGGCTCTCAGGCTCATATGCAAATTTGTTTGCAGACTTGTTTGCAGGCTCGTTTATTACAAATATCAGGCTGCTTACATATTCCACCCAATATCCCATAAGTCCCAGCATGAGCCTTTGCTGAGTTTTCCTGTCCGGATTGGTCCTCTCAGCCATGCGGTTTAACAGCACCAACTGTCTTTGCTCTGGAGAAGGCATAGTCTTGCAAGATTTGTAGTCTCGTGAAATTTGTATGCTTAGCGGGAAGAGGAGTCCAAGGGGCTTCTCTCTATGGGGAATGGAAGCCTCTGTGGTGCAAGCATTGTACATTCCTCCTACATATCCATCCTTTTTATTTATTTTGACAGGCAGCAGGAGCCAGAGTTCTTTGCTCTGACCTTGTTGACCCTGTCTCAGAGGGTGTTCAGCATTACAGACTGTGCCTGCCTTAAGTTGTCCTGTCTCACAGGGTCTTTCCCATCATTAGCTACCAGGCTTTGAAGGACTTCACCTCTGAAAGGCATGTCAGGATATGTGGATAGTAGACTAGAACAAGGCTTCACAAATCTCTGCAATCCAAGCTCAATCCATGTCCCTAGGGGCACCATGGCTTGGATATTCAAGAGCCATAAGTGTCTGTAGCATGGTCTTATTGATGGAGCACTGCTGAGAGATTGTGCTGAAGGAAATATTTATGCAATATAATTGATAAAAAGAACAGTTCATTTTATGACAATGTAAGTTACAATTCATTAAAAATTAAAATCAAGTGAGAAAACAATGAAAGAAAACTTACAATTTAATTGAAAAACAATTGTGATCTATATAGAACATAGGTAGCTAAGGCCATAGATGTTACCAAAAATTATTTGTTCTTATTTTTAAGTATGCATACATGTATTTAAAAAGGGCATGCCAAAAAGAAATCAGCGTGCAACAGAAATGAAATAAAAACTCAGCACACAACAGAAATTTTTAAAAAGTATTGAAGTGGCCACAGACTTACTCAGTTTATGAATCTGCTTCCTAGGAAAGCTTCACAATCTCTGTTGCCAGTCTTGCATCTCAAGCTGGCACCAATATTGGCGAAGTGAAATCCTGAGGGAAGACACAAGCATATCCTTGGCCCTGGGTTAATAAGGGAGCAGGTCCCTGCCATAGCAGCGTGACAGGGTCCCTCTATTGGACAAGAGGCAGGGGTTATAGTTTTGTGGTAAGGATGACACCCATATTGGGGAGAAGAAGCCTTTCTTCTCACTGTCCACCAGGAAGCATGAGTGTGCACCCCTGCTGCTGTGGCGCCGCCTGGGCACCCAGCCTCCGTATCCTTGGGCTGTGAGTGGTAGGTGAAGGTGCGAGCACTGAGCAGCAAAGATGGGTGCCATGCTCCGGAGGTGTGGCAAGCTGCAGAAAGTTGGTATTAGGCTCCCAAACTGTGGGCTCCTTACAGTGTGAAGGAAGGTTGCCCATTTTAAAGAACAGAGACAAGACTAAAGAGGAACAGATGAGACAAGGAATGTACCTCCCTATGTGGGACAGACAAACACAGAGAAAGGGAAAGGGACTTTCATGCTTGCCTCTCACAAAGGTAAAGATATTAAACACCAGGGGGCCAGCTTACCGAAAACTGCTGAAAAGACCACAGTACTCAACATTGGTCCTGTGAGACCAGGGCCGCCGTGGAAACCCCACATTGGGCACCAGATGTAACAGTGTAACAGTGTCTCAGGGGCCCATGGAAACCCGTGGGGGTGATAAGCTGACACAGAGTCAATAGCACAGACTCTGGGAGTCAGGCGAGTGGCAAAGTTGGCTCTCAGGCTTGTTTGCAGGATCATTTATTATAAATATCAGGCTGCTTATATACCCCACCCAATATCCCATAAATCCAGTGTGAACCTTTGCTGAGTTGTCCTGTCTGGATTCATCCTCTCAGCCAAGCGGTTTAACAAGCACCAACTGTCTTTGCTCAGGACAAGGTGTAATCTTAGGAGATTTATAGTCTCGCGAGATTTGTATGCTTAGCAGAAGGGAGGAGTCCAAGTACCCTCTCTGTATAGGGGATGGAAGCCTCTGTGGCACAATCATTGTCCGTTCTTTCTACATAAGGTGATCTCTATAGGACCACTATGGCCTCTCTATGACCACTGGGAACTATGACCATTGTCAGCTCTCTATGACAACAATGAAATTGCTATGGCTACTGTGAGTACTCTATGACCATTATGAACTATGAGCATTGTGAACTATCTATAACCATTGTGAGTACTCTGTGACAACTATGAACTCTCTATGACTGCTATGAGCGATGACCACTATGAGTTCTCATTGTCTATTATGTGCTATCTATGACCACTGTTAATTTTAAACCCTGTGACCTATGTTCACTATGAGCCATGAGCACTATGAGTTTTCTATGACCATTATCAGCTCTATGTGACCATTATGAGCTATAACTACTGTGAGCTCTCTATGACAACTATGGTTTCTGATCATTATGAGATCACTATCTACACTGAGCTATGACCATGTTGAGTTCTCTGTAATGATTATGAGTTCTCTACAACTACTGTGAACTCTGACCACTGTGAGTTCTCTATGACCACTATGGTCTATGACCACTGTGAGATGTTTTTCAACAATATGAGCTATGTCCCTGTGAGCTCAAGATAAAGATTAAGTGTTCTATATAACCATTGTGAGCAATGATCACTTTGAGCTCTCTATGGCCACTGTGCGCTCTCTATGATAGCAATGAATTATGGACACTGTGAGCTCTTTGGGATAATAATGAGCTGTGACCACTCTGAGTTATCTATGACTGCTGTGAGCTCTATGTGCCCACTATGAACTATGACCACTATGAGAGAGTTATGAACACTATGGATTTTCTTTGACCTCTGTGACCTCTCTATACCAACTGTGAGTTCTCCATGGAAACAATGAGCACTTTATGACCACTGTTAGCTCTCTATTATGACTATGAGCTAGGAACACAATGAGCTCTCTATGACCACTAAGAGCTATGAGCACTAAGAGCTCTCTATAATCACTGTAAACTCTCTATGAACACTGTGAATTATGACATCTATGAACACTCCATAACCATTATGAGCTATGACCACTATGAGATCTCTATGACTAGTGTAATCTCTCTATGACCACTTTGAGCTCTCTCTGACCACTATGATCTATGAAAACTGCGAGCTCTCTTTTAAAAGAGAGAGCTGTGATCACTATGAGCTTTCTATGTACTCTGTGAGCTTTCTATGCCCACTGTGAGTTGTTTATCACAACTGTGAGCTATCTATGACCTCAGTGAGTTCTCTTTGACAACTTTGACCTTTATGTCCACTATGACCATTCTATAACCACTATGAGCTACAACCACTGTGAACTATCTATGACAACCATGAGTTCTTTATGACAGCTGTGAGTTATGGCCAGTGTGTATTATGACCACTATAAGGTCTCTGTGGTCACTGCAAGCTCACTATTACCATTATGATCTCTCTATGACTACTATGTCCTCTGTGTGACCACTGTCAGCTATTACTATTGTGAACACTTTAAGTTTTCACCACTCGTTGCTGTCTTGGACCACTGTGACCTTTCTATATGCATTATGACCTATGACAACTGAGAGCTCTCTATGACCACTATGAACTCTCTATGAACACTGTGAGTTCACTTTGAACTCTGTGAGATCTTTGTGACCATTGTGAGCTCTCTATGATAACTGTGTGAACTCTATGACCACTGTGAGCTATGACCATTATGAAATCTCTATGACCACCATGATCTATGATCAATATGATCTCTCTTGGACCACTGTGAGCTCTCAGTGAGCATAGTGATCAATGAGTAATGTGAATGCACTCTGACCATTGATGCTCTCTATGACTACTGTGAGCTTACTTTGATAATTGTGACCTCTCTATGACCACTGTGAGCTCTCTATGGCAACTGTGACTTCTCTAGGACATCTCTAAGCTATGACCAATATGAGATCTCAATGGCCACTGTGACCAATATGAGCTCCCTGTCACCACTATGAGCTATGTCCACCATGAGCTCTCTATGAGCACAATGAAGTCTCAATGACCACTCTCAACTCTATGACCACTGTGAGCTTTCTAAGATCACTGTGAGCGATCTATCACCACTGTGAGTTCTCCATGTCTACTCTCAACCTTCTATGACCACTGTGACTTCTTTATTAATAATGAGAGTTGTCTGTGACAACTGTCAGCTCTATATGAGCACTGTCAGTTCTCTTTGACTACTGTCAGCTCTTTATAAGTACTGTATACTATCCATGAACACTGTGAGCTCTCTATGGCCACTGTGAATGCTCTATAATCCATTTGAACTATGAGTATTGTGAACTCTCTGTCACCATTGTGAGCACTCTGTGACCACTATGAGCTTTCTATGACCATTGTGAGCTCTCCATGGCCGCTATGAGCTATGTCTACCCTGAACTCTCAATGTAAATTTGAGTTGTCTATGACTTTTGTGAGCTCTCTATGACAATTCTGAACTCTCTATGACAACTATGACCTATTGCTGTGATGACCATTATGAGCTCTTTATAACCACTAGGTGCTATGACTACTTTAGGATCAATATGACCACTATGATCAGTGACCACAGTAAGCTCTTATATACACTATGTGCTATGGAGATTGTGAGCTCTCTATGATAATTATGAGTTCTGTATACCCACTGTGAGTTTTCTATGACCATTATGAGCTATTACTACTCTTAGCTCTCTGTTACCAGCATGAGCTCTTCATGATCACTTTGAGCTATGGCCACCATGGGTTCTCTATGACCACAATGAGCTCTCTATGATCAATATGAGATATGACCACTGTTAGATATGATCACAATGAGCTTTGAATGACCACTGTCAGCTCCATGACCACTGTGAGCTCTCTATGTCCACTGTGAGCTCTCCATGAAAACCGTGAGCACTCTATGACAACAGATAGCTCTCCATGCCCACCATGAGCTATGTCTTCTGTGAATTCTTTATGACTACTATCAGCTCACCGTGACAACTGTGAGCTTTCTAGGACCATTATGATCTAAAACCACTATAAGCAATCTATGACCACTGTGAGGTGTCAATGACCACTGTGAGCTATGAGCACTGTGAGGTATGTCCACTATAATATCTCTGTGGCCACATTAAGCTTTCAATGACCACTGTGATCTCTCTATGACCATTATGACTTCTCTATGCCCATTAAGAACTATGACCATTGTGACTCTCTATGAACACTATAAATTATGACACTGTGAGCACTGTTTGATCACTGTGAATGCTCCATGAGCACTATGATCTATAATCACCTCTTAATGACCACTATGAGCTATCACCATCATTAGCTCTTTATGACAACTATTAGCTGTGATCACTTTGAGCTCACTATGACTACTAAGATGTATAACTTAGTAGATATCACTTTGTGATATCACTTTGAATTGTGAGTCTTCTATGATCATTATGAGCTCTATATGACCACTGTGAGGTATAGACACTCTTAGCTCACTATGACCTGTATGAGCTATGATGACTGTGAGCTCTTTACAACCACTATTAGCTATGACAGCTATGAACTCTCTATGACCACTGTGAGATCAATTTAAACGCTGTGAGATCTCTATAACAATTGTGAGCTCTCTATGACAACTTTGAGCCCTCTATGACCACTGTGAGCTCTCTATGACCACTATGACCTATGACCATTGTAAAATATCTATGACCACCATGAGCTATAATCAATGTTATCTCTCTTTGACCACTGTGAGCTTTAAATGAGCAGTATGATTACAGTGAAGTTGTGACATCACAAGTGATACTGTGATTTCATAGTGAGTTAGGATATCAGTGGTGAGGCTGTGCCATCACATGAATCTGTGATGTGAGGGCAAAGGTGAGGATGATGAGAAAGTGAGTCTGTGTTGTAACTGATGATGCTGTTATGTCACAATGAGGCTGTGAAGACTGTGATATTGTAGTATGTCTGTGATGTCACAGTGAGGCCATGCTATCATAGTGAAACTATGATATCTGTATTGTGGCTGGCATATCACAGTGAGGCTGTGATGCCACCATGAGGCTTTGATATCACTGTGTGGCATGGTGTCACTGGGATCCTGTGATGTCACAGGGAGTTGGTGATGTCATGATGGAGGTTGTGAGGTCAAAGTGAGACTGTGATGTCAGTGGCAAGGCTGATGTCACAGAGACATTATGATGTTAGTGGTGATGCTATAATGTCACTTTTAAGGTTGTATGTCACTGTGGGCTGTCATGTCATCATGAGGTGATATCAACCTGAGATATCATAGTGAAGCTGTGATTTCAGTGACAAAACTGATGTCACAATAACGCTAATATTTAAAATGTGAGTTTGTTCTGTCTGTGGGCAGGCTGTGAGGCCACTGTTAGGCTGTGATTTTGCAATTTCATGTCATGGCTGATTCTGTGAGATGTACATGAGGCTGCGACACCAGGGGTGATGCTTGGATTTCACAGTGAGGTTAGGACATCAGTGGTGAGGCTGTGCAATCACAATGAGGCTGTGATGTCAGAGGAGAGGCTGTGATGTCACTATGAGGTGGAGATGTTACCGTGAAGTTGTGATATCAGAGTGAGGATGTGATATCAGTGGTGATAGACTACAACATCACAGTTTGGATGAGATTTCAGTGTTTACACTATGATGTCAGAAGTGAGGCATGTCAGTGATGAAGCTAAGATGTCACAGTGAGGCTGGAATGTTACTGATGAGGCTGTGATGCCACTGTGACCCGTGATGTCACAGGGAGTTGGTGATGTCATGGTGGAGGCTGTGAGGTCACTGTGAGGCTGTGATGTCAATGGCAAGACTGATGTCACAGTGAGGCTCTGATGTCATTGATAATACTGTGAAGTCACATTGAGGCTGTGATGTCACAATGAGGCTCAGGCTGTGCTGTCACTGTCAGGTTGCAATTTCATAGTGAGGTTGTGAGGAAACAGTGTGGCTATGATGTCACAGTGAGGCTGTGTTATTATCAGTGATGCCATGACATCACAGTGAGACTGTGATGTAAGTGGAGTGAGACTGTGATATCAGAGTGAGGATGTGACTTTCAGTGGTTAGGCTGTGATGTCAGAATGAGGCTGATGTGAGTGATGAGGATATGATGCTGGCATGTCACTGATGAGCCCACCGTGAAGCTTTGATGCCACCATGTGGCTGTGGTATCACCATGGGGCTGTGATGTGACACGGACTTGGTGAAGTCCCAGTGGAGGCTGTGAGGCCACAGTAAGATTGTGATGTCAGTGGCAAGGCTGATGTCACAATGAGGCTATGATATCAGTGGTGATGCTGTGATGTCACATTGATGTTGTGATGTCACAGTGACTATTTCAGTAGTTTGTATGTTGTGTCAGTGGCAAGGCTGATGTCACAGTGAGTTTGTAATGTCACAGTGAGGCTGCGATGTCACTCTCAGGTTGTTATGTCACAGTGAGGCTGTGATATTAGTGTGAAGCTGTGATATCACTATGAGTCTGTGACATCACAGAGGATATGAGGTCACTGTGGAAGATGTGATGGCAGTGGCAAGACTGATTTCACTATAAGTCTATGATGTACAGGCAGCCTATGATGTAACAGGTTAAACTCTGAGGTCACAGTGAGGCTGTGATATCTGGAAATATTGATGTCACACTGAATCAGTGATGTAGCAAGTGAGGGAGTGCTGTCACTGTTTATGTCAAAGGCTATGATATCAGTGCTGAGACTCACATCACTGTGAGCCTGTGATATCTGTGCTGAGTCTATGGTGTCATAGTAAGTTTAGATAGGATACCAGTGGTGAGGCTGTGATGCCACAGTGTGCTATGATGTCACCGGGAGATTGTGATGACTCAGTGATGCTTTGATATCACAGTGAGGCTGATATCACAGTTCAGCTGAGATTTCAATGGTTAGGCTGTGATGTCAGAAGTGAGACTGATGTCAGTGATGAGGCTGAGATGTCACAGTGAGTCTGGGATGTTACAGGTGAAACTGTGATGCCGCAGCATGGCTGTGGTATTACTGTTGATGCTGTCATATGATGGTGAGCCTGAGATGTCTAGGCAGGATGTCCGTGGTGTCACTGTTGCTATGTTGTCAGATGTTAGCCTGTTATGTCACAGTGAGGCAGTGATGTCAAGTGATGATATAATGTCACAGGGACGTTGTGATATCACTGTGATGCTGTGATGTCACTTAGAGACTGTGACATAACAGAGATATCGGGATATCACAGTGAGGCTGTGAGGTCACTATGGAAGATGTGATGTCAGTGGCAAGTCTGATTTCACAATGAGGCTAAGATGTAACAGGTGAATCTGAGATGTAAGAGGTTAGACTGTGAGGTCACAGTGAGGCTGTGATGTCAATCAGAGGCTGTGATATTGGTGGGAAGATTGATGTCACAGTGAGGCAGATGTAACATGTGAGGCTGTTTATTATGTCAATGATTATGATGTCATGGCTGAGGTTGTTACGTCACTGTGTGCCTATGCTATCTGTGGTGAGGCTGTGGTTTCACAGTGTAGCTTCGATGTCACAATGAGACTGTGATGGCACAGTGAGGTTGTGATGTTCCAGTGAAAGTGTGAGATAAGTGGTTAGGCTGTGATTTCAGATGTGAGAGTGATGTGTGAGTTGAGGCAGAGATGTCACATTGATGATGTGATATAGGTGGTGATGTTGTGATGACACAGTGAGTTTATGATGTCACAATGAGCTGTTGGTGTCACTTTTGAAGGTGAGGTGCCATAATAAGTCTGGAATGTCAGTGAAGGAAGACACCATAATGAATCTATGATGGTGAGGCTATAATGTCAGTCATGTACCTATTATGTAATAGTGACACTGGTCAGGCTGTGATGTCAAAGGATGTGTTGTCACTGGTGTGACAGTGATGTAAGTATTCTAATTTCCATGGTGATACTAATGTCACAGGTCAGGATGTCATGTCACCATGAGGTGATTTCACTCTGGAAGCCATGATGACACAGTGAAGCTGTATTATTTAACAGGTGAGCCTGTGGTGTAGTGGTCAAATTGTGAGGTCACTATGAGGATGTGATGTCGCAGTGTGGCTCTAATGTCAAGGCTGATTCTATGAGATCTCAGTGAGGCTGTGAAATCAGGGGTGATGCTTGGATTTCGCAGTGAGATTAAGATGTCAGTCATGGGCCTGTGCAGTCATGCTGTGACTGTGATGTCAGAGAATAGGCTGCGATGTCATTGTGAGGCAGTGATGTTATCATGAGATTGTGATATCATGGTGAGGCTGTGATATCAGTGGTGATAGACTATGACATCACAGTTAAAGATATGGTTTCAGTGGTTGGCTGTGATGTCAGAAGTGAGGGTGATGTCAGTAATGAGGCTGAGATGTCACAGTGAGGCTGGTATGTTTCTGATGAGGCTGTGATGCCACTGCGAGGCTGTAGTGTCACTGTTGAGGCTGTTATGTGAGCGTGAGCCTAAGATGTCAGTGATAAGGCTGTGGTATCATAGTGAGGCTAGGCAGGATGTTGGCGGAGTTACTGATGCTATGATTTCAGAGGTTGGCCTTTTATGTCACAGTAAGGCTGTGATGTGAGTGGTGAGGCTGTGAGTCACAGTGAGCCTGTGATATCAGAAATGAGGGTATGATGCCACAGTGATGTGGTGATATTACTGTGAAGCTGTGATGTCACTGTGAGGCTGTGATATCACTGTGAGGCTTTGATGCCACTGTGAGTCTGTGAGATCACTGTGGAAGATGTAATATCAGTGACAAGGCTGATTTCACCATAAAGCTATGATGGAACAGGTGAATCTATGATGTAACAAGTTAGACTGTGAGGTCACAGTGATGCTGTGATGTCACAATGAGGCTATGTGTCACTGTGAGGTTGGAAGTCACTGGGGAAGTTGTGATGTCACAGTGATGTCAGTAGCGAAACTATCATGTCACAGGGAGGCTGTCATGTTTCAGTGAGCTTGTGTGGTCCATGGTGAGTTTGTGGTGCCATAGTGAGGCTAGGTAGGATGTCAGTGATGAAGATATGATGTCGCATTGAGGCTATTATTTCAGAGGTGAGCCTGTTTTGTCATAGTGACGCTGTGAAGAAATAGTGAGGCTATAATGTCAGAGTCAATGCTGTGATGTCACAATAGGGCAATGATTTCAGAGGTGAGCCTGTGATGTCATTGTGAGTCTATCATGTCAGAGTGGGGCTATAACCTCAGAAGTGAGGCTGTGATGTTACAATGAGGATGTTTTTTTTCTTTATCAGTGGTGTCATGATATCACAGTGAGGCTGTGATGTCAGTGGAAAGTGACTATGTCATCACAGTGAGGATATGATATCAGGGTCTAGGCTGTGATATAAGAATGAAGCTGATGTGATTGATGAGATTATGATGTCACAGTGAGGCTGGCATGTCACTAGTGAGGCTGTGATGCCACCGTGAGGTTTGAGGTCACTGTGTGCCTCTGGTGACATGGTGAGCCCTTGATGTGACATAAATTTGGTGATGTCATGTTGGAGGCTGTGAGGTCACAGTGAGTCTGTGATTTCAGTAGCAAGACTGATGTCACAGTGAGGCTATGATGTCAGTGGTGATGCTATAAATTCACATTGAGGCTGTGATGTCACAGTGAGGCAATGTCAATGGTGTGTATGTGACATCACAATGACGCTATTATCTAAGTGATGAGGCTGATGTCACAGAGAATTTGTGATATCCCAGTGAGGTTATGATATCAATAGTAACACTGTTGTGTCACAGGGTGGCGGTGATGTTTCAGTGAGCCTGTGAGGTCATTGGCCAGGCTGTGTTGTCATAGTGAAGCTATGTAGGATGTCAGTGATGAGGTTGCAAGGTCACACTGAGGCTATGCCTGTGATGTTATAGTGAGGCTGCGATGAAACAGTGAGGCTATATCGTCAGAGTCAATGCTATGATGCTACAGTTAGGCAATGATTTCAGAGGTGAGCCTGTGATGTAATAATGAGGACATCATGTCACAGTGAGGTTATAACCAGAGGTGAGGCTGTGATATCACAGTGAGGCTGTAATGTCAGTCAAGTGAGACTATGACATCACAGTAGGAATGTGATTTCAGTGGCTAGGCTGTGATGTCCTTTTGAGGCTGATGTGAATGATGAGGGTATGATGTCACAATGAGTCTGACATGTCATTAGTAAGGCTGTGATGCCACCGTGAGTTTTTGATGTTACCATGTGGCTGTGGTATCACTGTGAGCCTATGATGTCACAGGATTTGGTGATGTCACATTTAGGCTATGATGTCACAGTGAGGCTGTGATATCACAGTGCAGCTGTGAATTAAGTGGTTTGGCTGTGATTTCAGAAGTAAGATTGATATGAGTTATGATGTAGAGAAGTCATATTAATGATGTCATATAACTGGTGAGGCTGTGATGCCACAGTGAGATTATGATGTCACCATGAGGCTGTAGTGTCATTAGTGTAGGTGTGATGTCACAGTAAAGCCAGAATATCAGTGTAGAAACATGTCTAGTGAGTCTTTGATATCTCTTGTGAGTCTATGATGTTAGTAGTGCACCTGTTACATGACAGTGACACTGGTAAGGCTGTAATATCAAAGGAGTGTGAGTTCAAAGTGAAACTGTGAGGTCACTATGAGGCTGTGATGTCACAGTGCGGCTATAATGTCACAGAGAGGTTATGATGTCACAATGAAGCTGTGAGGTCACTGTGTAAGATTTCATGTCTGTGGAAAGGGTGATTTCATCATGATGTAACGGGGAGTCTATGATGTAACAGGTTGGACTGTGAGTTACTGTTATGCTGTCATATCTGCGGGAAGATTGATGTCACACTGAGTCAGTGTTATATCATGTGAGGCTTTGGTGTCACTGTTTATGATATCAAAGGCTATGATATCACTGCTGAGGCTGTCATGTCACTGTGAGCCTGTGCTATTAGTGGTGGGGCTGTGGTGTCATAGTAAGGCTAGGTAGGATCCCAGTGGTGAGGGTGTGATGTCACAGTATGGCTGTGATATCATTATGAGGCTATGAAGCCAGAGGTGAAGCTTTATATCACAGTGATGCTTGGATGGCACTGCATGGCTGTAATGTCACTGTGAAGTTGTGATGTCACTGGGGAAGTTGTGATTTCACAGTGAAGTTGTGATGCCACTAGTGACTCTGTGGTGTCACAGGTAGGCTGTCATGTTTCAGTGAACCGGTTAGGTCAGTGGTGAAGCTGTGGAGCCATATTGAGGCTAAGTAGAATGTCAGTGATGAGGGTGTGATGCCACATTGAGGCTATAATTTCAGAGGTGAGCCTGTGATTTCATAGTGAGGTGGTGATGAAACACTGTAGCTCTTCTGTCAGAGTTGATGCTGTGATGTCAGAGTAGAGCAATGATTTCAGAATTGAGCATGTAATGCCACTGCTCTGGCTGTCATGTCACTGTGAGCCTGTGCTATTTGTGGTGAGGCTGTGTTTTCATAGTACGGCTAGGTAGGATACCAATGGTGCAACTCTGATGTTACCATAAGGCATTGATATCACTGTGTGGCTGTGATGTCACCATGAGTCAGTAATGTCACAGGAAGTTGTCGATGTCAAGGTGGAGGCTATGAGGTCACAATGAGACTGTGAAGTCAGTAGCAAGGGTGATGTCACACTGAGGCTATGATGTCAGTATTGATATTGTGAAGTCACATTGAGGCTGTAATGTAAGCCTATGTCGAGGTGGTGGTAAGTCTGTGATGTCACAGTGAGGCTGTGATGTCAGAAAAGAGGCTATAATGCCACAAAGAGGCTGTGACATCACTATAAAGCTGTGATGACACTGTGAGACTGTGAAATCACAAAGAGGTTGTGATGTCACAGTGAGGCTGGGAGGTCACTCTGGAAGATGTGATGTCAATGACAAGGCTGATTTCACCATGAGACTATGATGTAACAGATAAGTCTATGATGCAATAGGTGAGTCTATGATGCTAACAGGTTAGACTGTGAGGTCACAGTGAGGCTGTGAAGTAACTGTGAGGCTGCGATATCTGTTTCAAGATGATGTCACAATGAGGCAGTGATGTACATGTGAGCTGTTGTGTCACTGTTTATTATGTCAGAGCCTATGATATCACTGCTTAGGCTATCACGTCACTGTGAGCCTCTTATATCTGTGATAAGACTGTGGTGTTCCAGTGAGGCATTTTGTCATCACTGATGCTGTAATATCACAGTGAGGCTGAGATGTCAGTGGAGCAAGACAGTGACATCACAGTGAGGATGAGGATGTCATTTCCATGGTTAGGCTGTTATAGCAGAATGAGGCTGATGTGAGTGATGAGGTTATGATGTCACAGTGAGGCTGACATGTCACTGGTGAGCATGTAATGCCACTAAGAGGCTTTGATGTCACCGTGTGGCTGTGTTGCCTGAATGAGCCTGTGATGTCACAAGGAGATGGTGATGTCACAATGGAGGCTGCGAGGTCACAGTGAGACCGTGATGTTAGTGGCAAGGCTGATGTAACAGTGAGGTTATGCTGTCAGTGGTGATTCTGTGATGTCACATTGAGGCTATGTGAGAGGTATGTATTTGATGTCACCTTGAGGCTATTATGTTAGTAGCAAGGTTCATGTCACAGTGAGTTTGTGATATCAGAGTAAGACTGTGATGGCATTGTCAGGTTGTAATGTCACAGTGAGGCTGTGAGGACACACTGTGCCTATGATGTCACAGTGAGGCTCAGATGACACAGTGATATAGGGATGTCACTGGAGAGGTTTGGTGGTACAGTGAAGCTGTGATGTTAGTGTTGAGGCTGATGTCACACTGAGGTTGTGATGTCACTGTGAAAGTTGTATTTCATTGTGGGCTATCATGTCACTATAAGATGATCTCACTCTGGAAGCTGTGATGTCACAATTATGTCCCTGTGAGGTTGTAATGTCACTGGGAAAGTTGTGATGTCACAGTGAGTTTGTGGTGTCAATAGTAAAACTGTGGTATCACAAGGGGGCTGTCATGCTCAGTGAGTCCATGAGGTCAGTGGTGAGGCTGTGGTGCCATATCTAGGCTAAGTAGGATGTCATGATGAGGTATGATGTTGCATTGAGGCTATGATTTCAGAGGTGAGTCTGTGATGTCATAGTGAGGCTGTGATGAAACAGTGAGGCTATAACTTTAGAGGTGAGGTTGTGAAATCACAGTGTGGCTTTGTTGTCACCAGTGAGGCCGTGATACCATAGTGAGACTGTGATGTCAGTGGAGTGAAACTGACATTACAATGAGGATGTCATTATTGTGGTTAGGCTGTGATATCAGAATGAGGCAATGTGAGAAATATGTATGTGATGTTACCCTGTTATGTCAATGGCAAGGCTTATATCACAGTGAGGCTGTGATGGCACTGTCAGATTGTAATGTCACAGTGAGGCTGAGAAGACACAGAGTATCTATGATGTGACAGCAAGTTTCTGATGGCACAGCGATGTTGTGATGCCACGGGAAAGGTTTTGATGGACCAGTGAGCCCATGATGTTAGTAGTGAGGCAGATGTCAGAATGAGGCAGTAATGTCACTGGTGAATGACACAGTAAACTCACTGTGACATTAGAGCCACACAAGAGACAATACTGCCTCACCAATGACATAGTCTACCTGTGCAAGCACAGTCACTACTGATATCACAGCCTCACTGTGACATCACAATCTCATTGTGACATCACAGCAACAATGTACCAGCACAACCTCACAGTGACAACACAGCCTCTCCTCTTGATCACAACCATAGTGTGACTGTACAGCCTCACCACTGACATCCTAACCTTACGCATCACCCCAACTTCACAGCGTCACTGACATCTTATACTGTCAGTCCTGACATCAGAACCTCATTGTGACATCACAGACTCACAGTGACCTCACAGATTACCCACAGACATCACAGGCTCACTTGTTACATCATAACCTCATTGTGACATCAATCTTGCCACTGACATCACAGCCACACTCTGACATCACAGTTTCTAGAGTGATATCACCTCAGGTTGACATGACAGCTGCAGTGACATTACAGCCTCACTGTGAAATTACGACCTCTCCAATGAGAACCCAGGCTTACGTGTGGCATCAGCATCACCATGGATATTAATCAGACACCAGAGACAACACAGCCTGTGACATCATAGCCTCATTAGTGTCACTGTCACATAATAGGTTCACCACTGACATCATAGCCTCACCAGTGACATCATAGACTCACTATGCAATTTTTCTCACTACTAACATTCCAGCCTTGTTGTGACATCACACCTTCACTGGTGATATAACAGCCTCATTGTGACATCAGCATCACCACTAACATCATAGCCTCACTGTGACAACCTAACCTTGCCAGTGACATCACAACATCACTGTGTCATCAGAGCCTCACTGTGATATGATAGCCACACTGTGTCATTACAGTTTCACTGTGAAATTACCACCTGACAGTGCCTTCACAGCCTCACTGTGACATCGCAAACTCACTGTGACAGCAGCCTTGACACTGACCTAACAGGCTCCTGTTGACATTACATACACACCTCTGACATAGCTTCACTATGACATCACAGCCTCAATGTGATTTCAAAGCATCAGCACTGACATCATAGCCTCACTGTGACATCAGCCTTGCAATGTGCATCACAGTCTCACTGTTACCTCACACCCTCCACCATGATATCACCAACTGCCTGTGACATCACGGGCTCATAGTGAGGCCACAGCCTCATGGTGACATCAAGGCATCACATGACACCACAGTCATATGGTGATATTATAGTCTCACGGTGGCATCACAGTCTCACCAGTGACATACCATTCTCATTGTGACATCATATCCTCATAACTCACATCAGCCTCATTCTGATATCACAACCTAAATACTGAAATCAAATCATTATTGTGATATAGTCTCGCTTCACTGACATTACATCACTGTGATATCATTGCATCACTGGTAACAACACAGCCTCACTGCGACATCACAGCCTCACCTCTGAGGTTATAGTCTCATAATGAAATGATGGCCACATATGACATAAGAGGTTCACCTCTGAAATCATTGCCCAATATGACATCACAGCAACAACTCTGGTGTTATAGCCTCACTGTTTCATCACAGCCTCACTATGACATCACAAGCTCAACTTTGAAATATAGCCTCAATGCAGCATCACATCATCATTACTGACATCCTATGTAGCCTCACTGTGGCTCTACAACCTCACTACTGACCTCACATTCTCACTGAAACATGACAGCCTCCCAGTACAACAAAGTGTTGCTATTGACATCACATACTCCCTCTGACATCACAACTTTCCCAGTGATGTCACAACTTCACAGTAACATCACACCCTCATTGTGACATCACAGCCATCCCATGCCATCAAAGTATCATTGTGACATAATGCTTTATATCTGACATCATAGCCTCACTGTGACATCACAACCTCAATTTGACAAAATGAACTCACAGTGACATTGGAGCTTCACCAATGACAATACAGCCTCACTAATGACATAGTCTCCATGTGAAAGCACAGTCATTACTGACATCACAACCTCACTGTGACATCACAACCTCACTGTGATATCACAGCCACACTATGCCAGCACAGCCTCAATGTGACATCATAGCCTCACCACTGATAGGACATTCTCACCGTGATATTCCAGCTTCACCAGTGACACCACAGCCTCATGGTGACATCATAAATCACTGTGGCATCTCTGCCCCACCAGTTATATTAGAGGCTCACAGTAACATGATATCCTCAGCATTGACGTTATAGCCTTTGACATCATAAACAGTGACAACACAGCCTCATATTTTACATCACTGCCTCATTGAGACATCAATCTTCTCAAAGATATCACAGCCTCACCATGACCTCACAGCCTCACTGTGACATCACAACCTCTACTCTGATACACAGGCTCAGTGTGACTGCACAGCCTCATCACTAATGGCCTAACCTCACTGTGAAATCCAAGCACGATCCTTGAAGTCACAGCCTCACTGATATCTCATAGAACCAGCCCTGATATCAGAGGCTCACTGCAACATCACACTCACAGTGACCTCACTACTTGTCCACTGGCACCATAGGCTCACCTGTTACATCATAGCCTCATTGTGACATTAGTTTTGCCACTGACATCAGAACATTACCGTGACCCTAGCCTATCCATTAACATCACAGCCTCACTGTAACATCCAAACATCTCCAGTGACATCACAACATCACTGTGTCAGAGATTCACTGTGACATCATAGTCACACTGTGTCCTCAAAGCCTCATTGTGACATTACAACCTGACACTGAAATCACAGACTCATTGTGGCATTAGCCATGCCTCTGATATAATAGCCTCATGGTGACATCACATACAAACATTTGATATAGCCTTACTGTGACATCACAGCCTCAATGTGACATCACAGCATCACCACTGGCATCATACCCAAACTGTGACATCACAACCTCATTGTGACATCACAACTTCCCCAGTGACATCACAACCTCACCGTGACATCACAGCCATACTGTGCCATCAAAGCATCAGTCACATATATATTCACCTCTGATATCATAGCCTCATACTAACATCACAGCTTTCAGATTGATATCACCTCTCCGTGACATGAAAGCCCACAATGACATAGAACCCTCACAGTGACAACATAGCCTCACTGTGACATCAGCCATGCCACTCTGACCTCCAGCCTCCACTGTGACATCACCAATTCCCTGTGACATCACGGGCTCACACCACAAGCACATAATGACATCAAAGCCTCATGATGGCATCACAGCCTCACCAGAGACATCTCAGCCTCACTGTGACATCATACCCTCATCAATCATATCAGCCTCATTCTGATATCACAGCCCAACTACTAAAATCACAAACTGTGATGTCTTAGTCTTGCTTCACTGACATCACAACCTCACTATGATATCATGGCATGATTGATGGCAATGCAGCCTCACTGTGACATCACAGCCTCACCTCTGAGGTTGTAGCCTCACTGTGATATGACAGCCTTAGTATGACATGACAGGCTCACCTCTGAAATCATAGCTCATCTGTGACATCACAACATTGACCCTGATATTATACTGTCACTGTGACATCAAAGCTTCAGTTTGATACAATAAACTCACTGTTTAGAGCTTCATCAATGTCAATAAATCCTCAACAATGACATAGTCTCCCTGACAAAGCAGAGTTACTACTGACATCACAACTTTACTGTGACATCACAACCTCACTATGACATCATAGACACACTGTGCCAGCATAGCCTCACTGTGACATCACAGCCTGATAGGACAGGCTCACCATGATATATCACAGCCTCACCAATAGCACTACAGCCTCATGGTGACATCACATTGTCAATGCTACATCTCAACCTTATCTCTCACATCAGTCTCACTTGTGAAATCACAGCCTACCCACTGACCTCACAGCTGCACAGTGATATCACAGCCTAGCTCTGACATCTCAGCCACACTGTGACATCAGAGCCTCAACAATGGTTTCCTCCTTAGCCTTACTAGGACACTACAGCCTCACCACAGATAACACAGGCTCAGTTATGTGACAGCCTCAGCAATGATATCATAGCCTTTGACATCATGAAGAGTGACACCACAGCCTCACATGTAATATCACTGCCTCATTCTGACATCAATATTCCCACAGATATCACAACTTCACAGTGATCCCACAGCCTCACTGTGACCAGAGAATCTAACCTGTTAAATCATAGACTCACCTGTTACATCATAGCCTCATGGTAAACTCTGACTTGCCACTGACATCACATCTTGGCACAGTGACCTCACAGCCTCACCTCTGACATCATAGACTCACTGTGACATAGCAGCCTAACCTCTGATATCATAGCATCAGTGACACCATGGACATCCTGCCTAACCTCTCTATGATACCACAGCCTCATCACTTATATCTCAGGCTCACTGTCACATGACAACTTCATCAGTAACACCACAGCCTCACTGTAGCACCACCACCTCAACAGTAACATCCCAGGCTCACTGCCACTTCTTAGTCTCATCATTGATATCAGCCTAACTTCTGACATCACAGCCTACCCACTGAAATCTCAATAGAACTGTGATGACATGGTCTATCACCACTGATATCAAAGCCTCATTGTGATATCTCAACCTCTCCTCTGACATCACAGCCTCAGTGTGATTGCACAGCCTCATCACTGACATCCTAACCTCACTATGAAATCCAAACATCATCCCTGATGTCACAGCCTCACTGTGACATAATGGGCTAACCTGTTGCAGTCTAAGCTGCAACCTTGAATCCAGGGTTCCCTTCCACAAGGTGGGCAAGGCTTCGGGGAATGGAGGACAGACAAACAACTCTCTGGGCTGAGTGAATCTGAACTCCGTTGAAGATTTACAAAATCCAGAGTAAAGGCCAAGGGATGTGTCACCATGCCCATAGGGAAAACATCAAAGAAAACCAGGACCAAATTCCGGGTAACAAAGGAAGAGCAAAGGTGACATATATTTTCTGTGTTCAGCAGACATGATGTCTCCAGGTAAAGTTAAAGCGGGCATGACACTCAGTTGCTAAAAGCAAAGAGACAATGAATGTTTCAAAGTAGATTATCCCTGGTTTATGTATAAGCACCAAATATGGGGGGGAGGGACTGTAAACTAGCTAACTGAGAAAACAGCAAAAGCAACAAAAAGATCTAAGAACATAGAAGAGGTAGACTCAAATTCCAGAGGGAGGAATCCTCCTGCCAGAGGCAAAACTTAATTTACTTATGGAAAGCCCCTAGCATTTAGCACTTGCCTATTTAGATGTTAATATGTCAATCCCCAGTCAGCAGGCTTTAGGCCAGAACCAGATAGTAACACTAAGGAAGGCAATAACTCTAAGGCCTGACTATCCCCTTATTTTCCTTATTTCTCTTATGTCAATGGCCTTTATCCAGAAATTGTTTCCTTGAAACAATATTCTGTCATGCTGGACCCAGTCAAAACAGCATGGTTGGATAAGGACGTGGCATTTCACTAACTTTTATTTATATTTAAATATGAGATTAATCTGAAGATGACTGGAAAGAGAATTATATCAATGACTATAATAAGAATTGTCATACCAATATGAATAAACATGGTGAACCAGGTTATAGGAAAACATTAAAACACATATGAGCATTTGCATAAGTATGTAGAGCCTTAAGTTGGTAAAATGTCTTTGAATGATTCTTAAAGGGTACAATTGTAGTAGCAGTCAGCAATTTGTATAAACTTAAATATACAGTAGTCTTAAAATGTCTAACAGACTAGTTTTGATAGGTAGAAATAACTCTAAGTACTAAGTGTCAAGCCAACCGGATCTATTCTGGAGTTTAAATGAGTCTGAATTTTGTCCCAAATATGAATTTTATCTTAGTGTCTAAGTTAAAGGAAACATAATTAGCATGTGGTGAGTACACAACAGTGAATTTTAAATGGAAAATAAAGTCCTTTAGCATATAGTGAGCAGCAGTTAACTTTTAAAGTCCAGTTTGTGAGAGACTCTCAGAGTCATTACAAACAGGGGTCAGGAATCCATCCTAGAAGGAAATACTTCTGGCTCCTTCAGGTCAGGATCTGGTTTTTTACTTGTTCTGTATCATTGTCAACTCATTTTTTCTTGTAGGCTGAGAGCTGTCCTATTGTCAGGGAGATTGTCTATGATTTTCCACTGGGCAGAAAAACGTGTAGGAATCCACAGTGGTGAGTCTGCTGATGGAGAAACACAAAGACATCCGTGAATCCAGGGAGTCCTGAGTCTGGTTAAGACAGGTATATGTCAAAGGAATTCTCTTTAACCATAATCTCTAATTCTTTTTTTTCCCCATTTTTCTCTGGTTTTTCTTAATACATTTTTTTATTATTAACGCTCATACAAACTTAGTAGGTAGACCAGTTCCCTCCCTCCCTCCTCCTCCTCCAAAACCCCCTGCTGCCTCTTCCCTCCCTCGCCATCCCCCAGTGCCTCCCCCCCAATTCCCAGAGAGTCTTTTATTGTGTATGCTTAACTCTCCTCTGGGTCCTCCTCTCCGATGACTTACAAGGACCCAATGGCATTTCCCTGAACCCTTTCACGTGTTCCCCTTAAGCATAGGAACCACTACTGTGGCTGTCAATCCCTTGCCTCCAAGGATATTGGTGCCCTTAGCTGATGCTAGACTTTGTGAGGTCAATAGTGTATTGGACATTGCGCAGGGCATGCAAAGTCCTATTATGATTGCTTTGACCCTAACTAGTGTGGAGAAACTTGCAAATCATTGCTCCTCCCATTCTTTTGCTCTTACAATCTTACCGTCCCCCTCTTCTGCAAATGTCCCTGAGCTTCAGGATGGGGAGAGATTAGGCTGGCCTAGTTCTATGTGGTTGATATAGAGTCTCTGAAGTTCTGGATTGTAGTTTGTTGATTTACTTATGCAGTTTTGCTGCTCCTGCAATGCCCTTCACTCCATCCTGATGGGCACTGTATGTCATGCCCTGGTCAGAGAAAAAAGCTGTTAAACTGGAGTCTTGTTATAATAGCACATTCAAGGATACATGTAATAAAAGTAGGAAACCTCAGTGAGGGAGGGGTCAATCACCCATTTGCAAAATGATTACTTTTTATCTGCCAGACTATATACCCTCCCCTTCTGGTGAGATCATACCCCCTCAGTTGTACATGATCAGGGACAAACGTCTGTGAACTTAACCAGGTGTACATTACTTAATTGCATTCCTTGATGAAGACCTATTTTCTTTGCTGTAACATAGTCCCCTCTCTCCTTGTGTCTGGTGTGGCCCTCCAATCCCATCCCTCCTGTTCATAATCCTTGCAATTACTGTATTACATAGGTTTACCTTTGAGTGTCTCAATGTGGGCTGGGTGGGTTTGGTACTAGGAATCACCTATTAGGGAGTACATACGGCACTTAATTTTCTGGGTTTGGGATACTTCACTTAATATAATTGTTTCTAATGACATCCATTTCCTAGCAAATTCCAGTAATTCGTCATTTTTGATGGTTGAGTAGTATTCCATTGTATAGATGTACCATAGTTTCCTTATGCACTCGTCAACTGTTGGACATTTGGGTTGATTCCATGACTTTGCTATTGTAAACAGTGCTGCTATGAACATGGTCGTGCTTGTGCTATCGATGTGAACCTCTGCTGCATGGGGGGTTATTCCCAAAAGTAGGATAGCAAGGTCATATGGCATTTCAATCTTTAATTTCTTTAAGAATCTCCAGACGGCTCGCCAGAGTGGCTGTATGAGCCTGCATTCCCACCAGCAATGTAGCAAAGTTCCCCTCTCTCCACATCCTCTCCAGCATTTGGTGTTGTTTGTATTGTGCATTTTTGCCATCCTGACTGGGATGAGATGATATCTCAGGGAAGTTTTGATTTGCATTTCCCTGATGGTTAAAGAAGTGGAGCATTTTTAAAGATATTTGTTTGACATTTAAATTTCATCCCTGATAAACTTTCTTTTAAGTTCCAGGGCCCATTTTTTAATTGGGCCATTTGTTTCCTTGGTGTTTAGTTTTCTAAGTTCTTTGTGCACTCTGGAAAATAGAGCTCTATCAGATATGTGGTTAGTGAAGATTTTCTCCCATTCTGTGGGTTGCCTTTGAGCTCGTGTTACAATCTCTTTATCTGAACAGAAGCTCTTTAATTTCACAAGGTCCCAACTGTTGAGAGTTGGTAGCAGTGACTGTGCCATTGGATGTCTGTTTAGGAAATGTTGGCCTAGCCCAATCAGTTCGAGGGAGTTCCCTATCCTTTCAAACTTTGGTTTTTATACTCTCTGGCCTTATATCAAAGTCCTTGATCCATTTGGAATTAAGTCTTACATGGTGACAAGTACGGGTCCAGTTTTAATCTTCTTCATGTGGAGATCCAGTTTTGCCAGCACCATTTGTTGAAGATGCTGTTCTTTTTCCATTGGATTCTTTGGGCCCCTTTGTCAAAGATCAAATGGCTGTAATTTTGTGGGCTTATATCTGGGTCTTCAACCCTTATCCATTGTGTCTATTTTGGAGCCAGTACCAGGCTTTTTTTACAACTATGGATTTGTAGTATAGACTAAGGTTTGGTATGGTGATACCTCCAGCAGTGTTTTTGTTACTCAGGATTGTCTTTACTATCCTGGGTCTTTTGTGCCTCCATATGAATTTTGAGATTATTTGGTCAACTTCTTTGAAGAATTGCCTTGGTATTTTAATTGGTATAGCATTGAATTTGTATATTGCCTTTGGTAGGATGGTCATTTTGACGATGTTGATTCTGCCAATCCAGGAACATGGGAGGTCTTTTCACCTTCTGGTGTCTTCTGCAATTTCTTTCTTTAGGATTTTAAAGTTTTCATTGTAAAGGTCTTTTACCCCCTTCGTTAGGTTTATACCAAGGTATTTCATTTTTTTAGGGGCTAT
This sequence comes from Typhlomys cinereus, assembly GCA_023101885.1. Taxonomy (NCBI): domain Eukaryota; kingdom Metazoa; phylum Chordata; class Mammalia; order Rodentia; family Platacanthomyidae; genus Typhlomys; species Typhlomys cinereus. The sequence continues at coordinate 438,337 of JALPQD010000046.1, read as the reverse complement.
AGTAAATGGGATTGTTTCTCTCAAGATTTTTTCACTTCTTTCATTCTGGGCATATAGGAAGGCCTCTGATTTTTGCACATTGATTTTGTATCCTGCCACCCTGCTGAACTTCTCATTTAGTTCCAGGAGCTTCCTGGTGGAGTTTTTGGGATCCTTCAGGTATAAGATCATGTCATCTGCAAATAGGGATAGCTTGACTTTTTTCTTGCTGATTTGAATCCCTCTTATGTCCCTTTCTTGTCTTATGGCTTCAGCTAAGACTTCAAGTACAATATTGAATAGAAGTGGTGATAGTGAAGAGCCTTGTCTAGCTCCTGATCAAATTGGGAATGCTTCCAATTGTTCCCCATTGAGCATAATCCTTGCTGTGGGCTTGTTGTATACAGCTTTTATTATATTCATAAAGGTTCCTTCCATTCCTACTGTCTCTAGCATTTTGATCATAAAAGGCTTTTGGATCTTGTCAAAGGCTTTTTCTGCATCTATGGAGAGTATCATGTGGTCTTGGATTTTGGACTGGTTTACATGATGAATTACATTTATTGATTTGTGTATGTTGAACCAACCTTATGTGCCGGGGATGAAGCCTACTTGGTCCCTATGAATGATCTTTTTGATGTGTTTTTCAATCCAATTTGCTAAAACTTTCTTGAGAATCTTTGTGTCTGTGTTCATCAGAGAGATCAGCCTACAGTTTTCTTTAATTGAATCTTTATTAGGTTTTGGGATTAAGACGATATTAACTTCATAGAAGGAATTTGGTAGGGTTCCTTCCTTTGCTATTTGATGGAACAGTTTAAGGAGTATTGGGTGTTATTAACTTCTTAAATGTCTGGTAGAATTCGGTGCTGAACCCATCTGGTCTAGGACATTTTTTGGTGGGAAGATTCGAGATTACTTCTTCAATTTCCTTATGTGTTATAGGACTATTTAAATTATTCACAACTTCCTGATTCAATTTAAGTAGGTTGTGTTTACTTAGAAATTCATCCATCTCTTTTGTGTTGTCAAACTTCACGGAGTATAAGTTTTTGAAATATTACATTATAATTCTCTGGATTTCTTGGGTATCAGTAGTGATAATTCCATGTTCATTTCTGATTTTGTTAATTTGGGTTTTCTCTCTCTTGCTTTTGGTTAATTTAGCTAGAGGTGTATCAATCTTATTGATTTTTTCAAAGAACCAGCTTTCTGACTGGTTGATTTTTTCTATCGTTTTCTTAGTCTCGATTTCAGATATTTCTCCCCTTATTTTGCTAATCTCCTCTCTCCTACTACTTTTGGGATCAGATTGCTCAAGTTTCTCTAAAGTCTTATGCTGCATTGTTAAGTTATTTATTTCTGATGTTTCCATTTTTTTGATGTAGGCATTAAGAGCTATGAACTTACCTCTCAGTACAGCTTTCATTGTGTACCAGAGATTTTGGTAAGTTTTATTTTCATTATCGTTCACTTACAGGAAATCTTGAATTTCCTTTTTAATTTCTTCCTGAATCCAGTTCTCATTCAGCATCATATTGTTAAGTTTCCAGGAGTTAGTGTATTTTGTCTTGTTTGTTGTGTTGTGGATGTCCAGCTTTAGGCCGTGGTGGTCTGATAGGGCACAGGTTAGAATTTCAACTTTTTTGTATATGTGTAGATTCGTTTTGTGGTCCAATATGTGATCTATTTTGGAGAAAGTTCCGTGTCCTGCTGAGAAAAATGTGTATTCTTTGGTGTGTGGGTGAAAAGTTCGATAGAGATCTCTAAGGTCCATTTCTTTCAGGGTTTGATTAAGTTCCAAAGTGTCTCTGTTCAGCTTTGACCTGTTGATCTATCCCATGTTGAGAGGGCGGTGTTGAAGTCCCCAAGAATTATCGTTTGGGGCTTGATTTCTTGCTTTAGACTCTGTAGGGTTTTCTTAATGAATATGGAGGGGCCTGTATTGGGTGCATATGTGTTCAGTATTGTGAAGTCTTCCCGGTGAATTGTACCTGTGACTAAAATGTAGTATTCATCTTTGTCTCTTATGATATTCTTTGGTTTGAAGTCCACTTTGTCTGAAAGCATAATTGTTACCCCTGCCTGTTTCCTGATTCCATTAGCTTGCAAGATTTTGGACCAGCCTTTCATTCTTAGGATGTGCCTATCTTTTCTGGTGAGATGAGTTTCCTGAAGGCAGCAGATTGTTGGACTGGGGTTTTTTAATCCAAATTTGTAATCTGTGTCTCTTAATCGGTGAGTTAATACCATTGACATTTAATGTTATAATGGAGAAATTATTTTTAATTCTGGACATTTTTTATGTTTAGTAGATTTTGTAAGCCTGTTGTTTGATATTTATGTTTTGGTGGTATTATACTTCCCTTCTGTCCTCCTGGATACGCTTGTTCTTTTCTTCAAGCTTGAGTATCAGTTCTAGGATTTTTTGAAGGCCTGGTTTGGTAGACATGTATCCCTTCAAGTTGTCTTTGTGCTGGAAAACTTTTCTTTCTCCCTCAATCATGACAGATAGTTTTGCCGGGTATATCAGTCTGGGTTGTCATTTTTGCTCATTTCATACTTGAAGTATTTCTCTCCAAGCTCTTCTTGCTTTTACTGTTTCCTTTGAGTAGTCATTTGTTATTCTAATAGGTTTACCTTTAAAAGTGAGTTGCTTTATTTCTCTTGAAGCTCTCAGCACCTTTTCTTTGTCTTGAATGTGGAGTGTTTTGACTATTATTTGCCGTGGCGATTTTCTATTTTGGTCGTATCTGTTTGGAGTGCGAAATGCCTCTTGTATTTGGATAGGCCTCTCATTCTTTAATTGTGGGAAGTTTTCATTTATGATGAATTGAAATATTTCCTCAGGTGTGGTATTTTGGGATTCATGTTCTGGTATTCCATGAATGCGCATGTTAGGCTTCTTCAGGGTGTCCCATATTCCTTGAATGTTCCTCTCCAGTATCTTTTTGGCTTTAACAATCTCTTCCATTGAGCTGGTTAATTCTCCCACTTTGTCTTCAAGATCTGAAATTCTATTTTCTGCCTCATTTGTTCTGCTGATAAGACCTGTCGAGTTTTGAGTTGAAGATAACGTGTCTTTTAGTTTAATTTTATTTTTTTTATTTTTAATACATTTTTATTATTATTTCAGCTCATACAAACTTATTAGGTACACCAGTTCCCTCCTTCCCTCCTCCTTCCCCTGTACCCCCTGCTCCCCCTCCCCATCCCCTAGTGCCTCCCGCCCCAATTCCTAGAGAGTCCTTTCTTGTGCATGTCTGATTTTCCTCTGGGCCCTCCTCTCCGATGACATACAAGGACCCAGTGGCCTTTCCCTGAACCCCTTCCAGTGTTTTATTTCAATTTTAAACTCTGCCTGAGACTGTTTTAACTGCTCTATACCTATTTTTGTTTCTTGATCTGTTTTTCTCAACTCCTCCAGGTGCCTGTTGTGTTCCTGTTCAAAGTGGTTGATAGGGTTGTTTAACTCTTCTCGGATTTCCTCTTTCATAGTATTAATCATGGTAATGATCATACTCTGAAATTCGTTATGTTGAGTCTGGCTTTCATGGCTATTTTCTGTGGATTTGTTCTGGTCAGAATCCATCGTTATGGGATTAATTCTTTCGGTGGGAGATTGGTCTTCTTGGGTTTTGTTTCTCATGGATCTGTACTTTGACTTGGCATTGTTGTTTTGTTTTTTAGGAATTTTCAGTTTCTGTGTGTTTTTTCTCTGAACCAATATAGTTGGTATTCTTACACTTGCCAGTTATTACTAGTGCCTTGCCTTGGATTGGGTATGTTTGTGTATTGTTATTGTTATATCCTAGATGAGGCTACTAGACTGTTAGTATGTCAGTTAAGTAACCAGGGGGTGAATATTAGTATGGTAGTGCACTTTTACAATTTAGTTTCTTGGTGAAATGTGAGGGTGAGTGGTGTACTCCCTGGAGTTGTATTTTTTTGGGGTGGCTGTATGAGGAAGGTGATTTACAGCAGTGATACTAGAAAGGATCAGTAAGGTGAAAAGAAAAAAAAAAAAGGAAGTTTACTTATCTTTGGGCTGGATGTGAAGAATCTCGCCCATGTGATATAATGGTTGTAGTGGAGTCCAGATGTATGGCCTGTGTTCCCTTTTTTCCTTAGTTTTGCTTGAGTTTCCTTTGGACTCTATTGAATTCTGAGTAGCAGTGTGTTTTCCGTGGACCATGTGCATAGGTCCCCGGTGGGCCAGAGAGGCACAGGGTCTGATGTTGATGGCAGAATTCTTCACCTGAGACCTGGGAGGGGGGCGCGGAGGCGCGCGGGGGCGGGAGGGGGCATCGGACTGGAGTCCGGGGCGGGGCCCGGAGTCTAAGCCGGCTGCCGCGTGGGTGCTGCTGGCCGGGCGGCTCCGGGTTGGGGGGCTGGGCTGGGCTGGGAGGGGCTCTCTCACTCGCTCACACACTTGGGAGGTTGGCGGGGGTCGGCACAGAGCGGGGCGGGTTCCCGGGGGCAAAGCCAGCGGCCGCGTGGGTGCTGCTGGCCGGGCGGCTCCCCATCATCTCTAATTCTTAATTTTTTTATACACCTAACATTCCACTAACTTTTATAACATACTTTTTAAATTATTTTAAGTAACCAATTCATAAACCTTCTGTACACACTTTAACCTTTTAAGCAACAGGTACCATCCCATAAAACTTTTATCAAACCTTTTGTACATCTAAATACTACACATATATACATACATATATATATATATTTGATGGTTTCATGCTGTTTTTACATTAATTATACCTCAAGAAATGTCTTTTAAAGGAGGTGGTAACAAATAACAAACCTCATCTTTAAAAGACATTGAGTTGAATCTGATATAGCAATTATGTAGACAATATACATTTATATATAACATATAATTTGAAATTTAAGACATTATAGCTCTCTGTTCCGCGCTGCTCGTCTCGCCAGCAAGAACGACGCAACACGATCAGGATCCTTCTGTAGCAAGCTTTAATGCATCTTGAGAGGGAGAGCACTAGCTTTCAGCACGGAGACCCCAACTGCCTAAACCGCCACCCTTATATAGGGATTCTGTCCCGTCTTGGACGTGGCAGCACCTGATTGGTCACCCGAGGTGGCGTGATGGTCTCGCGATCAGGGCTAGAGCGGGAAATGGGCCTGGCGCTTGCGCATTGGCTTGTTTTGCTGAGAGGAGAAGGGGAACTGGCGCCATCTTAGAATGGCGGCATGCAGGGCAGCGCCCTACATCTCCCCCTTTCTTATCAAATATGATAGCAATGAGGTGACCACCCAACTCAGGCGAAAACAGAGGCCAAATCCTCATAAAAAATTCGTCCTGCCAATTTTGTGAGGAAGGGATTCTGGGGCAGGTAACCCTTTTGCAAGATGGCGTGTTTTCCAGAGTAAACTCTGTGCGATGCTTTGCTCGTCAACCTGTGTGGGCTGCCTATGCCAGACACTCGTCCTCGTGCAATGCAACAAAGGTGCTGAGGGTGCATGAGCTGTTTGGCCGGCGATCAACCTTTATTCTTGCTTTAATGCTGCAAGCCAGATCTCAGCAGAGGTCCCATGTTCTAAAGCCCTAAGTGCCTGAGTGACCATGATTTTTTCTCGTCTGGCCCTGTTAGAAAATTTACAGAAGAGCCAAGACAATATTGCCAGACCGAGACGGAACAGAATTCCAAATAGTCCCACCCCCACCCATTCCTTGAAGTAGGAAAAAGCTGAGGAAATCCAGGAGGCGAATCCCGACGTCAGAGATAGGTCAAGGCGGGTTGAGTTGACGTGCATAATGGCGACTCTGAGTTCTCGTTAAAGATATGGCCGAGGTAGTCCAGCGAAGGCTGTCAGTAGCCGCGGTAGTTCCAACGATGGCTGCCCACAGCTAGTTGCTCAGTTCGGTAGTCAAGTAGGTGCTGGCTGAAGGCTCGAGAACTCCTGGAGTCTTGGAAGGTCGAAGGAACCGGGCAGCCGGAAGGAAGAACGATTCCTAGCACAGCTGCAAGAAGGGATCTGTTCTCCTTGGTGGTTTCTTTTTATAAGAATCCTTTGAGAGCTTTGGAGTTCTGATAGGATCTAGGGCGTGTACTATCCTTTCAAGTAGTCTCAATTGATCCTTTTCCAGAGGTGGTCTCAGCCCAGCTTAGTTAATACCCTGTGTGTCAAGTTGACACCCAGGCTTAACTATCACAAGTCCACCCCTTGTCAACTTGACACCAAATCACATTTCCTTAGGCCATTAAAAATTCTCCAAATAGCTCCGCCTAACATAATATAGCTATCCACGTACAACCGCACACGCATTATTTTTCCAAGATCAATGACAATGCCCTTTGAGAAATCCTTAGTCTTAGTGTCCCATAACACAATATCATAATGTAGATTACAGCATTTCATCTCACCAGTTCTGTAACATAAACGGCATGGGCAGGGGGAACGTGGACATTATCCCCCATCTGTGCTCGGAGCGAGACTGGAGATTTCTCATCAGGATCAGCATTATCAGTCTTAATATCTGTGGCTTCATTTTCTTGGATATGGATGTTTCTTGTTAGCCGTTGTGGGATCCAAAATGGATGTTCTTCGCTCTGTGGAAAGACACATACAGCTCCCCTGGACCTAATTAAAACTGGATCCGGGCCTTTCCATTGATTAGTCAAAATATCTTTCCATTTTACTAACTCCTGTGGTCTCTGAGGTTCTGAGCAATGTCTGTCAGCGGCACTTCTTCCTGATTCATCTAAGTTGAGAAAGTTCAGAGTGAAAAGTGCCAAAGATAATGCTGCCTTTGGACCAGGAGATAGGGACGCTATGGGTCCCCCTTTTTGTTTAATTAGATAAGATTTGAGTGTCCGGTGGGTTCTTTCAATTATGCCTTGACCCTGGGGGTTGTAGGGCAGGCCAGTAATGTGTGTCACTTGTAGCTGTGAGCAAAATTGTTTGAATTTTTGGGAAGTATAAGCTGGTCCATTGTCTGTTTTTAGAACCTTAGGTTTGCCCATGCACTCCATGCTTCAAGGCAATGTTGAATAACCTGAGAGGTCTTTTCACCTGAGAGAGAGGTGGCATGGATGATGCCCGAGTAGGTGTCTACAGAAACATGTATATATTGAGATTTCCCAAAAGAGGGGATGTGAGTCACATCCATTTGCCATACCTGCAACGGGGAAATGCCTCTAGGATTAACTCCAGTGTGGGGGATAGGCAAGAATTGGCAACAATTTTGACAATTAAGGACTATATCACGTGCTTGTTGTCTTGTTAAGGAAAAGTGTTTGCGCAACGTTTCAGACGTCACATGAAATTTTGAGTGAAACTCTTTGGCAGCACTCAGTGAGGAAGGAAGGGCCACGGCTATGAGCTTGGTGGCTTGATCTGCCAAGTCATTGCCTTTTGTCATGGGACCCGGAAGGCCTGAATGAGCTCTGATATGAACAATATATAAAGGATGACGTCTATTTTGGAGGGCCTCTTTAATTTGTGAAAAAAGGAATGCCACCCTACTAGTAGGTTTAATGAGACCTGCCGTTTCAAGCAGGCGGACTGCATTAACTACGTATAATGAATCAGAGACAATGTTGAGCGGGCCTGGAAATTGTTGAAGAACTTCAAGGACAATTAAGCATTCAACAATTTGGGGGGAGGTTTCAGAATACTGTCTGATGTGAGCAACCTCATTAACTATATAGGCTCCACGTCCCGTTTTTGAGCCATCTGTGTATACCACAAGTCCATGTGATATGGGTGAGGATTTTGTAATTTTGGGGAAAACAATGGGATGGATAGAGACGAACTGTAAAAGGGGGTGTTTAGGGTAGTGATTATCAAAAGTCCCGGAGAAGGTGGCGCATAGTACCGACCAGTCAGTGGAAGCTGCAGCCAGGGTTTGAATCTGATTAGAGGTGTAAGGAACAATGGTAACATGAGGCTCTATGCCAAAATATTCTATTGTTAGTTTTATGCCTTTTAAAGCCAATTGTGCAACTGCAGAGGGATACCAATCGATCACTTTGTTAGGGGAGACATGTGGATGGACCCAACATAGGGGTCCATTTTGCCAAATAACCGCGGTGGGTAGGTCTTTAGTGGGTAAGACACACAAAGAGACAGGAAGGGAGTAATCAATTCTTTCAAGTTGGGCATGGGCCATTGCCAGCTCAATTTTATTTAGAGCTGTAATGGCCATGGGATTTAGGCTTCGGGGGGAAGCAATGTGGTTGTCTCCTTCTAGTATATCAAACAAGGGTTTTAATTCTGTAGATGGGATCTTGAGAAAAGGTCTAAGCCAGTTGATATTGCCTAGCAACTTTTGGAAATCATTTAGAGTATGTAGATTATCTTTTTTAAGTTCTATCTTTTGTGGACGAATGACTGTAGGCCTGATAAGAGATCCCAGAAAATGACTGGAATCGGACATTTGTAATTTTTCTGTGGCAATATGGAGTCCCCATTGCTTTAGAGAGCGTTGTAGAACAGGGAACACCTCATGGAGTAATGCCTCATCTTTATGACAGAGTAAAATATCGTCCATGTAGTGAATCACTACAAGTTGAGGGTAACGCCTCTTGATTGGTTGAAGGGCTTGATCCACAAAAAGCTGACATATTGTGGGACTATTGGCCATGCCCTGTGGTAAGACTTTCCATTGTTATCGTTTATCTGGTTCTGTATGGTTAATAGAGGGGACACTGAAAGCAAAACGCTGTCTGTCCTGAGGATGTAAGGGGATGGAAAAGAAACAATCTTTGATATCAATGATGAGCGTAGTCCATCCTTTTGGGAGAGCAGAGAGCATTGGCAGTCCTCTCTGAACAGGGCCTAATAGCGACATCTGCTGATTAATGGCTCTTAAATCATGTAACAGACGCCATTTTCCTGATTTCTTTTTTATAACAAAAACTGGAGTATTCCATGGTGAGGTGGAGGGCTCAATGTGATCTAATGAAAGTTGTTCAGAGACAATGTCTATCATAGCCTGGAGTTTTTCGGAGGTTAGAGGCCACTGAGGAACCCATACAGGAACCTCCGTTATCCAAGGTATGGGCCGGATTACCTCAGTGGCACTTAGAAAAAACCTAAACCGGCCCGATCTAATTTTATCTTGGGTGAAAGAGGACACGAGTCACCTTGATTATAACGTCCCAGCCCCTGACCCTCATTGTAACCCATTTTTTCCATCATGTCTCTAACATGAGTGGGGGACTCGCTAGTGAGGGTTAAACCCAATTGAGACATGATATCTCTTCCCCAGAGGTTAACAGGCAAGGGCAAAACATATGGAGTGAACCATCCCGTTTTACCTTCATTTGTTTTCCATTTAAGTCTATTAGTACTCATGTTAGGGCTATCTTGATAACCTAAGCCTCGAAGGGAATGGGAGGATTTACTTATGGGCCAGTGTTGTGGCCACCAGTAAGTGGAGATGATACTTTTGTCTGCTCCAGTATCAAGGATACCCTCAAAATCTTTATTGTTTATAGTGAGAACAAGTTTTGGACGTGTATTTAAGGTTAAGGTCAAATAAGCCATGTCAGGTCCGGAAGATCCCATGGGCATCGGTTGTGAGGAGGTCGTTTTTTCTGGGGCTGGAAGAATAAGGACTTGAGCGATTCGATCTCCTTTTTGAATAGAGAAGATACCCTGGGGGCTGGAGCATAAGAGTCGAATATCTGAGGTATGATGGTTGTCTATCAGACCAGGGTGAACTATCAACCCCTGAGCGGTTAGAGAGCCTCTTCCAATTATTAGACCTATAGTTTGTTTGGGTAGGGGAGGTTGTAGAGGCTGAAGAGGGACGGCTTGAACACCCAATTGAGGCATTAATAAGATTGTGGCGGCGGAGTGCAAGTCCAATCTTGTGGCTGGTTTTGAGGAATTTCTGGGTTCTCGGTTTTGACAAAATGGGTCCCGTATTTCTTGGGGCCCCGGGGCCGGGGGCCCATTGACCCGTTTTTTTGTTCTGGCTCAGAGGAGACCTCTTGAGGAGGCAAAAGATTGCCCTTCAGGTCTCTTATTGACCTGCACTGTTTAACGGGGTGATATCCTTTTTGACACCTGGTGCACAGAGTAAGGGGTTTTTGTTCTCTTTTAGCCTCGCGACAATCTTTTGCAAAGTGGCCAGGTTTTTTACAATTGTAGCAGGAGCGACCATTGTTTTTCATGGGGGGGCGCTGCTGTGCTCGGAGAATAGCCGCCGCGAGTCCAGAGTTACTCAGCGGGCCCCCTATTTCTCTACATACTCTAAGCCAATCTTGTAAACCTTTGTTTTTTCTGGGAGCTATAGCATTGCGGCATTCCTGTGAGGCTTGTTTAAAGATTATTTGTTCTATAAAAGGAGCTATAGTATCTGGATCACCAAAAATCTTTCCAGCCACATCCATTATCCTAGCCACATATTCAGAAAAAGGTTCTTGGGGCCCCTGTATAATTTTTGTAAGCTGATTTCCTGTTTCTCCCTTTTTGTTAAGAGCCTTCCAGGCCCTAATAGCCGTACTGGAAACTTGAGCATAAGCACCCCAGTGAAAATTAGCCTGATCAGTAGTAAACGGGCCTTGACCAGTTAATAGCTCAAAGGTCCATTCTCTTTGTTCAGGGGTCAGCGAAGAGGCATTAATCCTAGCCTGGTTTTGTGCTGCTTCATGCCATAAGGCCTTCCATTCCATGTATTGACCCATAGTAGGTAATGCAGCCTTAGCGATAGTTTGCCAATCAGTGGGCGTTAGTGCATGTAAGGCTAGGCGTTCTAGCTGTATTATAGTGAAATTTGCATTAGGCCCATATTTTCTAACGGACTCAGCCAGTTCTTTAATCTGATTAAAATCAACAGGAGCATGAACTCTCCCCGTCTCTCCCTCGTAAATTGGAAAGGCAAGGCTGAGTTTATGGCGAGTCTGTTTGGGTAATCGTGAAGCAGAGGGTGCAAAAGGAGGCGGAGCAGAAGGGACAACCATTAGAGGTCTTTCCTTCATAGGCTGTCTATGAAGAGGGCGCCATTCTTCTGGGTCATATGCGGCAGCCGCTTCTTCAAGCTCGGCCTCATCCTCTGTGTTTATCCTCGAATCTTCATCATCAGAGGAAGTAAAACTAAGAGCGGCAAGCTCTTGGGTTGGATATAACCTAGGTCTTGAAGTGGGGTCATATATGGGCTCCCACCATGAACCTGGTTTTTTGTTTGGGGGATTAGATGCATTATCTAGTTCTCTTTCTTTATCTTTGTCAGACTCTTTGGTAAGTTTGTTTTTACTCACTTTTCTTCTCTCCCTATCCTTATTAGGTTGTCTGGGAGGTCCTTTTTCACTTATGATGGTTTGGGGTTCTTTTTTACGCGTACCCATCCTCTCACTACGCTCAGATTCTGACATGCCCTCTTGCACTGTTTCTAAAGTGAGCTGTCCTGCCGATCGGGCCTTTTCGCAGTTTTCGTCTTCAAGACAGTTTTTATCATTTTCCAAATAAGATCACAACAATAACGAAAACAGAAACAAAGAGAGTGAAGGATATCAGGATTACTGTTGCAAGAATTTCAGGAAGCTCGATCATTTTGAATTAGGAAGGTGAAAGAGTGAACATACCTTTCCGAGGCGTAGTCTGCGCTACAGTTCTGAACCCTCCCTGTCACCAGGGGGTCTCCGACGGTGCGGACGATGTGGTTCCCGGGTTTCGGCACCAGTTGTTCCGCGCTGCTCGTCTCGCCAGCAAGAACGACGCAACACGATCAGGATCCTTCTGTAGCAAGCTTTAATGCATCTTGAGAGGGAGAGCACTAGCTTTCAGCACGGAGACCCCAACTGCCTAAACCGCCACCCTTATATAGGGATTCTGTCCCGTTGGACGTGGCAGCACCTGATTGGTCACCCGAGGTGGCGTGATGGTCTCGCGATCAGGGCTAGAGCGGGAAATGGGCCTGGCGCTTGCGCATTGGCTTGTTTTGCTGAGAGGAGAAGGGGAACTGGCGCCATCTTAGAATGGCGGCATGCAGGGCGGCGCCCTACAGCTCTCAATTTATTTATTTACTTTAGCATTATGTAACCATAAATTTATCTTTAAATGTATGAAACTTATAAACATAAAAGAAAACTTTAATATAACAGCCTTAAATCTTATTTTGAAATGAAAATGTTAAATAACTTGTCATAATTTAATATCTTTTGGAGCCAAATTATTTATAACACAAGTCGGTAAAAGTTCTATAAGTTTTGTGGAGACTGAGACATTAAATATAGAATAAACAAGCAGCACATGGTCACAAGAGAATACCTGTATGTCCCTGTTTAGATAAGCATTTCTTTTCTGGCAATAGAAAAATGTAGATGTTATTATATTTTGTCATAAGGAGAATAAAAGACATTTGTATTATCTGGTTGCTAGATTTGATGGGATAAAATTTTATAAAAGAAGTCAAGAGGAATGAGGACGTTTAATTGATCAGTTGAATAGTGACTTTCTTATTTTGAGAATATAGGAAAAACCTTTATGAACACAATGGCATTTTCATTTGTAGTCCTGTTAAAGATCAAAACCAAGTGAGATTACCTTTTATGAAAAAAAACTTACAATCCGAGGCCTGGAGAGGTGGCTCAGGGGTTACACCTCTGCCTTGCAGGTGGAAGGTCCTGAGCTCAGATCCTAGACCCCACGTAGAGATGCCAGGCAGAAGCGAAGGCAGCCTGCATTTCCGGTCCTGGTAGGGCGGAGCCTGTGAACCCCAGGGCAGAGTAAACAAGGAGGAGGTGGAGGCGTCCATGGTGTTTCCCAAATTCGTCCGTGGTTCTACACATACATACACACATGTACATACACACACGCGCACACATGCATACACCAGCACAATTGAATAAATAATAAAAAAAATTTTAAAAAAACTTACAATCCATCAGAAAAACAGCTGTGATCAATTCAAAATGCAAATTGTTAATGCCTTAAGTGTTATTAAAATTATTTGGTTTTATTTTAAGTATGCATACATGTATTTAAAAATGGCATGCCAAAATTTTAGTATTAGCATACAACATGAATCAAAAAGATTGAAGTGGCCATAGATTTTTACATTAAAACGCAAGACACAGAACATGAACACAGAACACATAAACATACAAACACATTGGTAACATACAATTCACTGACAAATGCCTAAAATTACCTTTAAAAAGATCAACATGGGGCTGGAGAGGTGGCTCAGGGGTTAAGCCTTTGCCTTGCAGGCAGAAGGTCTGAATTCAAATCCTAGACCCCATGTATAGATGCCAGGTGGAAGCAGAGGTAGCCTGCATTTCTGGTCCTGGTAGGGCTGAGCCTGTGAATCCCAGGGCAGAGTAAACAAGGAGGAAGTGGAGGCGGTCCATAGTGGTTCCTGAATTCGTCCATGCTTCTACAGATACACACACACGCACACGCACACACATGCACACACTCACAATTGAATAAATAATAATAAAAAATCATCAAAAGTAGATCAACATTTATGAAAGCCTTACCATTGAAAACAAAATCTTATATTAGTTAAGTCAGCAGTGTAGTTTAATTATGAAAAACATAAAAAGCACTTTAAACTTTAAAACTAATTACTAAAAACAAATTATTATTTAAGAAAATTTATATTTAATAGATGAATATATTTGTTTACTTTTTTCTTTTTCTGAAAATTTGTTAGCATTTCCCAAAGTGCCATTTGCATTTAAAAAAAAATTTTATTTATTCAATTGTGCTTGTGTGCGTGTATGTATGTATGTGTGTGTATGTGTGTATGTGTATGTAGAATCACGGGCAAATTCGGGAACCACCATGGACAGCCTCCACCTCCTCCTTTTTACTGTGCTCCAGGAAAAACAGGCTCCGCCCTACCAGCATCAGAAATGCAGGCCACCCCTGCTTCCCCCTGGCATTTATACATGGGGTCTAGGATCTGAATTCAGGACCTTCTCCCTGCAAGGCAGAGGCTTAACACTTGAGCTACCTCTCCAGCTCCCTGCCATTTGCATTTTTAAGGCCAAATATTTATATTATTATTTCCCAAGAAGAGATCATCTTGCCACAGCCTGTGAAAATGGCAGTTTTCCAAGTTTTTTTTAATGGATCTCAAAAACATTTTAATTACTTTTAGGATATTAGGTTTTAATAATAATTTTTTTGTTTTTTCTTATAATTTAAAAGTATTAGGAAGAACATGTTTTTGTCCTCTTATTTTTATTTTTTATTTATTACAATCCATATGAAACCAAATTCTGGGATTTACAATCCCTTCAATATAAGAAAAATGTAAATTTGTAACTTAATCTGTAAAGCCAGCCAATTGTTTTTCACTGCTTCTAATCTTTTTGGATTTAACATTTTGTTTTCTGTATGATAATTCTGTATGCCCGAATTTTAACCATTCTTCTGCCAATTGTTCTATAGCTTGTACTTCTTCCATTGATAGAGGGCACTGTTCGACCCATACAGGCTCTTTTGATTTCCATTGTATCTTATCAACATAAGTAACAGTGGCCCAATTAAAAATTTTTGTTCTGATTCTCCAGGATCAGGAAGTACTAAAGCCATTTCCATTGAGGATAAAACACCTCTTCCTTGTAACAGAAAATGAAGAGAGGTAATAACATAAGGCTGAAAACTTTTTGATTTAATATTACCTGCCCATCTTAATATTTGTACTCCCTGCATATAGGCTGGTTAGGCATCCATACAAACTTTGATGTAATTTCTCATAGACTTTTGTTTTCTGACCGATCTTAATAAATCCTGACACATTGAATTTGTATTCTCAAAGGCCAATTGATTTATGAGTAGCTTTTAGATTTGGCTGTGGGAGGCTTCTTAGGACTTTCAAGGGGAAATGGCATTGAAGCCTTTAGAAATACCCCTTCATCCTCCTATGGTGAGGTGCTGCTTCTTCGTCTAAATCAGTCTCCTCAGAGGGAGACAGAACATTACTCTCTGCCTCTTTCCCTAATCCAGTCTCTCAGAGGGAGGCAGGTCATCATCATCTGCTTCCTTCTCTAAATCAGTATCCTCAGAGGGAGACAAGACATTATTGGCTGTTTCCACTTCTAAACTTAATGTTATGACACGTTGATGCTTAATTAAGCCTTCATAATTTTTATCTTTATTTTCCTTGGGAGTCAAAGGAGTCTTCTCCTCTAACTTAGTTTCCTGTGCTATGCTTACTGTGTCTTGACTAGGACCTAAAGAATCTGTCATTAAACTCCATAAAGGAAATATACCAGTTGGGACCTTTTCTGATCCATGAATGAACATGATAATAGTTTTTATCGCTTTTCCTATCTTTTTCCAAATTTCTAGATCCAAGGTTCCTTCATCTGGAAACCAAGGACAAGGTTTTTGTACAAAATGAAAAAAATTTTCTTAACTGTTTAGAAGAGACATGAACACCTCATGCATTTATCATTTGCTTAGTTATGCCAATAAAGAGTCTTCCTTCCTTAGACTCAGTATGGCCCATGTTTCTTACTCATCTTCTTCACTTGGCTCCACTCTCATCCAAGAGGTTTTCTGTACCCTGATAGAATCCTATCCTTACCCATCTTCTCAACTCAGCTCCACTTGTTCCGAGGGGTCTTCTGCACCCTGATGGGATCCTATCCTTGCCTGAAAGACTTAAAGAGAAAAAAAAAAGAAAAGGAAAGACTTACCTAGTTGAGTGTCCAAGACTCGGGCTCCAGATGTTGCAGTCCAAGCTGCAACCTCGAATCCAGTGCTCCCTTCCACAAGGTGGGCAAGGCTTCGGCAAATGGAGGACAGACAGAGAGCTCTCTGGGCTGAATGAATCTAAACTCTTTATTGAAAATTTTAGCAGAGTTTATATACTTTAGAAAATCAAGAGTAAAGGCCAAGGGATGTGTCTCCATGCTCATAGGGAAAACATCAAACCAGGACCAAATTCTTTACAAGATAATGTAAAATGTATTCATTCTGGGTAACAAAGGAAGAACAGAGGTGACATTTATTTTCTGTGTTAGAGTTAAAGCAAGCATGACACTCAGTTACTAAAAACCAAGGGACAATGAATGTTTTAAAGTAGATTTTCCCTGGTTTATGTATAAACATCAAATGTGTGGGGGAGGCACTGTAAACTAGCTAGTCCTGAGAAAAACAACAACAACAAAAGATCTAAGAACATAAAAGAGATAGACTCAAATTCCAAAGAGAGGAATCCTCCTGACAGAGGCAAAACTTAATTTACATACGGAGAACTCCTAGCATCTAGCAATTGCTGATTTAGATGTTAATGTGTCACTTCCCAGCCAGCAAGCTTTAGGCCAGAAACAAACAAACAAAAAAACTAAGGCAGGCAGTAACACTAAGGCCTGACTACCCCTTTATTTTCCTTATTTCTCTTATTTTATCAAATAATATGATGTCCTTTATCCAGAAATTGTTTCCTTGAAACAATATTCTATCATGATGGACCTTGTCAAAACAGCATGGTTGGATAAGGACACAGGAATAACCTCTGAAATCGTAGCATGACTGACATCCTCCTAGCCTCACTGTGATACCACAGCCTCATCACTGACATCTCAGGCTCATGCAGCTTCAACAGTGACAACACAACCACGCTGTGGCATCAGCCTCACCACTAACATCCCAGCCTCACTGTGATATCTCAGTCTTATCTCTCATATCAGTCTCATTTCTGAAACCACAGCCTAACAACTGATCTCATAGCTACACTGTGACATCACAGAATCACTGTGACATCACAGCCTAACTGTAACATCACAGCCTCATGGTGACATCACAGACACACTGTGACATCACAGCCTCACCACTGGTATCCTACCTAGACTTACTATGACACCACAGCCTCACCACAGATATCAAGGCTCACAGTGACCTGACAGCCTCAGGAGTGACATCATAGCCTTTGATATCATAAAATAGTGACACCACAGCCTCACATGTTATATCACTGCCTCATTGTGGTATAAATCTTCCTAAAGATATCACAGCCTCTCAGTGACCTCACAGCCTCACTGTGACATCACAACCTCACTGTGATGTCAGAGCCTCAAATGACATCACAGCTTCACAGTGATATCACGATTTCACTTGGCATTATAGTCTCACTTCTGATATCACAGCCTCACTGTGACAACACTTTCTCACCACTGACATCAAAGCCTAATCACTGAAATCTCATCTGAACTCTGATGTCATAGTCAATCACAACTGATACCACAGCCTCACTATGTCAGCATCACTGACATTAGGCTCAAGGTTGTATGACAGCCTCAACACTGACACCACAGTCTGGCTGTGGCATCTCAGCCTCACCATTGACATTACAGCCTCACTGTGCTATCAAAAATTCTCCAATAACAACCTCACTGTAACATCACAGCCTCAGAGTGACATCAGAGCCTCTCCTCTGACAACACAGCCTCAGTGTGCCTGTATAGCCACACCACTGATGTTCTAACTATGCTGTGAAATCCAAGCATCATCCCTCATATACACAGCCTCATTGGCATCTCATAGCATCATCTCTGATATCACAGCCTCACAATGACCTCACAACGTGCCCAACAATACCACAGGTTCATCTGTTACATCATAGCCTCATTGTGACATCCATCTTGCAACTGACATCACAGCCTCCTTGTGACATCAGCCTCACCACTAAATCATGGCCTTATTGAGCCATTTAAACCTTGCCAGTGACATCACACCATCACTCTGTCATCAGACCCTCACTATGACATTACAACCTGACAGTGTCATCACAGTTTCACTGTGACATCACAAACTCTCTGTGACATCAGCCTTGCCAATCACATAATAGCATCATGGTGACATCAAATACACATCGCGACCTAGCTTCACTGTGACCTGTGACGTCACAGTCTCACTGTGACATCACAGCCTCCACCATGACATCACTATCTCCATGTGATATCACAGGCTCACCAGTCATATCACATCGATAATCCAACACTTCTGCCTCATCTCTCACATTAGTCTCACTTGTGAAATAATAGCCTACCCACTGACCTTAAGCCTCACTGTGACATCACAGCCAAACTGTGACATCACAGCCTTAACACTGGTATCCTACCTACCATTACCATGATACCACAACCTAACTATAGATAGCACAGGCTCACCATGAGGTGACAGCTTCAGAAGTGACATCATAAATAGTGACATCACAGCCTCACATATTACATTATTGCCTCATTTGTGACATCAATATTCCCAAAGATATCACAGCCTCACTGTGACCTCACAGTCTAACCTAATACATCATACCCACATGGTGAAATCAGCCTCACCACTGACATCACATCTTCCAGAGTGACCTCACAGCCTCATGTGATATCACAACATCAAAATAACATCACCACTTCAAAATGCCATCACAGGCTCTCCTCTGACATCACAGCCTCAATGTGACTGCACATTCTCACGACTGCCATCCTAACCGCACTATGTAATCCAATCATTATCCTTGATATCACAGCCTCACTCACACTTCATGAAATCAACCCCGACATCAGAGCCTCACTGTGACAACACAGCCTCACAGTGACCTCAAAGCCTGCTCACTGACACCACAGGCTCATCTGTTACATCATAGCCTTATTGTGACATCAGTCTTGCCAATGATATCTCAGTCTCCCTGTGATAACACAGCTTCTAGAGTGATGTCACCTCATGGTAACATGACAGACCACAGTGACATCAAACCTTCATAGTGGCAGCACAGCCTCACTGTGACATCAGGCTCAACACTAACATCACAGCCTCATTGTGCAATCCAAACCTCTCCAGTGTCATCACAACATTACTGTGTCATCAGAGCCTCACTGAAACATCACAAACTCAGTGTATCATCTGCCTTGCCAGTGATACCACATTACAACCTCATCAGTTATGCCACAGCCTCATGGTGACATCATAACTTCACTGTGGCATCATAGTCTCATCAGCTATATCACATTATCAATGCAACATCTCAGACTCATCTCTTACATCATTCTCACTGCTGAAATCACAGCCTAACCACAGCCTCACTGTGACAACACAGCACACCTCTGAAATCACAACTTCACTGTGACTTAACAGGCTAACTTGTGAAATCATAGTATCAGAGACACGACGGACATAGTGCCTAGCTTCGCTACGACACCACAGTATCATCACTGACATCAGGCTCATGGTCATATGACAGCCTCAACAGTGACACAACAATCTGGCTGTGGCATCTCAGCCTCACCATTGACACTAGAGCCTCACTGTGCCATCAAATATTCTTCAATGACATCACAACATCACTGTGTCATCAGAGCCTCACTGTGACATCATAGCCACATTGGGTCCTCACAGCTTCACTGTGACATTACAACCTGACAGTGTCATCATACTCTCACTGTGACATCACAAACTCACTGTGACATCAGCCTTGCCAGTGACATAAGAGCCTCAATGCGACATAACATACACACCTCTGACATAGCCTCACTGTGACATCACAGGTTCAATGTAACATCACAACATCACCACTGACATTATAGACTCACTTTGACATAAGTCTTGCCACTGACATCACAGTATATCTGTGAGTTTATAGCCTCACCATGACATCACTGAATGTTTGTGACATCACAGGCTCACAATATCAGCACAGCCACATGGTTACATCAAAGCCTCACAGTGACATCACAGCCTCACCAGCAAAATGCCAGCCTCACTGTGACCTCATACCCTTATCACTTATATCAGCCTCAGTCTGATATCACAGCCTAACCATGTAAACATACACCTCTGACATCATAGCTTCACTGTGACATCTCAGCCTCAGTTTGACCCAATAAACTCACTGTGACATTTTAGCCTCACCAGAGACATTAAAACCTGACCATTGACATATTCTCCCTGTGAAAGCAGAGTTATTACTGACATCACAATCTCACTGTGACATCATCTCATTTTGACATCACATTCACACTGTGCCAACACACTCACTATGATATCATAGCCTCACCACTGATTTGACAGGCTTACCATGATATTACAGCCTCACCAATGAAAACACAACCTTAAGGCGGCATTATAACCACACCATGACATCACAGCTTCACCAGTTATATCACATCATCAATACGAAATCTCAGCATCATCTCTCACATCAGTCTCACTTCTGAAATCACACCCTAATCACTGACCACACAGCCTCACTGTGACATCAGAGCCTCACTATGACATCACAGCCTCATGGCGACCTCAGTCTAACCTGTTACCTGACAGACTTACCCATTACATCAAAGCCTCATGGTGAAATCTGCCTTGCCACTGACATCACATCTTACCCAGCAACCTCACAACCTCACTGTGACATCACAGCTTCAACAGAGACACCAGAGACTTGCTGTAGCATCACAGCCTGACCAGAAACATCCCAGCATCACTGTGACATCTCAGCCTCATCACTGGCATCAGCCTCACTTCTGACATCACCGGCTAACTACTGAAACCTCAGCTGAATTGTGATGTCATAGTCTATCACCAGTGATATCACTATGACATATCACAATCTCACAATAACATCCTTGCCTCACAGTGACATCATGGCCTCTCCTCTGACATCACAGACTCAGTGTGACTGCACAGCCTCACTACTGACATCCTAACCTCACTGTGAAATCCAAGCATCAAATCTGATATCACAGCATCACTGACATCACAGAGAATAAGCCCTGACATCACAGCCTCAGCGAGACATCACAGCCTCACCATTGGTATCCTACCTAGCTTTACCCTGACATCACAGCCTCACCATAGATAGCACAGGCTCGCAGTGACCTGACAGCCTCAGGAGTGACATCACACCTTTGACATCATAAACAGTGACAACACAACCTCACATGTTACATCACTGCCTCACTGTGATATCAATGTTCCCATATATAACACAGCCTGATAGTAACCTCACAGCCTAATGGTGAAATCAGCCATGCCATTCTCATCATATCTTAAACAGTGATCTCATAGCCACACTGTGACATCATAACCTCTCTGTGATGTCACAGCCTCATAGTTTTATAACAGCCTCACAGTGATATCACAGCCATACTGTGGCATTTTAGCCTTATTTCTGACATGACAGTCTCACTGTGACATCACAGTCTCACCTCTGACATTATAGCTTCACTGTGACATAACAACCACACTGTGTCCTCACAGTCTCTCTGTGACTTTTCAACCTGACAATGACATAACAGACACACTGTGACATCACAAACTCTCTGTGACATCAGCCTTGCCATTGAGATAATAGCCTTATGGTGGCATCACATACACACCTCTGACATAGCTTCACTGAGACCTCACAGCCTCCACTCTAACAACACCAACTCCCTGTGACATCACAGGGTAACAGTGACAACACAGTGACATTGTGACATCAAAGCCTCATGTGGCATCAAACACAGTGACCTCACAGCCTGCCCACTAACACCACATGCTCACCTGTTACATCATAGCATCATTGTGGCCACAGTCGTGCCACTGCCATCACATAATCACCAGTGATATCACAGCCTCACTGGGCCATCAAAAACCTCTTTAGTGACATCACAACATCAGTATGTCATGAAAGCCTCATTGTGACATCATAGTCACACTGTGTCCTCACAGCCTCACTGTGAAAGCACAAACTCACTGTGACATCAGCCTTGTCACTGACATTATAACCTCATGGTAACATCACATATACACCTCTGACATAGCCTCAGTGTGACAGTCCATCTTCAATGTGACATCACAGCATCAATACAGACTTCATAGCCTTACTGTGACATCAGTCTTGCCACTAATATCACAATCTCACTCTAACTTCAAAGCCTCCACTGTGACATTAATAACTCCCGTGAAATCATGGGCTCATGGTGACACCACAGACACATGGTGACATCAAAGTCTCAGGGTGGCATCACAGACTCATAGTGACATCACTGCCTGCACAATGAAACCATAGGCTCACCTGTTACATCAATAGCCTCAATGTGACTTCAGTCTTACTACTAACATAACATCCTCACCAGTGACAGCACAGCCTCACCTGTGACATCACCATCACCACTGATTTTAGTCAGAACATTGACATCACTGCCACGTCAGTGACAACACAGCCTTTGACATCACAGCCTTATCAATGTCACTGTCATGTAATAGGTCAACCACTGGCATCATAGCCTCACAAGTGACATAATAGACTCACTATGACATTTTTCTCACCACTGACATTCCAGCCTTATTGTGACATACCTTCACTACTTACATCACAGCCTCCACGTGACATCATTAACTCCCTCACAGGCTCATGGTGACACCACAGCCACACAGAGACACGAAAACCTCATAGTGGCATCACCACCTTACCAGTGCCATGCCACCCTAATTGTGATATCATACCCTCATCACTCACAGCAGCCTCATTCTGATATCAAAGCCTAACCACTGAAATAACATCCTCACTGTGATATCACAGTCTCACTACACTGATATCACAGCCTCACTGTGATATCATGGCATTACTTGTGAGAACACAGCCTCACTCTGACATAATAGCCTCAGCTCTGAGGTTATAGACTAACTGTGACATGACAGCCTCACTCTAACGTCACAGGCTTACCTCTAAAAAAATCATTGCCCCACTGTGAGATCATAGCTTCGATTCTGACGATGCAGCCTCACCATTTCATTACAGCCTGAATATGATATCACAGGCTCACCTCTGTAATCGCAGCCTCAATATGGCATCACACCCTCATCACTGATATCCTACTTAGCCTCACTATGACACTACAGGCTCACCACTGACCTTACAGGCTCATTGAAATATGACAGCTCCCCTGTGACACTACAGTGTCACTATTGATATCACAAACTCACTGTGAAGTCACAACTTCCCCAGTGACATCACAATCTCACAATGATATCACAGACTCATTGGGACATCACAGCCATAGTGATATCAAAGCATCACTGTGACATTAAAGTTTACCTATGCCATCATAGCCTCACTTTGACATCACAGCCTCAGTTTGACACAATAAACTCACCATGACATTAAAGCCTCACCAGTGACAATACAGCCTCACCAATGACATAGTCTCCCTGAGAAAGCACAGTCCCTGCTATCAACACAACCTGACTCTGAAATCACAATCACACTGTGCCAGGAAAACATCACAGTGACTTCACTGCCTCAGCACTGATATGACAAGTTCATCCATATTTTACAGCCTCACCAGTGATACCAGAGCCTCATGGTGACATCACAAACTCACTGCAGCCTCACAGTCTCACCAGTTATATCACATCATCAAGATATCTCAGCTTCACCTCTCACATCAGTCTCACTTGTGAAATCACAGCCTACCCACTGACATCACAGCTGCACAGTGATATCACAGCCTCACTGTGACATCACAACCTCCCTGTGAAATCACAGCCTCATGGTGATATCACAGCCTGACTGTGATTTCACAGTCTCATAACTGGTATCTCATGCAGTCTTACTAGGACACCACAGCCTCACTACAGTTAACACAGGCTCACAGTGATGTGACAGCCTCAGCAGTGACATCATAAGAGTTTGACATCATAAACTGTGACACCACACCCTCACATGTTATATCACTGCCTCAGTGTGACATCAATATTCCCAAAGATATCACAGCTTCACAGTGACCTCACAATCTCACTGTGACCTCACAGTCTAAACTGTTACATCATAGACTCAACTTTTGCATCACACCCTCATGGTGAAATCAGTCTTATACTGACATCACATTTTCCACAGTGACCTCACAGCCTCACTGTGACATCAGAACCTCTTTGTGAGTTCACAGCCTCCTAGTGACATCATTGCTTCACAGTGATATCACAGCCTCACTGTGGCATTATAGCTTCATTTCTGACATCATAACCTCTCTGTGACAATATAGCCTCACTGTGACATAACAGGCTAAACTCTAAAATCTTAGCATCAGTGACACCATGGACATCGTGCCTATCTTTGTTGTAACATCACAGCCTCATCACTGACATTTCAGACTTAAGGTCATATGATAGGCTCAACAGTGAAATCACAGCCTCTCCTTTGATATCACAGTCTCAGTGTGACTGCACAGCCTCACCGATGACATCCTAAACTCACTGTGAAATCCAAGCATCATCGTTGAAGTCACAGCCTCACTGATATCTCACAGAATCAGCCTTGACATCAGAGTCTCACTGTGACATCACAGCCTCACAGTGACATCATAACCTGCCCACTGACACAACAGGCTAACCTGTTACATCATAGCCTCATTGTGAAATCAGTCTTGCCACTGACATCACAGCATCATGGTGACATCAGAGATTTCAGGATTTTATCACCTCATGGTGACATGACAGCACACAATGACATCCAACCTTCACGGCCTCACCAGTCACAACACACCCTCACCTGTGATATCAGCATCACCATTGACATTAACCTGAATATTGACATCACTGCCATGCCAGTGATAACACAGCTTTTTTCATCACAGCCTCATAAGTGTTATTGCCACATAATAGGATCACCACTGACATCATAGCCTCACGATTTACATCATAGACTCACTATGACATCTTTCTCACCACTGACATTCCAGACTTATTGTGACATCACACATTCCACAGTGACCTCGCAGTCTCATTTTTAAATTTTTTTTATTTATTTAAATGTGCGTGTATGCGTGTATGCACGTGTATGTATGTGTGTATATGTGTGTGTGTGAGTGTGTGTGTATGTGTGTGTGTAGAACCTCAGACGAATCCAGGAATCTCCATGGACCGCCTCCACCTCCTCCTTGTTTACTCTGCCCCAGGATTCACAGGCTCCACCCTACCAGGACCAGAAATGCAGGTCGCCCCCACTTCTGCCTTGCATCTATACGTGGGGTCTAGGATCTGAACTTAGGACCTTTTGCCTGCAAGGCAGAGGCTTAACCCTGAGCCACCTCTCCAGCCTTCTCACGGTCCCATTATGACATCAATCTCACCACTACCATCACAGTCTCACAGTGCCATCAGAACCTTTCCAGTGACATCACAACATCAACGTGTCATCAAAGTCTCACTATGACATCATATCCACAGTGTGTCCTCACAGCCTCATTCTGACATTGCATCCTGACAGTGTCATCACAGCCTTATTGTGTCAGTACAAACTCACTTTGACATCAGCCTTGCCACTGACATAATAATCCCATGATGACATCACATACACACTTCTGACATAGCTTCACTGTGACATCACAGCCTCAATATCACTTCAGAGCATCACCACTGTCATCATAGCCTCATAGTGTCATCACTCTTGCCACTGGCATGACAGCCTCACTGTGATATTACAGCTTGCACAGAGATATCACTTCATGGTGCTATGACAGCCCATATTGATATATAGACATCAAGATGACATCAAAGCTTCACAGAGGCATCACACTCTCAACAATGACATGCCTGCCTTACTGTGACATCATACCCTCATCACTCACACCACCCTTATTCTGATATCACAGCCTAACCACTAAAATCACATCCTTACTGTGATATCATAGTCTTTTTACATTGATATCTCAGCCTCACTGCGGTATCACTGCATCATCGGTGACAACACAGCCTCACCTCTGAGGTTATAGCCTCACTGTGACATGATGCCTCATTATGACACAGGCTCCCGTCTGACATCCTTGCCCAACTGTGACATTATAACATCAACTCTGACCTTATAGCTTCACATTTACATCATAGCCTCACTATGACATCACAGGGTCACCTCTGAATTCATAGTCTTAATGCAACATCGCACCCTCATCACTAACATCCTACCTAGCCTCACTATGGCACCATAGCCTCACAACTGACCCCACACACTCACTGAAACATGACAGCCTCCCTATATGTAATTGTTAAGCCAGGATGTCAACTTGACACACTCAGCATTAACTAAAATGGGCAAAGACCACCTCTGGAAAGGATCAACTGAGACCATTTGATAGGATTTACCCACTCTAGATATTATCAGAACCTCCAAATCTCTCATAGGATCCTCCCAGTACTGCATGATATAAAAAGGAGCCACTAGAGCACAACTCAGCCCCCAACCAACCCAGAGCCCCACGCATCCCAGCGGCGGCGAGCACCCAGGCCGACTGCGGCTTGGCCTGCGCCCCCCCTCCCCCCTGGCCCGGACCGACCCCAGCCCCCTCCGCGCCCCCCACCCCCGCCCAAGATGAGTGAGTGAGAGAGATAGAGAGAGAGAGAGAGAGCACAGCCCACCCCCCAACCAACCCGGAGTCCCATGCGTCCCGGCGGCAGTGAGCACCCAGGCCTACTGCGGCTTGGCTTGCGCACCGCCCCACTCCCGCCCAAGGTGAGTGAGGGAGAGAGAGAGAGAGAGAGAGAGAGAGAGAGAGAGAGAGAGCACAGCCCACCCCCAACCAACCCGGAGCCCCACGTGACCCGGCGGCAGTGAGCACCCAGGCCGAATGCGGCTTCGCCTGCACCCCCCCAGCACGTACCGACCCCAGCCCCCTCCGCGCTGCCCCGCTCCTGCCCAAGGTGAGTGAGGGAGAGAGAGAGAGAGAGAGAGAGAGAGCACAGCCCAGCCCCCAACCAACCCTGCGTTCCACGTGTCCCGGCGGCAGCGAGCACCCAGGCTGACTGCGCCCCCCCCACCGACCCCAGCCCCCTCCGCGCCGCCCCACCCCCTCCCAAGGTGAGTGAGTGAGAGAGAGAGAGAGAGAGAGAGCACAGCCCCCGCCCTGAACCCAACCCCTCGCATCCTGCCTCTGTGCGCCTAGCCAACCCCCTGGATCCCAGGTGAAGAATTCTGCCATTGAGCCAGGGAGCGAAATAGCCCAGTCCAGACCTGCCCCCGACCCTGAGCCGCCGGGCCAGCAGCATCACGCTGCGCAGCCATTGGCTTTGCCCCGGGGCCTCGCCCCTCTCCGCTCCTACCTTCCCAGGTCGCAGGTGAAGAATTCTGCCATCAACATCAGACCCTCTGCCTCTCTGGCCCACCGGGGACCTATGCACGTGGTCCACAGAAGACACACTGCTACTCAGAATTCAATAGAGCCCAAAGGAAACTCAAGCAAAATTCTAAGGAACAAAGGGAACACAGGCCATACATCTGGACTCCACTACAATCATTATATCATGTGGGTGAGTTTCTTCTCATCCAGCCCAAAGATAAGTAAACTTTTTCTTTTCACCTTACTGATCCTTTAAAGTATCAATGCTGTAGATCAACTTTCTCATACGGCCACCCCACAACATACAACTCCAGGGAGTACACCACTCACCCTCACATTTCACCAAGAAACTAAATCGTAAAAGTGCACTACCAAACTAATACTCACCCCCTGGTAACATAACCTGACTTAACTGATGTACTAACAGCCTAGTAGCCTCATCTAGGATATAATAATCACAATACACAAACATACCCAATCCAAGGCAAGCACTAGTAATAACTGGCAAGCGTAACAATACTAACTACGTCGATTCAGTGAAAAACACAGAAACTGAAAGGTCCTAAAAAACAAAACAACAATGCCCAAGTCAAAGTGCAGATCCACGAGAAACAAAACCCAAGAAGACCAATCTCCTGCCGAAAGAATCAATCCCATAATGAGGGATTCCGAACAGAACAAATCCACAGAAAATAGCCATGGAAGCCAGACCCAACATAACGACTTTCAGAGTATGATCCTTACCAGGATTAATACTATGAAAGAGGAAATCCGAGAAGAGTTAAACAACCGTATCAACCACTTTGAACAGGAACACAACAGGCACTTGGAGGAGTTGAGAAAAACCGTTCAAAAAACAAAAATAGGTATGGAGCAATTAAAACAGTCTCAGGAAGAGTTTAAAATTGAACTAAAAGACAAGTTATCTTCAACCCAAAACTCAATAGAGAGTCTTATCAGCAGAACAAATGAGGCAGAAAATAGAATTTCAGATCTTGAAGACAAAGTGGGAGAATTAACCAGCTCAATGGAAGAGATTGTTAAAGCCAAAAAGATACTGGAGAGGAACATTCAAGAGATATGGGACACCCTGAAGAAGCCTAACATGCGCATTCATGGAATACCAGAATAAGATCCCAAAATACCACACCTAAGGAAATATTTCAATTCATCATAAATGAAAACTTCCCACAATTAAAGAATGAGAGGCCTATCCAAATACAAGAGGCATTTCGCACTCCAAACAGATACGACCAAAATAGAAAATCGCCACGGCAAATAATAGTCAAAACACTCCACATTCAAGACAAAGAAAAGGTGCTGAGAGCTTCAAGAGAAATAAAGCACTTCACTTTTAAAGGTAAACCTATTAGAATAACAAATGACTACTCAATGGAAACAGTAAAAGCAAGAAGAGCTTGGAGAGACATACTTCAAATATGAAATGAGCAAAAATGCCACCCCAGACTGATATGCCCGGCAAAACTATCTGTCATGATTGAGGGAGAAAGAAAAGTTTTCCAGCACAAAGACAACTTGAAGGGATACATGTCTACCAAACCAGGCCTTCAAAAAATCCTAGAACTGATACTCAAGCTTGAAGAAAAGAACAGAAGGGAAGTATGATACCATTGAAACATAAATATCAAACAACATGCTTACAAAATCTACTAAACATAAAAAATGTCCAGAATTAAAAATAATTTCTCCATTATAACATTAAATGTCAATGGTATTAATTCGCCGGTTAAGAGACACAGATTACAAACTTGGATTAAAAACCACAATCCAACAATCTGTTGCCTTCAGGAAACATCTCTTCACAAAAGATAGGCACATCCTAAGAATGAAAGGATGGTCCAAAATCTTGCAAGCTAATGGAATCAGGAAACAGGCAGGGGTAGCAATTATGCTTTCAGACAAAGTGGACTTCAAACCAAAGAAAATCATAAGAGACACACATGGATACTACATTTTAGTCACAGGTACAATTCACCAGGAAGACTTCACAATACTGAACATTGATGCACCCAATACAGGCCCCTCCACATTCATTAAGAAAACCCTACAGCGTCTAAAGCAAGAAATCAATCCCTAAATGATAATTCTTGGGGACTTCAACACCGCCCTCTCAACATCGGATAGATCAACAGGTCAAAAGCTTAACAGAGACACTTTGGAACTTAATCAAACCCTTAAGGAAATGGACCTTACAGATCTCTATCGAACTTTTCACCCACGCACAAAAGAATACACATTTTTCTCAGCAGCACACAGAACTTTCTCCAAAATAGATCACATATTGGGCCACAAAACGAATCTACACATATACAAAAAAGTTGAAATTCTAACCTGTGCTCTATCAGACTACCACGGCCTAAAGCTGGACATCCACAACACAACAAACAAGACAAAATACACTAACTCCTGGAAACTTAACAATATGATGCTGAAAGAGAACTGGATTCAGGAAAAAATTAAAAGTGAAATTCAAGATTTCCTGAAAGTGAACGATAATGAAAATAAACTTACCAAAATCAGTGGGACACAATTAAAGCTGTACTAAGAGGTAAGTTCATAGCTCTTAATGCCTACATCAAAAAAATGGAAACATCAGAAATAAATAACTTAACGATGCAGCTTAAGACTTTAGAGAAACTTGACCAATCTGATCCCAAAAGTAGTAGAAGAGAAGAGATTAGCAAAATAAGGGGAGAAATATCTGAAATCGAGACTAAGAAAACGATAGAAAAAAATCAACCAGTCAAAAAGCTGGTTCTTTGAAAAAATCAACAAGATTGATACACCCCTAGCTAAATTAACCAAAAGCAAGAGAGAGAAAACCCAAATTAACAAAATTAGAAATGAACATGGAGTAATCATTACTGATACCCAAGAAATCCAGAGAATTATAACATCATATTTCAAAAACTTATACTCTGTGAAGTTTGACAACACACAAGAGATGGATGAATTTCTAAGTAAACACAACCTACTTAAATTAAATCAGGAAGTTGTGAATAATTTAAATAGTCCTATAACATATAAGGAAATTGAAGAAGTAATCTCGAATCTTCCCATCAAAAAATGTCCTTGACCAGATGGATTCAGCACAGAATTCTACCAGACATTTAAGGAGTCAATAACACCAATACTCCTTAAACTGTTCCATCAAATAGCAAAGGAACACTACCAAATTCCTCTATGAAGTTAATATCGTCATAATCCCAAAACCTAATAAAGATTCAATTAAAAAAGAAAACTATAGGCCGATCTCCCTGATGAACACAGACACAAAGATTCTCAACAAAGTCTTAGCAAATCGGATTCAAAAACATATCAAAAAGATCATTCACAGGGACCAAGTAGGCTTCATCCCCGGCACGCAAGGTTGGTTCAACATACGAAAATGAATAAATGTAATTCATCATGTAAACCAGTCCAAAGTCCAAGACCACATGATACTCTCCATAGATGCAGAAAAAGCCTTTGACAAGATCCAACAGCCTTTTATGATCAAAATGCTAGAGACAGTAGGAATGGAAGGAACATTTATCAATATAATAAAAGCTGTATACAACAAGCCCACAGCAAGGATTATGCTCAATGGGGAACAATTGGAAGCATTCCCACTTTGATCAGGAACTAGACAAGGCTGTCCACTCTCATCACTTCTATTCAATATTGTACTTGAAGTCTTAGCTGAAGCCATAAGACAAGAAAGGGACATAAAAGGGATTCAAATTGGCAAGGAAGAAGTCAAGCTATCCCTATTTGCAGATGACATGATCTTATACCTGAGGGATCCCAAAAACTCCACCAGGAAGCTCCTGGAACTAATTGAGAAGTTCAGCAGGGTGGCAGGATACAAAATCAATGTGCAAAAATCAGAGGCCTTCCTATATGCCCAGAATGAAAGAAGCGAAAAAGCCTGAGAGAAACAGTTCCATTTACTATAGCCCCTAAAAAAATGAAATACCTTGGTATAAACCTAACGAATGAGGTAAAAGACCTTTACAATGAAAACTTTAAAACCCTAAAGAAAGAAATTGCTGAAGACATCAAAAGGTGGAAAGAACTCCCATGTTCCTGGATTGGCAGAATCAAAATCGTCAAAATGACCATCTTACTAAAGGCAATATACAAATTCAGTGCTATACCAATTAAAATCCCAAAGCAATTCTTTAAAGAAGTTGACCAAACAATCTCAAAATTCATATGGAGGCACAAAAGACCCAGGATAGCATAGACAATTCTGAGTAACAAAAACACTGCTGAAGGTATTACCATAGCAAACCTTAATCTATACTACAAATCCATAGTTGTAAAAACAGCCTGGTACTGGCTCCAAAACAGACACACAGATCAATGGATAAGGGTTGAGGACCCAGATATAAGCCCACAAAATTACAGCCATTTGGTCTTTGACAAAGGGGCCCAAAGAATCGAATGGAAAAGAACAGCATCTTCAACAAATGGTGCTGGCAAAACTGGATCTCCACATGCAGAAGATTAAAGCTGGACCCGTACTTGTCACCATGTACAAGACTTAATTCCAAATGGATCAAGGACCTTGATATAAGGCCAGAGACTATAAAAATCATAACTGAACGGACAGG
The DNA here is from genome assembly GCA_023101885.1 of Typhlomys cinereus. Classification (NCBI taxonomy): domain Eukaryota; kingdom Metazoa; phylum Chordata; class Mammalia; order Rodentia; family Platacanthomyidae; genus Typhlomys; species Typhlomys cinereus. The sequence continues at coordinate 406,719 of JALPQD010000046.1, read as the reverse complement.
TAACTCCCTTGATCTGATTGGGCTAGCCAACAGTTCCTAAACAGACATCCAATGGCACAGTCACTGCTACCAACTTTCAACAGTTGGGATCTTGTGAAATTAAAGAGCTTCTGTTCAGATAAAGAGATTATCACACGAGCTCAAAGGCAACCCACAGAATGGGAGAAAATCTTCACTAACCACATGTCTCATAGAGCTCTACTGTCCAGAGTGCACAAAGAACTTAGAAAATTAAACACCAAGGAAACCAATGGCCCAATTTAAAAAATGGGCCCCGGAACTTAAAAGAAATTTTACCAGAGATGAAATTAAAATGTCTAACAAATATCTGAAAAAATGCTCCACTTCTTTAGCCATCAGGGAAATGCAAATCAAAACCTCCCTGAGATATCATCTCACCCCGGTCAGGATGGCAAAAATCCACAATACAAACAACAACAAGTGCTGGAGAGGATGTGGAGAAAGGGGAATTCTGCTACATTACTGGTGGGAATGCAGGCTCATACAGCCATTCTGGCGAGCCGTCTGGAGATTCTTAAAGAAATTAAAGATTGAAATGCCATATGACCCTGATATTCCACTTTTGGGAATAACCCCCCATGCAGCAGAGGTTTGCCTCGATAGCACAAGCACGACTATGTTCATAGCAGCACTGTTTACAATAGCAAAGTCATGGAATCAACCTGAATGTCCAACAGTTGGCGAGTGGATAAGGAAACTGTGGTACATCTATACAACGGAGTACTACTCACCCATCAAAAATGATGAATTACTGGAATTTGCTGGAAAATGGATGTCATTAGAAACAATTATATTAAGTGAAGTATCCCAATCCCAGAAAGTTAAGCGCCATATGTACTCCCTAATAGGTGGGTCCTAGTACCAAACTCACCCAGCCCACATTGAGACACTCAAGGGTAAACCTATGTAATACGGTAATTGCAAAGATTGTGAACAGGAGGGATGGGGTTGGAGGGCCACACCAGACACAAGGAGAGAGGGGAACATGTTACAGCAGAGAAAATCGACCTCCAAGGAATGCAACTAAGTAATGTGACACCTGGATAAGTTCACAGACGTTCGTTACTGATCATGTACAACTGAGGGGGTATGATCTCACCAGAAGGGGAGGGCATATAGTCTGGCAGATGAAAAGAGATCATTTTGCAAATGGGTGACTGATCCCTCCTTCACCGAGATTTCCTGCTTTTATTACATCTACCCTTGAATGTGCTATTATAACAAGACTCCAGTTTAACAGTTTTTTGTCTCTGACCAGGGGGGACATACAGTGCCCATCAGGATGGAGTGAAGGGCATTGCAGGAGCAGCAAAACTGCAAAAGAAAATTAACACACCACAATCCAGAACTTCAGAGACTCTATATCATCCACATAGAACTAAGCCAGCCTAATCTCCCCCCATCCTGAAACTCAGGGACATCTGCGGAAGAGGTGGCATTAAGATTGTAAGAGCAAAAAGATGGGGGGAGCAATGATTTGAAGAGTCTCCACACTAGATAGGGCTGAAGCAATCATAATAGGACTTTGCATGCCCTGCGCCATGTCCATCACGCTATTGACCTCACCAAGTCTAACATCGGCTAAAGGCACCAAGATCCTTGGAGGTAAGGTATTGATGGCCACAGAAGTGTTCCTATGCTTAAGGGGAACATGAGACAGGGTTCAGGGAAATGCCACTGGGTCCTTTTATGTCATAGGAAAGGAGGACCAAGAGGAGAGTTAGGCATACACAATAAAGGACTCTCTGGGAATTGGGGGGGAGGCACTGGGAGATGGGGAGGGAGGGAGGGGGAGCAGGGGGTTCGGGGGTAGGAGGAGGGGGGAGGGAACTGGTCTACCTATTAAGTTTGTATGAGCGGAAATAATAATAAAAATGTTTAAAAAAGAACAAAATGTTAAAAGCAGCAAATTTTCACAGTTACTTTACATACTGCTGATAAATTCACAACCAAAAAAAAAAAAGGAGCCACTAAAGAGAGCAGATGACTTATTGCAGCTGTGGTAGAAATTGCTCTTCCTTCCAGTCGCCCGGTTTCTATGACCTCTAGCCTTCCAACCCACCAAGTTGTCCACTAGATTAAAGACTCTAGGAATTCTCCAGCATTCAGCCATCACCCACTTGACTACCGAACTGAGAAGCTACTGGCAGCCATCTTTCGACTACCTAGGTTACTGGCAGTCATCCTTGGATTTCCTCGGCCATACTGTAAGCCAACTCAATATATATATATATTCATTGTGTCGATTCTGCATCTCTAGAGAACCTGAGTAATACACTGTGACACCACAGTGTTGCTATTGACATCACAACCTCGCTGTGTCATCACAACTTTTCCAGTGACATTGCATTTAAACAACACTGTAATATATAGCTTCACCTCTGACATCATAGCATCATTGTGACATCACAGCCTCAGTTTGAAAGCACAGTCACTATTGACATCATAAACTCACTGTGACACCACAAACTCACTATGACATCAAAGCCACGTTGTGCCAGCACAACCTCATTGAGACATCACAGCCTCACCATAAATAGCACAGGCTCACAGTGATATAGCAGACTGACTTCTGGAATCATAGCATCAATGACACCATGGACATCCTGCCTAGTGTCGCTATAATACCACAGCCTCATCACTGACATCTCAAGGTCACGGTCACTTGACAGCCTTAACAGTGAAACCACAGCATCACTGTAGCATCACAGCCTCACCAGTAACATCCCAGCCTCACTGTGACATCTCTGCCTCATCACAGACATCAGCCTCACTTCTTACATCACAGCATAACCACTGAAATCTCAGTCGAACTATAATATCACAACTTAACGGTATCATCACAGCCTCACCGTGACATCACAGCCTTCCTCTGACATCACAGACTCAGTGTGACTGCATGACTTCACCACTGAAGTCCTAACCTCACTGTGAAATCCAAGCATCACCCCTGACGTCACAGCCTTACTGATATCTCATAGAATCATCCCTAACTTGAGAGCCTCACTGCAACATCACAGCCTCACAGCCTGCCCACTGACACTACATGCTCACCTGTTCCATCATAGCCTCATTGGGACAATCAGTCTCGCCAGTGACATCACAGCCTCACTGTGACATCACAGCCTCCAGAGTGATATCACCTCTCAGTAACATGACAGCCCACAGTGACATACAACCTTCACAGTGACATCATAGCCTCAGTGTGACATCAAGGCCTCACCAGTGACAGCACAGCCTCACTTGTGACATCAGCATCACCACTGACATTAACCAGAACACTGACATTACTGCCACACCAGTGACAACACAGCCTTACCAATGTCACTGTCATGTAATAGGTTCACCACTGACATCATAGTAGTGATGCATTATGTGTTATGATTGCTATGCATTCCAAACCTTAATAGCACAAAAATGGCCAAATAGGGAAAGGGAAAGGGAAAGGGAGAGCACCTGCACACCTTCAGGCACATCTCCCTTCAGGTACCATAAGCACAGGAACACAAACCTCACCGAACTTTACCAGGGTGGGTGTCTCTTCTACACCAAAGGTGATACCACTCCATATTAGAGCATCAGAAACTCATTTGTTATCGGAATTAACCAGACAAATCGCTCCATCAACTAAGACTGGCCATGCACCACCACCCACACAATAGAGAAAGAGCTATCAATCTGTCAATCCTGACGCAGGGGCATATGACCCAGGGGAGTAACGAACCCCTGAAGTCCTCACTAAGCACAGGAGGCTTAGATCAAAGTACCTCTGCATATTTCCTGCACTAGGTCTCTCCTTGGACATTGGTTACCCTTTTATTAGTTGTTTTCACTTTCACCTTGGTTCTACTCACTGTTTTATATTTTCTGCACTCTTTCACCTTGTCTGCTCACCTCCTAGTCACCTCTGCTCCATTAGGGAACCTCTCCTCTCAATGGGTAATTTACCACCCCATTAGAAGGCACCCCACTGACTGCACTTAAGGCTCTACTAGACTTGAGTGGGACCAAAATACTTAGATTTTTGGAAAAAACCTTTAATCTCAGCTCCTTGGATTTCCCCAGAAAATGTCTGGGACCCACAGATTTGGATGGGAGTGCTCTTCCTAGCCCGTAAGAGGGACGTCCCATCCTCCTGAGCATCATAGCAAGCCTTAAAGAATCCTCCACTGAGGAAGTGACAAATTGCTTTCCAAAACCTTACCAAGAAAAAGGAAAGGATAAATTCACGGAGAGAAGAGATAGAAAGACAACACAAAATGTTAGCAAAGTGGAAACTTCCTGCCATGGGTTGGGGCCCTACCCGGGAGGAGTGTGGAGCAGTGGCAGCAGCAGAAATGATGAAAGAATTGTATAACTGGGATCCATGATAGCAGGAATTGTTAGAGGCCACATTTACTGGAGTTGGTGTTAGTAAGGGGCTATTCAATAGTGAGTCTGCAGCAAACTCGTGCTCTGCCTGCTCCTTACCTGTCTTCTGGGATATGGGTGGTGATCCTGTACTTGCTTGCCCCCTCGCTTCATGGCCAGGAGGCCCCTTCCACACTCCCCCTACATTCCCGCTGTCCTGGGGGATTCAGCAGCAACCACTAACATCATAGGCTCACTATGACATTTTTCTTACCACTTACATTCCAGCCTTATTATGAAATCAACTCTCACCAGTGAAATCACAGCCTCATTGTGACATCAGCCTCACTACTAACATCACAGCCTCACTGTTCCATCGAACCCTCTCAAGTGACATCACAACATCACTATGTCGTGAGAGCCTCACTGTGACATCATAGCCTTACTCAGGCCTCACAGCCTCACTGTGACATTACAATCTGACTGTACCATCAAAGCCTCACTGTGACATCACAATCTCACTGTGACATCAGCCTTGTCACTGACATAGTAGACTCATGGTGACATCACATACACAATGCTGACATAGCCTCACTGTAACATCACAGCCTCGATTTGACTTCATAGCATCACAACTGACATCATAGCCTTGCTGTGACATCAGCCTTGCCACTGACATCATAGTCACACTGTGATCTCACAGCTTCCACTGTGACATCCCTAATTCCCTATGATATCACGGGCTCATGGTGACACCATAGAAACACACTGACATCAAAGGCTAACAGTGGCATAACAGCTTCACAGTGACATCACAGCCTACCTACAGAAACCACAGGCTCACATATTCCATCATAGACTTATTGTGTCATCAGTACCTACTGACATAACAGATTCACTGTAACATCACAGGCTCACCAGTTAGAGTACAACTAATCTGCGATATCACTGTCACAACTGACACTAGTCATAACACTGACATCACTGCCACACCAGTGACAAAACAGCATTTGATAACTGGGCCTCACCACGACCCAGGTGAGCTCCACCCCTGCCAACCCCCAAAACCCCAGGCAGCACAAGGGACCTAGCTCCTCCCGCCATCCAACCAGAGCCAGGCAGGGCGTGGGAGGAGGACACTCCCTCTGCGACCAGGCCCTGCCCCAGCTCTCACAGGTTAAATAGAACCCCACCGAAGCCCCATCCTCTCTTCCCCCACTCCGCCATCCGGGACGTGTGAGGTCCAGCCGGGCTTCATCGCGACCTAGGTAAGCTCCGTCCCTGCCCACCCCCAGAACCCCAGATGAAATGATTCAGTTTAGTGAAGAACGCACAGAAATTGAAAGAAGATCTTAAGAGTTAAAATGACAATGCCAAAGTCAAAGTGCAAATCTATGAGAAACAACAATCAAGTAAACAAATGTCCCACTGAAGGAATTAATCCCATAATGTTAGACTCCAACCAGAACAAACCCATGGAAAATGGCCATGAAATCCTGACCCAGGACAACGACTTTCAAAATATGATCATTACCATGTTCAATACTATGAAAGAGGAAATCCGGGAGGAATTAAATATTCGAACCTATCACTTTGAAGAGGAACACAACAGACACTTGGAGGAGTTAAGAAAAACAGTGCAAGAAACAAAAACTGGCATATTTATAACAGACTCAAGGAGAGTCTAAAACTGAGCTAAAAGACAAGTTATCTTCAACCCAGAACTCCACAGAGAGTCTTATCAACAGAACTAACGAAGCAGAAAACAGAATTTCAGACCTTGAAGATAAAGTGGGAGTATTAACCAGCTCAATGGAAGAGGTTGTTAAAGCCAAAAAGATACTTCAGAGAAATATCCAGGAGATATGGGACACCCTGAAGAAGCCCAACATGCGTATTCATGGAATACCAGAGCAAGAATCTCAAAATACCACCCCTGAGGAAATTTTTCAAATGATCATCAAGGAAAACTTTCCTCATCTAAAAAGAGAGAGGCCCATCCATATACAAGAGGCATTCCGCACCCCAAACAGATATGACCAAAACAGAAGCTCGCCATGGCAAATAATAGGTAAAACACTCCACATTCAAGATAAAGAACTGGTGCTGAGAGCTTCAAGGGAGGAAAAACAAGTCACTTTTAAAGGTAAACCTATTAAAATAACAAATAACTTCTCAGTCGAAACAGTAAAAGCAAGAAGAGCTTGGAGAGACATACTTCAAGTATTGAATGAGCAAAAATGTCAACCTAGGCTGATTTACCCTGCAAAACTATCCGTCATGATCGAGGCAGAAAGAAAAATCTTCCAACACAAAGACAACTTGAAAGGATACATGTCTACCAAACCAGGCCTTCAAAAAATGCTAGAAATGATACTCAGGCTTGAAGAAAAAAACAGGGATATCCAGGAGAACAGAAGGCAAGTAAAACACCATTGAAAGCGAAGCAATATACTTATAAAAACTACTAAACATAATAAATGTCTGGAATTAAAAATAGTTTCTCCATTATAACACTAAACGTTAATGGATCAAGAGACACAGATTACAAATTTGGATTAAAAATCACAATCCATCAATCTGCTGCCTGCAGGAAACCCATCGCACCACAAAAGATAGGCATGCCCTACAAATAAAAGGCTGGTCAACAATTCTACAAGCTAATGGAAGCAGAAAACAGGCAGGGGTAGCCATTATGATATCAGACAAAGTGGACGTCAAACCAAAGAAAATTATAAGAGACACGGATGGATACTACATTTTAGTCACAAGTACAATTCACCAGGAAGACGTTACAATACTGAACATATATGCACCCAATACGGGCCCCTCCACATTCATTAAGAAAACCCTACAGCGCCTAAAGCAAGAAATCAACCCCCAAACGATAATTCTTGGGGACTTCAACACTGCCCTCTCAACATGGGATAGATCAACAGGTCAAAAGATTAACAAAGACACTTTGGAATTTAATCAAACCTTGAAAGAAATGGACCTTACAGATCTCTATCGAACTTTTCACCCACGTACCAAAGAATACACATTTTTCTCAGCAGCACACGGAACTTTCTCCAAAATAGATCACATATTGGGCCACAAAACGAATCTACACATATACAAAAAAGTTGAAATTCTAACCTGTGCCCTATCAGACCAGCATGGCCTAAAGCTGGACATTCACAAGACAACAAACAAAACAAAATACACTAACTCCTGGAAACTTAACAATATGATGCTGAATGAGAACTGGATTCAGGAAAAAATTAAAAAGGAAATTCAAGATTTCATGTAAGCGAATGATAATGAAAATAAAACTTACCAAAACTCTGGGACACAATGAAAGCTGTTCTAAGAGGTAAGTTCACAGCTCTTAGTGCCTACATCAAAAAATGGAAACATCAGAAAGAAACAACTTAACAATGCAGCATAAAGCTTTAGAGAAACTAGAGCAATCTGATCCCAAAAGTAGTAGAAGAGAGGAGATTAGCAAAATAAGGGGAGAAATATCTGAAATCGAGACTAAGAAAACGATAGAACAAATCAACCAGTCAAAAAGCTGGTTCTTTGAAAAAAATCAATAAGATTGATACACCCCTAGCTAAATTAACCAAAAGCAAGAGAGAGAAAACCCAACTTAACAATATCAGAAATGAACATGGCGTTATCACTACTGATAACGCCCTAGAAATCCAGAGAATTATAACATCATATTTCAAAAACTTATACTCTGTGAAGTTTGACAACACAAAAGAGATGGATGAATTTCTAAGTAAACACAACTTACCTAAATTGAATCAGGAAGTTGTGAATTATATAAATACTCCTATAACATATAAGGAAATTGAGGAAGTAATCTTGAATCTTCCCACCAAAAAATGTCAGATGAATTCAGCCCAGAGTTCTACCAGACATTTAAGGAGTTAACACCAATACTCCTTAAACTGTTCCATCAAATAGAAAAGGAGGGAACACTACCAAATTCCTTCTATGAAGCTAATATCGTTTTAATCCCAAAACCGAATAAAGATTCACTTAAAAAATAAAACTATAGTTGATCTCTCTGATGAACACAGACACAAAGTTCTGAACAAAGTCTTAGCAAATCGGATTCAAAAACATATCAAAAAGACCATTCACGGGGACCAAGTAGGCTTCATCCCTGGAACACAAGGTTGGTTCAACATATGCAAATCAATAAATGTAATTCATCATGTAAACCAGTCCAAAGTCCAAGACCACACGATACTCTCGACAGATGCAGAAAAAGCCTTTGACAAGATCCACAGCCTTTTATGATCAAAACGCTAGAGACAGTAGGAAAGGAAGGAACCTTTATCTATATATTAAAAGCTGTATACAACAAGCCCACAGCAAGGATTATGCTCAATGGGGAACAATTGGAAGCATGCCCACTTCGATCAGGAACTAGACAAGGCTGTCCACTCTCATCACTTCTATTCAATATTGTACTTGAAGTCTTAGCTGAAGCCATAAGACAAGAAAGGGACATAAGAGGGATTCAAATCGGCAAGGAAGAAGTCAAGCTATCCCTATTTGCAGATGACATGATCTTATACCTGAGGGATCCCAAAAACCCCACCATGAAGCTCCTGGAACTAATTGAGAAGTTCAGCAGTGTGGCAGAATACAAAATAAATATGCAAAAATCAGAGGCCTTCCTATATGCCCAGAATGAAAGAAGCGAAAAAGCCTGAGAGAAACAATTCCATTTACTATAGCCCCTAAAAAAATGAAATACCTTGGTATAAACCTAACGAAGGAGGTAAAAGACCTTTACAATGAAAACTTTAAAACCCTAAAGAAAGAAATTGCAAGACACCAGAAGGTGGAAAGAACTCCCATGTTCCTGGATTGGCAGAATCAACATTGTCAAAATGACCATCCTACCAAAGGCAATATACAAATTCAATGCTATATCAATTAAAATCCCAAGGCAATTCTTCAAAGAAGTTGACCAAACAATCTCAAAATTCATATGGAGGCACAAAAGACCCAGGATAGCATAGACAATTCTGAGTAACAAAAACACTGCTGGAGGTATTACCATACCAAACCTTAGTCTATACTACAAATCCATAGTTGTAAAAACAGCCTGGTACTGGCTCCAAAACAGACACACAGATCAATGGATAAGGGTTGAGGACCCAGATATAAGCCCACAAAATTACAGCCATTTGGTCTTTGACAAAGGGGCCCAAAGAATCGAATGGAAAAGAACAGCATCTTCAACAAATGGTACTGGCAAAACTGGATCTTCACATGCAGAAGATTTAAGCTGGACCCGTACTTGTCACCATGTATAAGACTTAATTCCAAATGTATAAGACCTTGATATAAGGCCAGAGACTATAAAAACCATAGTTGAAAGGATAGGGAACTCCCTCGAACTGATTGGGCTAGTCCAACATTTCCTAAACAGACATCCAATGGCACAGTCACTGCTACCAACTCTCAACAGTTGGGACCTTGTGAAATTAAAGAGCTTCTGTTTAGATAAAGAGATTGTAACACAAGCTCAAAGGCAACCCACAGAATGGGAGAAAATCTTCACTAACCACATTTCTGATAGAGCTCTACTGTCCAGAGTGCACAAAGAACTTAGAAAACTAAACACCAAGGAAACCACTGGCCCAATTAAAAAATGGACCCTGGAACTTAAAAGAAATTTTACCAGGGATGAAATTAAAATGTCCAACAAATATCTTAAAAAATGCTCCACTTCTTGGGCTGGAAAGGTGGCTCAGGGGTTAAGCCTCCGCCTTGAAGGCGGAAGGTCCTGAGTTGGGATCCCAGATCCCACGCATAGACGCCAGGCAGAAGAGGGGGCGCCATGCGCTTCTGGTCCTGGTAGGGCGGAGCCTGTGAATCCCGGAGCAGAAGGTGGTGGAGGCGTCCATCGTGGTTCCCGAATTCGTCCGTGGTTGTACACACATACGCGCACACACACAGACACACGCACATGTGCGCTCACACATACATATGCACATGCACACAGTTGAATAAATAATAATAATAATAATAATAAATTTTTAAAAATGCTCCACTTCTTTAACCATCAGGGAAATGCAAATCAAAACTTCCCTGAGATATCATCTCACCCCGGTCAGGGTGGCAAAAACCCACAATACAAACAGCAACAAATGCTGGAAAGGATGTGGAGAGAGGGGAGCTCTGCTACATTACTGGTGGGAATGCAGGCTTATACAGACACTCTGCGAGCCATCTGGAGATTCTTAAAGAAATTAAAGATTGAAATGCCATATGACCCTGCTATTCCACTTTTGGGAATAACCCCCCATACATCAGAGGTTCACATCGATAGCACAAGCACGACCATGTTCATAGTAGCACTGTTTACAATAGCAAAGTCATGGAATCAATCCAAATGTCCAACAGTTGACGAGTGGATAAGGAAACTGTGGTACAGCTATACAATGGAGTACTACTCAGGCATCAAAAATGATGAATTACTGGAATTTGCCGGGAAATGGATGTCATTAGAAACAATTATATAAAGTGAAGTATCCCAAACCCAGAAAGTTATGTGCCATATGTACTCCCTAATAGGTGGCTCCTAGTAACAAACCCACCCAGCCCACCTTGAGACACTCATAGGTAAATCTCTGTATTACCTACAGTAATTGCAAGGATTATGAACAGGAGGGATGGGGTTGGAGGGCCACACCAGAAACAAGGAGAGAAGTGACCATGTTACAGTAGAGAAAATAGACCTCCATCAAGGACTGCAAGTAAGTAATGTGACACCTGGTTAATTTCACAGACGTTCGTTCCTGATCATTTACAACTAACGGGGTATGATCTCACCAGAAGGGAAGGGCATATAGTCTGGCAGATAAAAAGTAACCATTTCGCAAATGGGTGATTGACCCCTCCCTCACTGAGGTTTCCTACTTTTATTACATCTATCCTCGAATGTGCTCTTATAATAAGACTCCAGTTTAACAGCTTTTGTCTGTGGCCAGGAGGTGACATACAGTGCCCAGCAGGATGGAGTGAAGGGCATTGCAGGAGCAGCAAAACTGCAAAAGACAATCCAGAACTTCAGAGACTCTATATCAACTACCTAGAACTAGGCCAGACTAATCTCTCCCCATCCTGAAGCTCAGGAAAATTTGCAGAAGAGGGGGCGGTAAGAGTCTAAGAGCAAAAGGATAGGAGGAGCAATGATTTGCATGATACTCCACACAAGTTAGGGCCGAAGCAATCATAATTGGACTTTGCATGCCCTGCGTAATGTCCAACACACTATTGACCCCACAAAGTCTAGCATTTGTTAAAGGCACTAAGATCCTTGGAGGCAAGGGATTGGCAGCCACAGTAGTGTTGCTATGCTTAAGGGGAACACGGGAAAGGGTTCAGGGAAATGCCACTGGGTCCTTGTACGTCATCGGAGAGGAGGGCCCAGAGGAGAGTCAGGGATGCACATTAAAGGACTCTCTGGGAATTGGGACGGGAGGCATAGGAGTATGGGAAGGGAGGGGTGAGGGGACAGGGAGTAGGAGGTTCCGGGGGAGGAGGAGGGAGGGAGGGAACCGGTGTACCTATTAAATTTGTATGAGGGGAAATAAAAATAAAAAATGTTTAAAAAATTAAAGAAAGAATGAAAAATCCAAATCTGAAATAGTATCTTGATAATACAAAACGAAAATTCTGATGTGTAAGAAACTGATGCCATAGATCAAATGGCAATCTTCTTTTTAGAGCTCTATACATGCTAACACCACCTGAGAATCAATGTCAACAAGTGGAAAGATTGATGTGTTGCCCAACGATGACCTGATTTCGTCCTGCCTTCAGCTATTTAATAAATAGGATTCATACAATGTGCTACACTTATAATCTAATCTGTATGAAGGCCTACATATTGGGTGAAGACGCCCATGAGAGAGTAGATTCTACAGTGTTCTCCACCCTGATCAACTTTTGAGGTCAGTGTTGGAAATTATCCAAGGAGACATGTGAAGAGAAACATCTCCCAGAAGGAGTCAAAGTTCATAGTAACAGACTGATGCCACATAGGCAAAGAAAAAAAAGCTTTCTGCTGGGATTGGATATATGGTATGAAAATTATGTAAATTCACTGTATTCATGTATGAACCTTAATAAAAATGGAAACATAATAAAATATTAAAATGAAAACTTAAAAAAAACAGCATTTGACATCACAGCTTTACCAGTGTCACTGCCACGTAATAGGTTGACCACTGACATCTGTGCCTCACCAGTGACATCACAGCCTCATTGTGACATCAGCCTGACCACTGATGATGCTCTGGTGTCAAAGCAAGGCTAGGAATGATGTCCATGTTGTCATTGGTGCTATGATTTCAGAGGTTACCCTATTATGTCACAATAAGGCTTGATGTCAGAAATAGCAACATCCTAAGTTTACTGTGACATCTCAGCCTCATCACTGACATCAGTCTCACTTCTGACATTACAGCCTAAATACTGAAATCTCAGCCGAACTGTCATCATAGTCTATCACCACTGATATCACAGCCTCATTGTGATATCACAATCTCACAGTAACATTACCACCTCACAGCCTCAGTGTGACTACATATCCTCGCCACTGATGTCCTAAACTCACTGAGAAATCAGAGCATTACCCCTGACATCACAGCCTCACTGATATCTCATAGAATGAGCCTTGATATCAGAGCCTCAATGAGACATCACAGACTCACAGTAAACTCACAGCCTGCCCATTGACAGGACAGGCTCATCTGTTACATCATAGCCTCATTGTGACATCAGTCTTGCTATCGACATCATAGCCTCACTGTGATATCTCAACTTTCAGAGTGATATCACCTCACAGTGACATGACAGCCCATAGTGACATGCAACACGTACAGAGACATCATAACCTAACAGTAACATCACAGACTCACCAGTGACTGCACAGCCTCATCTGTGACATCAGCATTGCCAATGACATTAGTCAGAACACTGACATCACCAATGACAACACAGCCTTTGGCATCACAGCCTCACCGGGGTCACTATCATGTATTATATTCACCACTGACATCATAACCTCACCAGTGACATAGACTCACTATGACATCTTTCTCACTACTGAAATTCCAGCTTTATTGTGACATCACACCTTCACCAGTGTCATCACAGCCTCATTGTGACATCAGCCTCACTACTATCACCACCTCACTGTGCCATCAAAACCTCTCTAGTGATATCACATCACTGTAGGATCACAGGCTCACTTTGTCATTATTGCCACACTGTGTCCTCACAGACTCCCTGCGACATCACGATCTGACAGTGATATCACAGACTCACTCTGACATCACAAACTCACTGTGAAATCAGCTTTGACACTGAAATAATAGCCTCATGGTGACATCACATAAACAATTCTGACATAACCTCACTTTGACATCACAGTCTCAATGTGACATGACAGTATTACCACTGACATAGCCTCACAGTTACATCAGCCTTACCGCTGACATGCCAGTCTCACTGTGACCTCCCAGCCTCCACCGTGACATCACCAACTCCCTGAAATTTCACAGGCTGTCTGTGATATCACAGCCTCATGTTGATATCACAGCCACACTGTGACATCACAGCCTCACCACTGGTATTCTACCTAGCCTTATTATGACACCATAGCCTCGCCACAGATAGCAAAGGCTCACAGTGATGTGACAGCCTCAGCAGTGACATCATAGCCTTTGACATCATAAACAGGGACACCACAGCCTCACGTGTTGCATCCCTGCCTCATTGTGACATCAATCTTCCCACAGATATCACAGCCTCACCATGACATAACAGCTTCACTGTGACCTCACAATCTAACATGTTTCACCTTACGGTGAAATCAGCTTTGCCAGCTCCCACAGTGACCTCACACCCTCACTGTGACATCACAACATGTCTTTGATGCCACAGACTCATGTGACATCAAAGTATCACAGTGATATCACAGCCTCACTGTGGCATTATATGCTCAATTCTGACATCACAGCCTCACTGTGACATAAGAGGCTATCCTCTGAATTATAGCATCAGTGACATACAGATATCCTGCCTTGCCTCCCTGTGATGCCATACCCTCATCACTGATATCTCAGACTCACAGTCACATGACTGCCTCAACAGTGACATCCCAGCCTAGCTGTGGCACCACAGTCTCACCAGTAACATCCCAGCCTCACAGTGACATGATAGCCTCTCCTCTGACATCAGAGACTCAGTGTGACTGCACAGCCTCACCACTGACATCCTAACATCACTGTGAAATTTGAGCATCACCCCTGACATCACAGCCAAACTGACATCTCATTGAATCAGCCCTATCCTCAAAGCCTCACTGCGACATCACAGTCTCACTGCAACCTCACAACCTAGCCAGTGATACCTCACTCTCACCTGTTACATCATAGCCTCATTGTGACATCAGTCCTTTTATTGATATCACAGCCTTACTGTGGCATCACAGATTCTAGTGTGATATCAACTCACAGTGACATAAAAGCCCACAGTGACATACAACCTTCACAGAGACATCACAGCTTTAGTGTGACATCATGCCTTGCCAGTGAGAGCACAGCCTCACCTCTGATATCAGCATCACCACTGACATTAGTAAGAACACTGACATCACTGCCACACCAATGACCACAAAGCCTTTGAGATCACAGCCTCACTAGGGTCACTGTCACGTAATAGGTTCACCGTTGATATCATAGCCTCACCAGTGACATCATAGACTCACTATGACATCTTTTTCACCACTGACAATCCAGCCTTATTGTGACATCACACCATCACCAGTGACAACACAGCATCATTATGACATTATCCTCACTACTAACATTACAGCCTCACCATGTCATCAAATCCTCTCCAGTGACATCTCAACATCATTGTGTCATCCTAGCCTCACTGTGACATCATAGACCCAACGTGTCTTCACAGCCTCGCTGTGACATTACAACCTGACAGTGCCATCCCAGCCTCACTGTGACATCACAAACTCACTGTGACATCAGCCTTGCCACTGACATAATAGACTCATGGTGATATCACATACATACCTCTGAAATACCCTCACTGTGACATCACAGATTCAATGTGACATCACAACATCACCACTGACATGATAGACTTACTATATCATCAGTCTTCCCACTGACATCACAGTCTCACTGTGACCTCACAGCCTCCATCGTGACATCATCAACTAGGTATGATATCATGGGCTCATGGTGTCACCACAGCCACATGGTGACAACAAATCCTCACGATGGCATCACAGCCTCACCAGTGACATGCCAGGATCACGTGACATCATACCCTCATCACTCAGACTAGCCTCATTGTAATACTACAACTTATCCATTGAAATCTTTTCTTCACTATGATGTCACTCTCTCACTCCATTGACATCTCAGCTTCACTGAGATATCATGGCATCACTAGTGACAACACAGCTTCACTGTGACATCACAGATTCAGACACAATAAGCTCACTGGGACATTAGAGCCTCATCAGTGACAGTACAGCCTGTCCAATGACAGTCTCCATGTGAAAACACAGTCACTACTGATATCACAACCTCACTGTGACATCACAGCCACACTGTTCCAGCATAGCGTCACTGTAACATCACAGCCTCACCACTGATATGACAGGCTTACAGTGACATCACAGCCTCTCTTCTGACATCACAGTCTTACCTGCAACATCAATTTCGAAACTGACATCAGTCAGCCTCAACAGGGTCACTATCACATAACAAGTTCACTACTGACATCATAGCCTCACCAGTGATATTGTAGACGCACTGTGACATCTTTCTCAACACTGATATTCCAGCCTTGTTGTGACATCACACCTTCACCAGTGACATCACAACCTCATTGCAACATCAACCTGACCACTAACATTATAGCCTCACTGAGCCATCCAAACCTCTCCCATGACATCACAATATCATTCCTCACTATGTGTCATCAGAGCCTCACTATGATATTACAACCTGACAGTGTTATCACAGCCTCACTGTGACTTCACAAACACTATGTTACACCATCCTTGCCAATCACATAATAGCCTTGTGGTGACATCAAATACACACCTCTGATCTAGCCTCACTGTGACATCACAACTTCAGTGTGACATCATAGCATCACCACTGATATCACAGCCTCACTGTGACCTCACTGCCTCCACCATGATATCACCCTCTCCATGTGACATCACAGACTCACTAGTTATATCACATCAATAATGCAACACTTCTGTCTCATCTATCACATCAGTCTTACTTCTGAAATAACAGCTAAATTACTGACCTCGCAGCTTCATGATGACATCACATCCATACTGTAACAACACAGCCTAGATCTAAGAATATACAAGAGGTAGACTCAAATTCCAGAGGGAGGAATCCTCCTGCCAGAGGCAAAACTTAATTCACATAGGGAGAGCCCTTAGAACCTAGCAATTGCCCATTTAGATTTTAATGTGTCACTCCCCAGCCAGCAGGCCTTAGGCCAGAACAAGACAGTAACACTAAGGCAAGCAGTAAAACTAGGGCCTGACTATCCTTACTTCTTTTATTTATATCAAATAATGTCATGTCCTTTATCCAGAAATTGTATCCTTGAAACAATATTCTGTCATGCTGGACTTTGTCAAAACAGCATGGTGGGATAAAGACACGACACTAACCTCTGAAATCATAGCATCCTCCTCCTCCATGCACATCCTGCCGAGTCTCACTGTGACTCCACTGATCACTGATATCTCACGTTCAATGTCAGGTAACAGAATCAACAGTAACACCACAGCCACAGCATGGCATCAGAGCCTTACCAGTAACATCCCAGCCTCACTGTGACATTTCAGCCTCATCACTGACATCAGCCTTACTTCTGACATCATAGCCTAACTACTGCAATCTCAGCTGAATTGGGATGTCATAGTCTATCACCAATGATATCACAGCCTCACTGTGATATCACAATTTCATGTTATCATCATAGCCTCACAGTGACATTAAAGCCTCTCCTCTAACATTACAGCCTCAGTGTGACTGCACAGCCTCACCAATGACTTCCTAACCTCACTGTGAAATCCAAGCCTCATCCCTGATGGCACAGCCTCACTGACATCTCATAGAAACATTCCTGACATCAGAGGATCACTGCAACATCACAACCTCACAATGACCTCACAGCCTTCCTACTGACACCACAGGCTCACCTGTTACATCATAGCCTCATTGTGACATCAGTCTTGCCACTGATATCACAGCTTCCAAAATATTACCTCACAGCGAAATGATAACCCATAGTGATATACAACGTTCACAGTGACATCACACCCTCAGTGTGGCATTACATCCTCACCAGTGACAGCACAGCCTCACCTGTGACATTGTCAGAACAGTGACATCACAGCCACAGCAGTGACATCACAGCCTTTGACATCACGGTCTCACCAGTGTCACTGTCATGTAATAGCTTCATCACTGACATCATAGCCTCACCAGTGACATCATAGACTTACTATGATATCTTTCTCAATACTGAGATTCCTGCTTTATTGGGATATAACATCCTCACTAGTGACATCACAGCCTAATTTTGACAGCCTCACCACTAACATCACAGCTTCACTGTGCCATCCAAACCTCTCCAGTGATATCACACCATCACTGTGTCAGAGCCTCACTGTGACATCACAGCATCATTGTGTCCTCACATCATCACTGTGACATTACAACCTGACAGTGACATCACAGCCTCACTGTACATCACTATTACATCAGCCTTGCCACTGACATAATAGTCTCAGGGTGACATCACAAACACACTTCTGACATAGCCTCAATTTGACATCTCAGAATCAATGTGAAATCACGGCATCACCACTGAAATCATAACCTCCCTGTGACATCAGCCTTGCTACTGACATCACAGACAATATGACCTCACAGCTTCCACCATGACATCACTGACTCCCTGTGTCATCATGGGCTCACGGTGACACCACAGCCACATGGTGGCATCAAAGCCTCATGGTACCATTTCAGCGTCACCAGTAACTCACTGTGACATCTCAGCATCATCACTAACATCCGCCTTGCTTGTGACATCATAGTCTAAACACAGAAATCTCAGCTGAATTGGGATGTCATAGTCTATCAT
Organism: Typhlomys cinereus; assembly: GCA_023101885.1. NCBI lineage: Eukaryota > Metazoa > Chordata > Mammalia > Rodentia > Platacanthomyidae > Typhlomys > Typhlomys cinereus. The sequence goes on along the minus strand of JALPQD010000046.1, from coordinate 388,113 downwards.
CATTGATATCATAATCTCACGGTAAACATCATGTCTCAAAGTGATATCACAGCCTCTCCTCTGACATCACAGACTCAATGTGACTGCACAACCTCACCACTGATGACCTAATGTCACTGTGAAATCCAAGCATCACCCCTGATGGCACAGCCTCACTGACATCTCATGGAATCAGTCCTAACATCAGAGTCTCACTGCGACATCACAGCCTCACAGTGACTTCACAGCCTGCCCACTGACACCACAGGCTAACCTGTTACATCATAGCCTCATTGTGTTATCAGTCTTGCCACTGATATCATAGCCTCACTCTGAAATCATAGCCTCACCACTGATAGGACAGGCTCACCATGTTACTACAGCCTCAATAATGAAACCACGGCATCATAACTTCACTGTGACATCATAACTGCACTGTGACATCATAGCCATTGCGATATCACAGACTCAACAGTTATATCACATCATCAATGGGTCATCTCAGCTTTATCTCTCACATCAGTCTTACTTTTGAAATCACAGCCTAATCACTAACCTCACAGCTGCACTGTGACATCAAAACCCCACTGTGATATCACAACCACACTGTGACATCACAGTCTCGCTGTGACATCACAGCCACAATGACATCAGAGTCTCACCACTGGTATCCTACCTAGCCTTACGATGATACCACAGCCACACTTCAGATAGTATAGGTTCGCAATGACATAATAGCCTCAACAGTTACCTCATAGCATTTGACATCATAAACAATGACACCACAGCCTCAACATCACTTCCTCACTGTGACATCAATCTTCCCATAGATATCATAGCCTCACAGTGACCTCACAGCCTCACTGTGACCACACAGTCTAAACTGTTATATCATAGACTCACCATTTCCATCATAGCCTCATGGTAAATGAACCTTACTTCTGACATCTCATCTAAGCACAGAACACTTAGATCCAAAACACCTCTGCTTATGAACTGTGATGTCATACTGTATCACCACTGATATCACTGTGACATCCCAACCTCACAATAACATCACAGCCTCACTGTGACATCAAAACCTCTCCAGTGCCATCATAGCCTCACTGTGCCATAACAAACTCACTGTGACATCAACCTTCCCACTGACATAATAGACTCATGGTAACATCACAAACATACTTCTGACACAGCCTCACTGTAATATCAAAGCCTCAATGTAATATCACAGCATCATCACTGATATCATAGCCTCTCTGTGACATCAACTTTGCCATTGATATCACAGTCTCACTGTGATCTCACAGTCTCAACCGCGACATAACCATATCCTGTGACATCATGGGCTCATGATGTCACCACAGCCACATAGTGACATGAAATCTCACGTTGACATCACAGCCTCACCAGTGACATGCCAGCCTCACTGAGACATCATACCCTCCTCACTCACCTCAGTCTTATTCTGATATCACAGCCTAACCACTGAAATCACATCTTCACTGTGATGTCATTTTCTCGCCCCACTGACATCTCAGCTTCACTGTGCTATCACGGCATCACTGGTGACAACACAGCCTCACTGTAACATCACAACCTCACCAGTGACAGCACAGCCTCACAAGTAACATCAGGGACATCACTGACTTTAGTAAAAACACTGACATCACTGTTACACCAGTGACAACACAGCCACATTGTGACATCCCTGCCTCACCACTGCGGTTATAGCATCACTGAAACATGACAGACTCTACACAGATAGCATAAGCTCATAGTGAAGTGACAGCTTCCACAGTGACATCATAGCCTTTGAAATCATGAACAGTGACACCACAACCTCACATGTTAAATCACTGCCTCACTGTGACGTCAATCCTCCCACAGACATCTCAGCCTCACAGTGTCCTCACAGCCTCACTGTGACATCACAACCTCTCTGTGATGTCACAGCATCACAGTGATATCACAGCTCCAAAGTGCTATCACAGGTTCACTCTGGCATTATAGCCTCATTTCTGACATCACAGCCTCACTATGACTTCACATCCTCACATCTGACATCACTGACTCACTGTGATACAACAGGCTAACCTCTGAAATCACACCATCAGTGACACCATGACTCATCACTGACATCTCAGTCTCACAATCTCATGACAGCCTCAAAATACCACCACAGCCTCACTGTGGCATCCCAGCTTCACCAGTAATATCCCAGCCTCACTGTGACATCTCAGTCGTATAACTGACATCAGCCTCACTTCTGATATCACAGCCTAACTACTGAAATCTCAACTGAACTGTGATACCATAAACTTGTGGTAAGATCACAGCCTTACAGTGACAACACACCCTCTCATCTGACATCACAGACTCAGTGTGACTGCACAGCCTTACAACTGACGTCCTAACCTCACTGTTAAACCAAGCATCACCGCTAAAGTCACAGTCTCACTGACAGCTAATAGAATCAGCCCTGACATGAGAGCTTCACTGCAATATCACAGTCCCGCAACGACCTAACAGCCCGGCCACTGGCACCACAGGGTCAACCGTTACATCATAGATTTATTATGCATCACTGTGACATAACAAGCTAACCTCTGAAATCATAGCATCAGTCACACCACGGACATCCTTCCTAGCCTCACTATGATACCACAGCCTCATCATTGACATCTCAGGTTCATGGTCACGTGACAACATCACACCTGACTTCACAGCCTCACTGATATCTCATAGAATCAGCCCTGACATCAGAACTTCACTGTGACCTCATACTCTAACCTGATATGTCATAAACTCACCTGTTATGTTAAAGCCTCATGGTGAAATCAGTCTTGCCAGTGACGTTACGTCTTCCAAGTGACATCACAGACTCAATGTGACATCATGGCCTCACCAGTGACAGCACAGCCTCACCTGTGACATTAGTGTGGACACTGACATTAGTCAGAACACTGGCATGATTTCCACACCAGTAAGAACATAGCTTTTGACATTACAGCCTCACCAGTGTAACTGTCACATAATAGGTTCACCCCTGGCATCAGACAGTCTCTATGACAACTTTCTCACCACTGACATTCCATTATTATGACATCACACCTTCAGTAGTGATATCACAGCCTCATTGTGACATCAGCCTTACCACTAACATCACAGCCTCACTGTGCCATCCAAACCTCTCCAGTGACATCACAATATCACTGTGTCATCAAACCCTCACTGTGACATCATGGCTACATTGTGTCCCTCACAGCCTCACTATGACATTACATCCTGACAGTGCCATCATAGCCTCACTATGACTCACAAACTCACTGTGACTTCATATTGCTGAATCCCCCGCCAGGCCAGCCAGGGGGAAGAAGGGAAATGGCGGGGCCTCGTGGACGCAAGGTGAATAAGTGAGGTGGCGACGGGGCCACCACCCAGACCCCAGGAGACAGGTGAGAAGCAGCATGCAGATGAGTTGGCTGCAGACTCAGCTTTACTCAGAAAGTGTTTGGGCTTATATAAGGTTGGGGTCCAATCAGATGTGGCCAACTCTCTGCTCAGGGGGAGTGGAAGAGCAGCCACCAATCATTTAGCTGTTTACTGGGTATCCAGGTTAGATGGCCACTTCCCTTTGGTTGTTCATCCCTTCTTCCCATTGGCTGTTCATTCCTCCGCCCATTGGTTGTCCATCCCTCTGCCTGCATAATTCCTTTTCAGGCTTATCTGTTGCCAGCCCGGTCTAGGACCTCCCTGAATCAGTAGTGCCACAACTTCAGCCTTGCCACTGACACAATAGCCTCATGGTGACACAACATACATGCCTCTGAAATAGCCTCACGGTGACATTACAGCCTCAATGTGACATCACAGCATCACCACCGACATCATAGACTCACTGTCACATCAGCCTTGTCACTGCCATCTCAGTCTCACTGTGACTTCACAGTCTCCCCCTTGACATAACCAACCCTTGTGACATCATGGGCTCACATAGTGAAATTAAAACCTCATGATGGCATCACAGCCTTACCACTTACATGCCAGCTTCACTGTGACATACCCTCATCGTTCACACCAGTCTCATTTTGATATCACAGCCTAACCACTAAAATCACATCCTTACTGTGATGTCATAGTCTCACTCGACTGACATCTCAGCTCACTGTTATCTCATGGCATCACTGGTAACAACACCGCCTCACAGTGATTTCAAAACCTCACTTGTGAGATTATAGCCTCACTGTGACATGACAGCCTCATATGACTTCACAGGCTCACCTCTGAAATCATTGCCAAACTGTGACATCACAGCATCGACTCTGACCTTATACCCTGTGATAGTTAATCCTTGGTGTCAAGTTGTCACTTCTGGTATTAACTGAGATGGGGTGAGACCAACATTGGAAAGGATCAATTGAGACCACTTCATAGAATTATATCTGCCTTAGATGCTATTAGGACCTCCAAAATTTTCATAGTATCCTCCAAATACTACATCATGTAAAAAGGAGCTATCAAAGAGAACAAATGCCTTCTTGTAGCTGTGCTAGAAATTGTTCTTCCTTCCAGCCACACAGTTTCTTTGACCTTTTAGCCTTCGATGAGACTAAGACTCTAAGAGTTCTCCACCCATTAGCCATCACCCACTTGACTACTGAACGGAACAGCTAGTGTTGGAACTACCTTAGCTACTGGCAGCCTTCGCTGGACTCCTCAGCCATATCTGTAAGCCAACTCTATAAATTTCATATATATAACTCTATAATATTCATATGTATATTCATTCTGTGAACTCTGTGATGCTAGGGAACCCTAACTAAAAGATAAATTGGAACCGTAAGTGGTTCTAGAGAAACAGAATTATAAGAATGAAATTTGCTGGCAAGCTTTGTGAGATCAAGAGCTGGTTTTTTGACCCAGTGGAACCTCCAGCGACTAAAGACTCCCCTAGTGGTATGGAGAACATTGCAACTGTTTGAAGTGAACTGCTAGAACTGGTAAAAGTAGGTGTGTTGGACAGTCTTGATGCCCCTCCTGTGATGATTTAGAAGCTTAGTGATTCTGTATATGAAACCTTAAATAAATTGTGTAAGAATAAGGAAAACAATGATGCTGACTTGTTGTTTCTAGCATCTCTCATTAAACTATAACAGAAAAGAAAAATATCCAACTCAGAAAGTGCATAAAGAACATAGAAGTTTCTAACTGTCCCCTAGAAAAGAATCTTCTCTCCAGTAGCAATAGGGCTCGAAAAATCAAGCCCAAACTCTGATTATTAGAGTGGCTGAGTTACAAAGTAAATTAAAATCTCAGCCTTGAAAGGTGTCAGCTGTTAAAATAAAATCACTGATTGGGAAAGTATGAGATCCTGAAAAGTGGGATGCTGATGTGTGAGAGGACAAAAATGATGATGAAGACCTTGAACCCTCAAATTCTGATGGGTTTATTTCACCAGAGGAGATAGTCTCCCCTCCCTCAGCAGAAAATGAATCCCCACACCCATCATCTACAAAAGTGCTGTTTTCATCTTTGCCACAAGAAAATACTGAAGTTACAGCACAGGCACTGTGATTTCTTCCAGGCCTATAACTAGACTCAAGGCTAGACAGGCTCCATAAAGGTTAAATATAAAGTGTGGTCCATGAGGAGGTGCACTCTACCCCGAAAGAACTGCATGACTTTTCTAATACATTCAAGCAGTGGTGTGGGGGAAAACCCTTGGGAATGGATTGTAAGGTTGTGGAATACTGTTAGAAAGAGTATAAATATAAAACTGAATAAAAGTGAGTTCACAGGAATGGGCCCACTGAGTAGAGATTCTAGGTTTATCACTGCTACTCAAAGAGTGAAAGAAATGGATCCAAGAGTTTATTTGAGTGGATAGCTGAAGTATTTATTAAAGTTTGGCCTTCTGAAAAGGAAGTGGAGATTCCAGATATTGGTTTGATGTTGACGATGGGATTAAGAGGGTCAGGGAAATTGGTATGCTTGATTGGATTCGTTCTTTAAAATCCAATTCTCAATTGCAGAATTCAGATGACATGCCTTTTAGTAGAAATGTACTTAATAAATTTTGAGGGGGCACCATCAAATATGAAGGCTCCTACCATTTTTCTTCTCCTTGTGCCAGAACTAACAATGGGAGATGCAGCCACCCAATTGGAAGACTTAAATTCATTGGGACTGGGTGGATCTAGGAGAAGTAGGGGCCAAGTGGCAGCATTGAATTTCCAATGGCAAAATAAGAATACTACCATACTGTGCAGCATCAAGGTCTTACTCGCTTAGACCTTTGATATTGGCTAATCAAGCATGCTGTAGATAAGAAGCCTATAAAGTTCTTATTTGACCTGTACAAGCAGAAAAATTCTAACAGAAATGAAGGAAAATCTGCCTTCAATCATAGTAGCAGAGAATCACGGCCTATCAACCAATTTCCAGTCTTGAGCCAGTTTACAGATCTAGAACTTCTAGAATGAAGGGGAGACTGGGTCCCTTTAAGGAAGGACTTTGGCACCATAGCAAAAAGCTTAATATTAGTCTTTCTCCTGTCCTTCCACAAAGGGATCTAAGCCCTTTCACTAGAGTTACTGTGCATTGGGAAAAGGAAATAATCAGACTTTTTGGGCTCTACTAGATACTGGGTCTGATTTGACATTGATTTCAGGAGACCCTAAAAAACATTGTGGCCCTCCAGTTAAAGTAGGGGCATATGGGTGACCGGTGATTGATGGAGTTTTGGCTAATGTTTGACTCACAGTAGGTCCAGTAGGTCTCCAAATTCATCCTATGGTTATTTCCCAAGTACCAGAATGTATAATTGGTATGGATATACATAGAATTCAGCAGAATCCTCACATTGGTTCCTTGAAATGTGGAGTAAAAGCCATTATGAATGGGAAAGCCAAATGGAAGCCTTTAGAATTGCCTCTACAAGGAAAATAGTGAAGTAGAACCAGTATTGCATCTCTGGAGGAATTACAGAAATTAGTGCCACCATAAAGGACTTGAAGAATGCAGGGGTGGTAGTTCCTATCACATTTTCTTCTAACTTTCCCATTTGGCCTGTGCAAAAGAGAGAAGAATCATGGAGAATGATAGTCAATTATTGCAAACAATCAAGTTGTGACTCTAATCGTAGCTGCTGCACCAAATGTGGTTTCATTGCTTGAGCAAATCAACATATCTCCTGGTATTTGGCAGTCATTGATCTTGCAAATGCTTTTCTCTCCATACATATTCATAAAGATCATCAGAAGCAATTTGCTTTCAGTTGGCAAAGCCGGCAGTATACATTTACAGTGTTACATCTCACAGAATCAGCCTCACTGTGATATCTTTGCCTCACAGTGAACTCACAGCCTGCCCACTGACACCACATGTTCACCTGTTATATCATAGCCTCATTGTGATATCGCAGCTTCCAGAGTGATATCACCTCATAGTGACATGACATGTCACGGTGATATACAACCTTCACAGTGACATCAAAGCCTGAATGAGATATCACAGCCTCACCAGTGCCAGCACAGCCCCACCGTGACATCAGCATCACCTCTGACATTAGTCACAACACAGAGATCACTGCCACACCAGTGTCACTGTCACATAATAGGTTCAGTATTGACATCATAGCCTCACTAGTGACATTCCAGCCTTATTGTGATATCACACTTTCACTACTGACAATACAGCCTCATTGTTACATCAGCCTCACCACTAACATCACAGTCTCTCTGTGACATCCAAACCACTCCACTGACATCACAAAATCACTGTGTCCTCAGAGCCTCACAGTGATGTCATAGCCACACTGTGTCCTCACTGTGACTTACAAGCTGATATGATGCCATATCATCACTGTGACATCACAAACTCACTGTGTCATCAGCCTTGCCAATGATGTAATAGCCTCATGGTGACATCACATACACAACTCTGACATAGATTCACTGTGACATCACAGCCTCAATGTGACTTCACAGCATCACCACTAATATCATAGCCTCACTCTGAAATCAGCCTTGCTACTATCATCACATTCTGACTGTGACCTCACACCCTCCACTGTGATGTCATCAAATCCTTTTGACATCACAGGTGACACCACAGCCTCATGTGGCATTATACCCTTATTTCTAACATCACAGCCTCACTGTGACATCATAGCCTTACTGTGATATCACGGCCTCTCTGTGACACAACAGGCTAACCTCTGAAATCATAGCATTAGTGACACCACAGACATCCTGCCTAGCCTTGCTATGACCCCAGAGCCTCATCATTGACATCTCAGGCTCATGATCACATGACAGCCTCAACAGTGACACCACAGCCTCGCTGTGGCATCACAGCTTCACCAGTATCATCCCAGCATCACTGTGACATCTCAGCCTCATCACTGACATCAGCTTCACTTCTGACATCACAGCCTAAACACTGAAATCTCAGCAAAACTATGATGTCATTTTATATCTCCATGGATATCACAGCCTCACTGTGATATCACAATCTCCCTATAACATCACCACCTCACAGTGATATCACAGTCTCATTGTGACATCACAATAATACTGTGCCATCAAAGCATCACTGTGACTTAAAGCTTCACCTCTGACATCATAGCCTCACTGTGATATCACAGCCTCAGTGTGACACAATAAAATCACTGTGACAATGGAGACTCACTAGTGACAATATAGCCTTGGCAATGATGTAGTAGCCTGTGAAAGCACAGTCACTACTGACATCACAATCTCACTGTGATATCACAGCCACACTGTGCCAGCATAGCCTCACTGTGACATCACAGCCTCAACACTGATAGGACAGGCTCAGCATGATATTACAGCATCACCAGGGACACCACCGCCTCATGGTGATGTCATAGCTTCACTGTGCAATCACAGCCTCATCAGTTACATCCCTTTGTCAATGTGAAATATCAGCCTCATCACTCACATCAGTTTGACCTCACAGCCGCACTGTGACATCACAGTTTCACTGTGCCATCAAAACCACTCTAGTGACAATATATCACTGTGTTCTCAGAGCTTCAGTGTGACATCATAGCCACACTGAGTTCTCACAGCCTCACTGTGACATTACAACATAACAGAACATCACAGCCTCACTGTGACATCACAAACTCACTATGACATCAACCTTGCCACTGATATAAAAGCCTCATTGTGACATCACATACACACTTCTGACATAGCCTCATTGTGATATCATTGTCTCAATGTGACTTCACTGCATCTCCACTGATATCATAGCCTCCCTGGGACATCAGCCTTGCCACTGAAATCACAGTCTCACTGTGATCTTAAAGCCTCCACCATGACACCAACAAATCCCTGTGACTACATGGACTCACGGTGTCACCACAGCCAAACCAAACAGTGCCATCAAAGCCTCACTGTGACATTACAGCCTCACAATGACCTCACAGCCTGTCCACTTACACCACAAGCTCACCTGCTATAACATAGCCTCATTGTGACATCAATCTTAACACTGACACCACAGCCTCACTGTGACATCACAGCTTTCAGAGCGACATCACCTTGTGGAGACATGACAGCCCACAGTGACATACAACCTTCACAGTGACATCCTAGCCTCACTGTGACATCAGCCTTGCCGTTGACAGCACAGTCTCACTATGGCCTCACAGCCTCACCAGTGACATCAACAACTTCCTGTGACATCACAGGCTCATGGTGACAACCATGGCCACATAGTGACATCAAAGCCTCACAGTGGCATCACAACCTAAACATGACCTCACATCCTGTACTTTGACACCACAGGCTCATCTGTTACATCATAGCCTCATTGTGACATCAGTTTTCCCACTGACATCACAGCATCACATTGAATTCACAGCTTACCTATGTACATCACAAGCTCGCTTGTTACAGTCTTTCCACTGCCATCTCAACTGTGACACCACAGTTTCCAGAGTGATATGACCTCATGGTGACATGACAGGACAGTGTCATACAAACTTCACAGTGACATCCCAGCCTCAGTGAGACATCACTACCTCACCAGTGCTAGCACAGCTTCTTCTGTGACACCAGCATCACCACTGACATTAGTCAGAACACTGACATCACTGCCACACTAGTGACAACACAGCCTTTGACATCACAGCCATACCAATGTCACTATCATGTAATAGGTTCACCACTGACATCATAGCCTCACCCGTGACATCTTTCTCACCACTGATATTCCAGCCTTATTGTGATATCATACCTTTATCAGTGACATCATAGCCTCATTGTGACATCAGCTTCATCACGAACATCACAGCCTCACTTGCCATCAAAACTTGTCCAGCGACATCACAACATCACTGTGCCATCAGAGTCTCACTGTGACACCACAGCCTCATTGTGACATCACAGCTTCATGGTGACAATACAGCCAAACTGTGACCTCACAGCCTCACTACCAGTATCCTACCTAGCCTTGTTATGACACCATAGCCTCACCACAGTTAGCACAAGCTCACAGTGATGTGATAACGTCAATAGTGACATCATAGCCTTTGATATCATAAACAGTGACACTACAGCCTCACATGATACATCACTGCATCACTGTGACATCAATCTTCCCACAGATATTACAGCCTCATAGTGATCTCACAGTCTAACCGTGACCTCATAGTCTCACCTGTTACATCATAGCCTCATGATGATATCAGCCTTACCACTGACATCACACCTACCACAGTGAACTCACAGCCTCACTGTGACATCACAACCTCTCTGAAATGTCACAGTATCACAGTGACACCACAGCCTCACTGTGGCATTCTAGCCTCACCAGTGACATCCCAGCTTCACTGTGATATCTCAGCCTCACCACTGACATCAAGCTCACTGCTGACATCACAGCCTAACCACTGAAATCACAGCCAAAATGTAATGTCATTGTCTATCATCACTGATATCACAGCCTCACTGTGATATCACTACCTCATGGTACCATCACAGCATCACAGTGACACTATAGCCTCACAGTGACATCACAGCCTCAACAGGGATAGCACAGCCTCATTCTGTGACATCAGCATCAAAACTGACATTTGTTAGAACAGTGACGTCACTGCCACACCAGTAACAACACAGCTTCACAGTGATAACAAAGACTCTGTGGCATGATAGCCACATTTCTGACATCACAGCCTTACAGTGCTTCACTGTGATCTTGTGACTTGTTACATCAAAGACTCACATGTTACATCATAATCTCATTGTAAAATCAGTTTTGTCACTGATATTACCATCTTCCCCAGTGATTTCACACCCTCACTGTGACATCACTGCTTCCAGAGTGATATCACTTCATGGAGACATGAGAACCCACAGTGACATACACACCTCACAGTGACATCATAGTCTCACAATGACATCACAGTCTGAATACTGAGCACAGCCTTTTCTGTGACACCAGCGATGCCACTGACATTAGTTGAACCACTGACATCAATGCCACAGAGTGACAAAACAGCCTTTGACATCACAGTTTCACCAGTGTCACTGTTACATAATAGGTTCATCACTGACATCATAGCCTCATAAGTGCCATCACTGTCTCATTATGACATCTTTCTCACCAGTGACATTCCATCCTTATTGTGATATCACACATTCAGCAGTGATGACACAGTCTCATTTTGACATCAGCCTCACCACTAACATCACAGCCTCATCATGCTATCGAAATCTCTCCAGTGACATCAAAACATCACTGTGTCATTACCACTTGAAGTGCCATCACAGCTTCACTGTGACATCACACTCACTATGACATCAGCCTTGCCATTGACATAATAACCTCATTGTGACATCACATACACACCTCTGACAAAGTTTCACTGTGACATCACAACCTAAATGTGACATCACAGCATCACCAATGACATCATAGCCTCACTGTGACATCAGCCTTTCCACTGACATCACAGTCTCACTGTGACATCACAGCTTCACTGTGATAACACAATCTCTCTGTGATGTCAAAGCCTTAGAGTGACATCTCAGCTTCATAGTGATATCACAGTCTCACTGTAGAATTATAGCCTTCTTTCTGACATCACAGCCTCACCTTTGTCTTCATAGCCTCACTTGACATTACAGGCTCAAAAGTCATAGCATCAGTGACAACACAGATATCCTGTCTAGTCTTGTGATGACACCATAGCTTTATCATTGACATCTCAGGCTCATGGTCACATGACAGACTCAACAGAAACAGAATAGCCTAGCTGAGGCATCACGACCTCACCAGTATCATCCCAGACTCACTGTGACATCTCACCCTCATCACTGACATCACCCTCACTTCTGACATAACTGTGTAACCACTGAAATCTCAGCCAAATTGTGATGTCATAGTATATAACCACTGATATCACAGCCTCACCATGATAGCACAACCTCACGGTCATCTGACAGCCTCACAGTGAAATCACAGCCTCTACTGTGACATCACAGCCTCAGTGTGACCGCACAATCTCACCACTGATATCTTAACCTAACTGTGAAATCGAAGCATCACCCCTGACATCACAACCTCACTGACATCTCACAAAATCATCCCTGACATCAAAACCTCACTATGACATCACAGCCTCAGTGACCTCACAGGCTTCCCCAGTGATACCACAGGCTCACTTGATAAATCATAACCTCATTGTGACATCAGTCTTGCCAATGACATCACAGCCTAATTATGATCTCAGGCTCACTGAAACCTAACAGCCTCCCTGTGACATCACCATGTCGCTATTGACATCATAAATTCACTGTGACATCACAATGTCCCCAGTGACATCACAGCTATACTGTGTCATCAAAGCATCACTGACATAAAGCTTCACCTCTTAAATCACAGCATTAGTTGGACACAATGAAGTTGCTGTGACATTAGAGCCTCACTCGGGACAATACTTCCTCAACAACGACATAGTCTCCTAGTGAAATCACAATCACTACTGACATGACAACATCAATGTGACATCACAAATTCACTGTTTCATCACAGCCTCACTATGACATCACAGGCCCAATTCTGAAATAATAGCCTCAATGTGACATCACACCCTCATTATTGACATTCTACCTAGCCCCTCACTGTGGAACCACAGCCTCAATACTGACTTCACAGACTCACTGAAACCTAATAGCCTTCCTGTGACACCACAGTGTCACTATTGATATCACAACTTTGCTGTGTCAATACAATTTCCCCAGTAACATCACAACCTCACAGTGACATCATAGCCTCATTATGCGATCACAGCCATACTGTGCCATCAAAGCATCACTGTGACATAAACTGCCGCAGACCAGAGTCGCGGCCTCGAGACCAGGGCTCCCCAGGACCGGGTGGAGAACAGAACACACGCGGCTCCCTCTCGTCCGAGTGTATCCTGAACCTGTTTATTGAAACTTTCATGACAACTTTTATACAGAAAATTTTGGGGTAAAGAATGTTGCACCTACAACAGACATATAATTTTTTAGTCAGCAAAAATCACCTTCAGGGTGGACATTTTTTCAAGAACCTAACCCATTGCTTCAGGGCAAAGGCACTTAACAGAAACCTTTTCTCAGTATTTCCAAACTTATCTAATCTATAATGCTTCACCGGATAGCTATGGGGCTGAGCCCACATTTTAACTGCTTTTTTAAAATACAGAGGCAGAATGATCTCCTTTTGATTTTAGCAAGGAACATATTTTACAATTAACTATAGGAGTCCCCAACACCCCATAAGTCCCAGCATGAGTTTTGGCTGTTGTCCTCTCCAGATTGATACTCCCAGTCAGGCAGGTCGACATAGGCACCAGGCATGGCAGCAGGTTCTAACTTGGGAAGATGTATGCAGCTCATGCAGTCTCTACTATCCAAGCTTAAACCACATCTCTAAGGGGGGCCTTGACTTGGATACTCAAGGCCCATAAGCTATAGCTGGTTCTGTCGATGGAACACTGAGGTATGCACTGAAGAAAACACTTAAGCAATATAATTATTAAAAGAATAATTCTTCCTATAATAGAATCCTTCTGTTCCTTAATAGTAAGGTTACTTATGTCTTCTTTTGAGGAATTCCAGAAGTATAATGCCATCGGTTAGATGACCCATCTGTGAACCATGCATTCTCCAATCTGTCAGGCCCCATATGCCTGCCATGGGTGTCTCTTTCAGGGCAGAGGCGATCATTGGTGGGAGTGCACTCAGATGGTCCATCTCTGTGATTTCTCATAAGAGTGCTGTTTGGGGTAGGAAAGACACGGCCCCCTTTGCTTCTGACATGGATTCTCCCAGTTTGGATTGGAAATACCATCTCCAGGGGCAGTCTTGGCATCTAGACTTTCTGGCATGATGGTCTCTTCCTTGGCCTTCAGCCAGGGTAAGAGGGTATCACAGTTTCTTTTAAAGTTCTGGTGGACTGAGAGCATAGTCTTGTACTTCTGAAATTTCTGAGTTAGTACGTAGGTGGGAATTTTACCCACCTATGTTTTAAGACTCTAGAAGTTATTCTCTAATTTCCTTAAAATCAGTGCACACATTCTGGCTAACAAGTCTACTTATTGTAAATGACTAGACATGAAATTTCTATTTAGTATTTGACTGAAACTTAAAAAGCAGGCTTCTTCTCTAGAACAGAGAGCAGGAAGCTAGTTCCAAAAAACCCTAAGAAAGGGCACTCCTAAATCCCAGAAGAATTCTTCCTGCCAGAGGCAAAACTTGAATTATCCCAAACAAAACCTAGGTAAAAATGCTTAGCACCTGTCCATGGGCTTTATTGCGGCATACCGAGAAATTCCTAGCACTTGCCCATAGGGTTACTGTGACCTTCCCAGGGAACAGGCTTTAGGCCTGAACTGGGAAGAAACACCAAGACCTGACAATTCCCATATTTTTCCTTATTTCTCTAAAATAAAGCCATGTCCTTATCCAAAAACATGTTACTTTGAATCCACCTTTTCCAAACTGAGACATATTCTACCAGATTAGTTGGATAGGAGCGCGGCAATAAACCTTCACCTCTGACATCATAGCCTCACTGTAACATCACAGCCTCAGTTTGACACAATAAACTCACTGTGACATTAGAGCCTTACCAGTGAAAATACAGCCTCACCAATGACATAGTCTCCCTGTAAAAGCACTGCTGGTCCTGACATCACAGCCACAATGTGCCAACACAGCCTCACTGTGACAGCAAAGCCTCGTGGTGACATCCCAGCCACTCCGTGACATTACAGCCTCACTACTATTATCCTACATAGCCTTTCTAGGATGAAACAGCTTCACCACAGATAGCACAGGCTAACAGTGACATGACAGCCTCAAGTGACATCATAGACTTTGACATCAAATATAGTGGCACCACAGCCTCACATGTTACATCACAGTCTCATTGTGGCATCAATCTTCCCAAAGATATCACAGCCTCACAGTGACATTACAGCCCCACGGTGACTCACAATCTAAACTGTTACATCATAGACTCACCTTTTACATGTTAGCCTCATGGTGAAACCAGCCTTGCCACTGGCATAACAAATTCCTCAGTTATATCACTGCCTCACTCTGACATCACAAACTCTCTGTGATGTCAAACCCTTACAGTGACATCACACCTTCACAGTGATATCACAGCCTCACTTTGGTATGATAGCTTCCTTTGATATCAAAGCCTCACTATGCCATCAAACCTCTCCAGTGACATCACAACATCACTGTTTCATCATAGCCACACTGTGTCCTCACAGACTTAGTGTGAGAATACAACCTGACAGTGAGACATCACACACTCAGTACCTTTCAACTGAAACAATAGGCTCATGATGACATCCATATACACCTCTGAGATAACCTCACTGTGACATCACAGCCTCAATTTGACATCATAGCATGACCACTGATATCATAGCCTCAGTGTAACATCAGCCTTGCCATTGACATCACAATCTCACTGTGACTTCACAACCTCTACTGTGACCTCACAGCCTCGACTATGACATCACCAATTTTCTGTGACACCACGGGCTCATGGCCACACGGTGATATCAAATCCTCACTTTCACAACACAGCCTCACCACTGACCTCACAGGCTAACTGAAACATGACAGCCTCCCTGGAACACCACAGTGTCGCTATTGACATCACAACCTCACTGTGAAATCACAGCCTCATCACTGATTGGACAGACTCATCTTGATATTACAGCCTCACCAGTGACACCACAGCCACATTGTAACATCATAATCTCAGAGCCTCACCAGTATATCACATCATCAATGTCTCACTTCTGAAATCACAGCCTGACCACTCACCTCACATCTGCACTGTGACATCACAGCTACACTGTGCCAATATAGCCTCATTTCTGACATCACAACCTCACTGTGACATTACAAACTCTCTGTGATGTCACAGCCCTATAGTGACATCACAGCTTCACAGTGATATCACAGCCTCACTATCTCATTATAACCTCACCTCTGTCATCACTTCCTCACTGTGACATCACAGCCTCACCTCTGACATCAGCCTCACTGTGACATAACAGGACACCTAACCTCTGAAATCATAGCATTAATGACACTATGAACATTCTGCCTAACCTTGATATGACACCACAGCCTCATTACTGACATCTCAAGCTTATGGTTCCATGACAGCCTCAACAGTTCAATAAAGAAAAGTGGGAGGGATCACTGTCCAGCATTCAGTGATGCTAGGTGATGGTATATTTCTATATTGTAATCTAGAGACTGCATATCACTCCAGATGTTATTTGGGCATTCATAAGCATGTACAGTGCCCTCTTTTACACACACACATACACATATACACAATTACACACATACACACACATACAAAGTAATATTAGTAACTTCCCCCTGGGGCCTATGATCTCCCCAATAACAGGTGGATTTCTTTTGTCCTGGTTTACAGTGCCAGACATGAACTACATTCTGTTGAATACACCTTAAATTTAATCAGAAAGTTGTTGTTTTTATCCAAGACAGTCATCCACTGTTGCACTAACTTTTGTGGGATGAAGAACCACCACAGAATCAGGCTGTTTCTGGCAGTTGTCCCCCTTAAAACATTGTGAAAGGCAGCCTTTGGAGAAGGGAGTGTCTCACTAAATCCCATTTTTATTTCTTCGTATCCCTCAAGCAAAGCGTGTGGTGCCTTTAGCCATAGGACCTTATTATGTAACTCTGGCAGACATAGCAGCAACACCTGTTTCAAGAGTGTCCATGGTTCATGGGGCCTAAAGGACCTCCAGATCAGCAGTCTGTTTGGGAGGAGTCCATGCTTGCCACTGTGAATTTCTTTTCATTTTGGGGTGTGTGTGTGTGTATGTGTGTGTGTGTGTGTGTGTGTGTGTAGAAGGCACTTGAATGTGTGTGCCTGTGGAAGTCCAAAGGAATCATCTGGAATAAGCCTCCTTATTGCTTTACTCTATGGTTTCCCAGGCACTGCCTTCTAGGGCACGAGGTGCAGGCCACAGCCATTTCCACCAGTAGGCATTTTTTAACATGAGACATTGGGATCTGATATGTAGGGATCAGGTTGTTTTACTTGCAAGGCAAGACTTTAACCCCAGAACTATCTCTCTGGTCCAGGACTGTGTGATTTTTGTTCAACAAATTTACAGTTTCTGAATGTTGCAGTCTACCTGCATGGTTGCTGATAAATGACTCTCACACAACTTAAGTGAACAAGGAGTTTACTTTCTTATGACAGTCTGGTTACAGTTCTCAGTCCAGCTTGATGGGAGAGCATGCATCAACACCAAGGCCAAAGGAACTGGCCACACCATCACTGCATAATGGCTGAGAGATGGACAATCCTTACTTGCCAGACCAGCATGTCTGACTAAGTATACAGAAGGATGCCCACTCTGTCAAACAGTTCTCTGTGATTTATCCAGGGCCTAATCCCACCCACCATGGGCTGGGGCATCCCCATCAGCTATACAATGTCCTTTAGGTTTCTTCTGGGCTTAACTCAACCATCAAATCACCTGTGCTTAACTATGACATTGAGAGTATCATTTTCCAGACATGGAGGGCCCTTGTTGGCCTTCAATGATGCTCCTGTTCAGCTTTTTTAGTGTGTGTGTGTGTGTGTGTGTGTGTGTGTGTGTGTGTGTGTGTATTTGTCTGTCTGTCTGTATTACAGACTATCTTAAGAGTAAATGAATCCTTTGTTCTCTTAAGTTGATTGGTTGTGAATTCATCAGCAACATACAGAGTAACTGCAGCACCACTTCATAAATAGACAAATGAACTGGGTGGACAGGTCTCCAAGGAAGAATGTATGAATGGTAAGTAGTTGTCCAGCATGGCAGGAGAGTGCATGACACCACAATGGTCCATGCCATTTGCACAGGACCGCTAAAAGGGACAATACTTGCAAGACTAGCATATCTGGCTAACCATACAGAAGGATACAAACTTTCTCAACCAATTCCCTTCATCTAATTCTCTTGCCCAGAGATCAGACCTGTTCACCATGGGCTGGGGCTTTTCTATCAGTTACACAATGTCCTATAGGCTTACTTGGGGCTAAACTCAGCTATGAGTTTCTCACAACGGCATCCAGAGCTCAGAGCCTTCAGTTGTCAATACCAGTATCTAATGCAGATGGTTTCCTTTTTTGTCTCTTAAAGGTTTATTCATAAATTTTACTCACTGACTATCTGATTCCTGCAAGAGCTTTCCTCAATTCCTCTCTTTTCTGTTTGTCTCCCTCCACATCTGTATGACTTCATTTTCTTTCACATCCCACTAAGGTTGACCAGGGGTTATGACCATGGATTTGGAATTAGATATCTGTAGGATCCTGACGAGCTCATCAGTGAGTACACACCTATTGCTTCATCTTTTTAAGTCTTCATCGACTCTACATATGAATCACTACTAGTTGATCCATTGTTGTCAAAAGGTTTTCATCAATTTTGTTGGGAGAAGGGGAGAGAAGATGGTACACCCACTGATATATATCATTCGTGCTCCAGCAAATACTCAGACATTTGCCATCAAAGGCAACACAGATAATATTCAGCAGGCCACACATGCATAAAGACAAAAAAATGCAAGAGAGCCTGGCAGAGAAAAAAAGGATTGCACATGAACACCTTTGGCATATTTTGAGATCTGAGTCCTACTCCTCAGAAGGTAATTCATGTCTGGTATATGTATGATATTATCTTTGATCTCATGACTGTCTCAACACATTATTTGTATGAACATCATTTGAAATGACTTAACTGCATTGCATCAAGTATTCCCAGCTACATGTGAAATAAAGAGATGCAAAAGGGCCCAATGGCAGGCAGATTTTGTGCAGAACCACTGGGAATTTTAACATCCAATGTTCAAGACAGGAAAAGGCAGCCTCAGAAACCCAGCCAGTAGCTTTTATCTGTGAACATGATAGGTTCTAGAGGAGAATTTAATATAGATGTCTTGCTAAACAGACATGTGGTCACATGGCTTTGTACAAATGGATGCTTACACAAGAGGTCTGTTTTCTGACTTGATCAGAGAAAGTCTTTTTTTTATTATATAATACATTTTTATTATTATTTCAGCTCATACAAATTTAATAGGTACACCAGTTCCCTCCCTCCCTCTTCCTCCCCCCGCACCCTCTACTCCCCCTCCCCTCACCCCTCCCTCCCCATCCCCCCGTGCCTCCCAACCCAATTCCCAGAGTCCTTTCTTGTGCATGCCTGACTCTCCTCTGGGCCCTCCTCTCCGATGACGTACAAGGACCCAGTGGCCTTTCCCTGAACCCTTTTCTGTGTTCCCCTTAAGTATAGGAACACTACTATGGCTGTCAATCCCTTGCCTCCAAGGATCTTGGTGCCTTTAGCAGATGCTAGAATTCGTGAGGTCAATAGTGTGTTGGACATTGCGCAGGGCATGCAATGTCCAATTATGATTGCTTCAGCCCTAACTTGTGTGGAGTATCATGCAAATCATTGCTCCTCCCATCCTTTTGCTCTTACACTCTTACCGCCCCATCTTCCGCAAATTTCCCTGAGCTTCAGGATGGGGAGAGATTAGTCTGGCCTAGTTCTAGGTGGTTGATATAGAGTCTCTGAGTTTCTGGATAGTGGTTTGTTGATTTTCTTTTGCAGTTTTGTTGCTCCTGTAATGCCCTTCACTCCATTGTGATGGGCACTGTATGTCACCCCCTGGCCAGAGACAAAAAGCTGTTAAACTGGAGTCTTATTATAAGAGCACATTCAAGGGTAGATGTAATACTTATACCCAAAAGTGGAATCGCAGGGTAATATGGCACTTGGCAATGGGAGGGGTCAATCACCCATTAGCAAAATGGTTACTTTTTAATCCGCCGGACTATATGCCTTCCCCTTCTGGTGAGTTCATACCCCGTTAGTTGTAAATGATCAGGAACGAATGTCTGTGAACTTAACTAGGTGTCACATTACTTTCTTGCAGTCCTTGATGAAGGTCTATTTTCTCTACTGTAACATAGTCACTTCTCTCCTTGTTTCTGGTGTGGCCCTCCAACCCCATCAGTCCTGTTCATAGACCTTGCAATTACTGTAGGTAATACATAGATTTACCTATGAGTGTCTCAAGATGGGCTGGGTGGGTTTGGTATTAGGAGCCACCTATTAGGGAGTACATATGGCGCTTAATTTTCTGGGTCTGGGATACTTCACTTAATATAATTGTTTCTAATGACATCCATTTTTCGGCAAATTCCAGTAATTCATCATTTTTGATGGCTGAGTAGTACTCCATTGTATAGATGTACCACATTATCCTTATCCACTTGTCAACTCTTGGACATTTGGGTTGACTCCATGTCTTTGCTATTGTAAACAGTGCTGCTATGAACATGGTCGTGCTTGTGCTATCAAGGTGAACCTCTGCTGTATGGGGAGTTATACCCAAAAGTGGGTATAACATTTCAATCTTTAATTTCTTTAAGAATCTCCAGACGGGGCTGGAGAGGTGGCTCAGGGGTTAAGCCTCCGCCTTGCAGGCAGAAGGTCCTGAGTTCGGATACCAGATTCCACGTATAGACGCCAGGCGGAAGCGGGGGCAGCCTGCGCTTCTGGTCCTGGTAGGGCGGAGCCTGTGAATCCCGGGGCAGAAGGAGGTAAAGGCAGCCATGGTGGTTCATGAATTCGACCGTGGTTCTACACATACACAGACACACACACACACAGACATGCGCATGCATACATACACACGCATATGCACACAATTGAATAAATGATAATAATAATTAAAAAAATTTTTAAAAAAAAGAATCTCCAGACGGCTCGCCAGAGTGGCTGTATGAGCCTGCACTCCCACCAGCAATGTAGGAGATTTCCCCTCTCTCCACATCCTCTCCAGCATTTGTTGTTGTTTGTATTGTGGATGACCGGGGGGAGATGATATCACAGGGAAGTTTTGATTTGCATTTCCCTGATGGCTAAAGAAGTGGAGCATTTTTTAAGATATTTGTTAGACATTTTAATTTCATCCCTGGTAAACTTTCTTTTAAGTTTCAGGGCCCATTTTTTAATTGGGCCATTGTTTTCCTTGGAGTTTCGTTTTCTAAGTTTTTTGTGCACTCTGGACAGTAGAGCTCTATTAGATGTGTGGTTAGTGAATATTTTCTCCCATTCTGTGGATTGCCTTTGAGCTCGTGTTACAATCTCTTTATCTGAACAGAAGCTCTATAATTTCACAAGATCCCAGCTGTTGAGAGTTGGTAGCAGTGACTGTGCCATTGGATGTCTGTTTAGGAAATGTTGGCCTAGCCCAATCAGTTCGAGGGAGTTCCCTATCCTTTCAACTATGGTTTTTATAGTCTCTGGCCTTATATCAAGGTCCTTGATCAATTTGGAATTAAGTCTTGTACATGTGACAAGTATGGGTCCAGCTTTAATCTTCTGCATGTGGAGATCCAGTTTTGCCAGCACCATTTGTTGAAGATGCTGTTCTTTTTCCATTGGATTCTTTGGGCCCCTTTGTCAAAGACCAAATGGCTGTAATTTTGTGGGCTTATATCTGGGTCTTCAATCCTTATCCATTGATCTGTGTGTCTATTTTGGAGCCAGTACCAGGCCGTTTTTATAACTATGGATTTGTAATATAGACTACGGTTCGGTATGGTAATACCTCCAGCAGTGTTTCTGCTACTCAGGATTGTCTTTGCTATCCTGGGTATTTGTGCCTCCATATGAATTTTGAGATTATTTGGTCAACTTCTTTGAAGAATTGCCTTGGAATTTTAATTGGTATAGCATTGAATTTGTATGTTGCCTTTGGTAGGATTGTCATTTTTATGCTGTTGATTCTGCCAATCCAGGAACATGGGAGGTCTTTCCACCTTCTGGTGTCTTCTGCAATTTCTTTCTTTAGGGTTTTAAAGTTTTCATTGTAAAGGTCTTTTACCCCCTTCGTTAGGTTTATACCAAGGTATTTCATTTTTTTAGGGGCTATAGTAAATGGGATTGTTTCTCTCAAGGTTTTTTCACTACTTTCATTCTGGGCATGTAGGAAGGCCTCTGATTTTTGCACATTGATTTTGTATCCTGCCACCCTGCTGAACTTCTCAATTAGTTCCAGGAGCTTCCTGGTGGAGTTTTTGGGATCCCTCAGGTATAAGATCATGTCATCTGCAAATAGGGATAGCTTGACTTCTTCCTTGCCGATTTGAATCCCTCTTATGTCCCTTTCTTGTCTTATGGCTTCAGCTAAGACTTCAAGTACAATATTGAATAGAAGTGATGAGAGTGGACAGCCTTGTCTAGTTCCTGATTGAAGTGGGAATGCTTCCAATTGTTCCCCATTGAGCATAATCCTTGCTGTGGGCTTGTTGTATACAGCTTTTATTATATTGATAAAGGTTCCTTCCATTCCTACTGTCTCTAGCGTTTTGATCATAAAAGGCTGTTGGATCTTATCAAAGGCTTTTTCTGCGTCTATCAAGAGTATCATGTGGTCTTGGACTTTGGACTGGTTTACATGATGAATTACATTTATTCATTTTCGTATATTGAACCAACCTTGTGTGCCGCGGATGAAGCCTATTTGGTCCCCGTGAATAATCTTTTTAATATGTTTTTGAATCCGATTTGCTAAGACTTTGTTCAGAATCTTTGCGTCTGTGTTCATCAGAGATCGGCCTATAGTTTTCTTTATTAAGTGAGTCTTTATTAGATTTTGGGATTAAAACGATATTAGCTTCATAGAAGGAATTTGATAGTGTTCCTTCCTTTGCTATTTCATGGAACAGTTTAAGGAGTATTGGTATTATTAACTCCTTAAATGTCTGGTAGAACTCTGTGCTGAATCCATCTGGTCCAGGACATTTTTTGGTGGGAAGATTCATGATTACTTCCTCAATTTCCTTATATGTTATAGGACTATTTAAATAATTCACAACTTCCTGATTCAATTTATGTAAGTTGTGTTTACTTAGAAATTCATCCATCTCTTTTGTGTTGTCAAACTTCACAGAGTATAAGTTTTTGAAATATGATGTTATAATTCTCTGGATTTCTTGGGTATCAGTAGTGATTACTCCATGTTCATTTCTGATTTTGTTAATTTGGGTTTTCTCTCTCCTGCTTTTGGTTAATTAGCTAGGGGTGTATCAATCTTATTGATTTTTTCAAAGAACCAGCTTTTTGACTGGTTGATTTTTTCTATCATTTTCTTAGTCTCGATTTCAGATATTTCTCCCCTTATTTTGCTAATCTCCTCTCTTCTACTACTTTTGGGATCAGATTGCTCTAGTTTCTCTAAAGCTTTATGCTGCATTGTTAAGTTGTTTATTTCTGATGTTTCCATTTTTTGATGTAGGCATTAAGAGCTGTGAACTTACCTCTTAGAACAGCTTTCATTGTGTCCCAGAGATTTTGGTAAGTTTTATTTTCATTATCATTCACTTTCAGGAAATCTTGAATTTCCTTTTTAATTTCTTTCTTTTTTTTTGGTCATATGGTTTGTAATATGTGATGGAAATTACAAATCCTGTCTGGGTGGGACTCAGGAAAAAAAATTGCAGAAATAAATGTTGGGCTATACAGCAAAGGTAAGAGCCATGGGACAAGTATGTCACTATGATGACTTCACTATAAACTAGTTAAAGGAGAGTGGATGCTTCTTCCAATTTTTATATCTCCTTCTGTATAAGGTAGTGATTATGCCATTCTCATGCCTGTCCTCAGACCAGAAAGCAACATGAAGTAGCACAGAGAGAAAGGATTAGTAAACAGAGAAACATAGAATTCAATCATAAAGGTCTAACTTGAGGTTTATGTGAGAAAAGATGTCCCTTAAAAACCGTGATTCATTTTCTTTAAATATACAACAGTTCTTTCCAGTAAAGTGTGAATGAAGTTGATCTTTAGTTTTACCATGCAATTAATATATAATGTCCTTTCTTTTTTTTCTTTATTTTTTAACATTTTTATTATTATTTCCGCTCATACAAACTTAATAGGTAGACCAGTTCCCTCCCCCCTTCTCCTCCCCCCAAACCCCCTGCTCCCCCTTCCTCCCTCCCCATCTCCCAGTGCCTCCCCCCCCAATTCCCAGGGAGTCCTTTATTGTGTATGCCTAACTCTCCTCTTGGTCCTCTTTTCCGATGACATAAAAGGACCCAGTGGCATTTCCCTGAACCCTTTCTCGTGTTTCCCTTAAGCATAGGAACACTTCTGTGGCCATCAATCCCTTGCCTCCAAGGATCTTGGAGCCTTTAGCCGATGTTAGACTTTGTGAGGTCAATAGTGTGACGGACATGGCGCAGGTTCTCATCCATCATCATATTGTTAAGTTTCCAGGAGTTAGTGTACTTTCTCTTGTTTGATGTGTTGTGGATGTCCAGCTTCAGGCCGTGGTGGTCTGATAGGGCACAGGTTAGAATTTCAATTTTTTTGTATATGTGTAGATTTGTTTTGTGGCCCAATATGTGATCTGTTTTGGAGAAAGTTCCGTGTGCTGCTGAGAAAAATGTGTATTCTTTGGTACGTGGGTGAAAAGTTCTATAGAGATCTGTAAGGTCCATTTCTTTCAGGGTTTGATTAAGTTCCAAAGTGTGTCTGTTAAACTTTTGACCTGTTGACCTATCCCATGTTGAGAGGGCGGTGTTGAAGTCCCCAAGAATTATCGTTTGGGGGTTGATTTGTTGCTTTAGGTGTTGTAGGGATTTCTTAATGAATGTGGACGGGCCTGTATGGGTGCATATATGTTCAGGATTGTGAAGTCTTCCTGGTGAATTGTACCTGTGACTAAAATGTAGTATCCATCCGTGTCTCTTGTAATTTTCTTTGGTTGAAGTTCACTTTGTCTGATAGCATAATGGCTACCCCTGCCTGTTTTCTGCTTCCATTTGCTTGTAGAATTGTTGACCAGCCTTTTATTTTTAGAGCGTGCCTATCTTTTGTGGTGAGATGGGTTTCCTGCAGGCAGCAGATTGATGGATTGTGATTTTTAATCCAAGTTTGTAATCTGTGTCTCTTGATCGGTGAATTAATTCCATTAACATTTAGTGTTATAATGCAGAAACTATTTTTTAAATGATTTTTATTATTATTATTTATTATTCAACTGTGCGCATGTGCGTGTGTGTGCGCGCGTGTGTGTCTGTGTGTGTCTGTGTCTGTGTATATGTAGAACCACGGACGAATTCGCAAACCACCATGGACGCCTCCACCTCCTTCTGCCCCGGGATTCACAGGCTCCGCCCTACCAGGACCAGAAGCGCAGGCCGCCCCCGCTTACCGCCTGGCGTCTATACGTGGGATCTGGGATCCGAACTCGGGACCTTCTGCCTGCAAGGCGGAGGCTTAACCCCTGAGCCACCTCTCCAGCCCACAGAAACTATTTTTAATTCCAGACATTTATTATGTTTAGTAGTTTTTATAAGTATATTGCTTTGCTTTTAATGGTGTTATAGTTGCCTTCTGTTCTCCTGGATATGCCTGTTTTTTTCTTCATGCTTGAGTATCATTTCTAGCATTTTTTGAAGGCCTGGTTTGGTGGACATGTATCCCTTCAAGTTGTCTTTGTGCTGGAAGATTTTTCTTTCTCCCTCGGTCATGACGGATAGTTTTGCAGGGTAAATCAGCCTGGGTTGACATTTTTGCTCATTCAATACTTGAAGTATGTCTCTCCAAGCTCTTCTTGCTTTTACTGTTTCGACTGAGAAGTCATTTGTTATTTTAATAGGTTTACCTTTAAAAGTGACTTGTTTTTTCTCCCTTGAAGCTCTCAGCACCAGTTCTTTATCTTGAATGTGGAGTGTTTTTAACTATTATTTGCCATGGCGAGCTTCTGTTTTGGTCGTATCTGTTTGGGGTGCGGAATGCTTCTTGTATATGGATGGGCCTCTCTTTTTTTAGATGAGGAAAGTTTTCCTTGATGATCATTTGAAAAATTTCCTCAGGGGTGGTATTTTGAGATTCTTGCTCTGGCATTCCATGAATACGCATGTTGGGCTTCTTCAGGGTGTCCCATATCTCCTGGATATTTCTCTCAAGTATCTTTTTGGCTTTAACAACCTCTTCCATTGAGCTGGTTAATACTCCTACTTTATCTTCAAGGTCTGAAATTCTGTTTTCTGCTTCGTTAGTTCTGTTGATAAGACTCTTTGGAGTTCTGGGTTGAAGATAACTTGTCTTGTAGCTCAGTTTTAAACTCTGCTTGAGTCTGTTTTAACTGCTCTATGCCAGTTTTTGTTTCTTGCACTGTTTTTCTCAACTCCTCCAAATGTCTGTTGTGTTCCTCTTCAAAGCCATTGATTCGAATATTTAATTCCTCCCGGATTTCCTCTTTCATAGTATTGAACATGGTAATGATCATATTTTGAAAGTCGTTATCCTGTGTCATGCTTTCTTGGCCTTTTTCTGTGGGGTTGTTCTGGTTGGAGTCTAACATTACGGGATTAATTCCTTCAGTGGGACATTTGTTTACTTGAGTGTTGTTTCTCATGGATTTGCACTTTGACTTTGGCATTGTCATTTTAACGCTTCAGATCTTTCAATTTCAATAAACTGAATTATTCGGTCTGGGGTTCTGGGGGTGGCAGGCACGGAGCTTACCTAGGTCGCGGATGTGGCCGGGCTGGACCGCGCGAGCATCCTGGCCGGAGGAGCGGAGTTGGGAAGGGAGGATGGGGGCGTCGGTGTGGAGCTATTTAACCTGAGGGGAGCTGGGGCGGGGCTGGGCGCAGGGGGAGGTCCTCCTCGTCCCTCAGCCCTGCACGTGGCTCCAGCTGGATGGTGGGGTAGGAGCTGGGTCCCTTGGGCTGACCTGGGGTTCTGGTGGGCAGGAGCGGGCGGAGCTTACCTAGTTCGCAGGATGAGGCCCGGCTGGACCACGTGCGCGTCCCGACTGGAGGAGCGGGGTGGGGAAAGGCAGAGAAAGTCTTTTTTAACAAAGCGGTAGTTAACAAATTTCTGAGAAATCATGAGCCCAGATTTAGATTTATTCTGGAAATTTACAGATATGACATGATTTTAAGAAAATTACAGATAATGGACAAAACATGCAGTTTTGGCTGTTGCTTTCCATGTGCCTGGGTTTACAAGGGCTGCCTTTTCCTGTCTTGGACATTGGACAATGAAATTCCCAGTAGATTTGCAGGAGGTCTGCTTGGTATGATCCCTTTATTACACATATTCCTTAAATGCAACCAACTTAAATCATTTCAATTGATGTTCATATAAATAATATATTAAGACTATTTTGAGACTAAAAATGATGACATACAAATCTCCATAATACCTTGGTATTCTTGGGGATGGGTGAAATGATGATTCCCAGAGCTCAGGAGGATGAGCTTCAGACTAATTGTCCAACCTGTGCTTGTGAATTAGGCAGAGATTCTCAGATGCAGGGAGTTCCCTAGGACAGAGAGTGTTTAGATCACACAGGGGAATGAAAGGTAGTAGAGGCACACATGATATCTCTATTCAGTAATAGTAATAAAACATACAGGTGGAATGTATACCCTTGTGACATGTGATTATCTGGATGCTGCAGCAGCTCAATGAAGCTCAGATTTAGAACTCAGCAGACATGCTTAGACTTCTAACTTTCACTTTTAGCTCTGGTTTCCAACACTTTCTCTCACAGAACCTAAGTGATTTAGGAGAATCAAACAAGAAAAAGATGAAAATAAAGAGTATGATTTGTTTTTCAACTTATACATATAACAGGAGCCTGTGGAAAAAGACCATGTTCATTGAGATTCTAAATGTGGAGTGATATTTTCATTTCAGTCCCAATAACTTGATAATGCCCAAGAGCTCTGTAGATGAACAGGTCTGTTCTGTGTATCCTGTCCTGTTCTCTCCAAGCACATCATCCAGTGCCTCCCCTTACTTAATCCTGTCTTTCAGCCATAGTAGTGTTCCTATGCTTAAGGGGAACACAGGAAAGGGTTCAGGGAAATGCCACTGGGTCCTTGTACATCATCGGAGAGGAGGGCCCAGAGGAGAGTCTGGCATGCACATTAAAGGATTCTCCGGGGTTTGGGAGGAGAGGCACTGGGGGATGGGGAGGAAGGAGTGAGGGGAGGGGGAGCAGGGAGTCGGGGGAAGAGGAGGGTGGAAGGGAACCAGTGTACCTTTTAATTTTGTATGAGCAGAAATAATAATAAAAAATGTTAAAAAAAAAACATGGGTTTGACGGGCCATACATTATCAGGTGCTCATATTAAAAACATGTCTGGCCATTGTTCCGTGGATGTTTGTCTGAAGACTATACTTAGAATAAATAGCAAAGTGAAATGAAATGCTTCCTTAAAAAAAAAATCCTGTCTTTAACTTCTGACTGTGTGCCTCATCAAGCAGCTCTGAGAATATTTTGTTTTCATCTCTTTACCTTGCATGCGCAGGTTGAAGCCAAATTCAATTGCTTTTCTTATACTGTTCCATCTTAGAGTTCCCTATGTTTGATAGTCACCTCTGCTTGGGGCTAAATCACATCCCTTAGAGACATAACATAGATCAGTATCACATGCTCAGTTCTGAGAAGATGAGTATCTCCTAAAGAGCTGCTGAGGTTTTTTCCATCAGTATAGGATTCCTCTAGAGATGTGCACACTTCAACAATTTAGTCATGATTTATGTAGATATTTACTCATTCTTGCCAATATCATTGATATATCATCTATTTGTGCCAGCAATGCTCTGTGCCTCTCAGGGTTACAGGACCAGAACACATAATCTCTTCACTGTAGTTTCATAATTTCTGCACAGCCTCAGATTTGGGGTAGTAGTCACTTTAGGGTTTTCCTTATACTTCAACTCAGTGAATGAATGAGGCAACCATCATGATGAAACCCCAGTTTGTGCTTTGTGAGATAGGACATTGCTGTGAACAGTGACTTCTTCCCTCCACATCCCATGCCACGGTGACAAGGTGTTGCTTGTGGCAACTGGGAATGACAAACCATGTGGGTCATGGATATCTTCATTTCTAGAACTATTCTGCTGATCAGCATATTCTCTGACACCCCCATATTTACTTTACTTCTCCTTTTCCCTAATGTTGAAAACATATTTGCATATCATAACCAATGTATAGGGGTAGATGTGTAAATGTGTGAATGAGTGTTGGGGCAGAAGCGGGTGCGGCCTGCGTTTCTGGTCCTGGTAGGGTGGAACCTGTGAATCCCTGGGCAGAGTAAACAAGGAGGAGGTGGAGGCGGTCCATGGTGGTGACCAAATTCGCCAGTGCTTCTACACACACACACATACACACACGCACACGCACCCACACACAATTGAATAAATAATAAAAAAATTAAAAAAGATACCAAGTTATGAAATGTACAAAATTTGAAAAATTAACATTATAAAATGCATGAACTGTCTAGCCAATAAGAATATCATATGTATGTCACTTGGAGTGAAATAATAAAATGAAATCATAGAGTAGTAAAGCAAGTAATAAGAGGCAGAGGAAACAAAGACATTCATTACCAAAAATTACCTGGAATGGTTAATCCATAAAAATTGAAAATCCAGTAAGAAAATTAAAAATTTTATTTATGTGAGATAAGAGAGGCCTATGGAACATTCGAAGACAAAGTAATGTAGATGGAACAAGTTTATACTAATTACCATTCAACCAAAATAAATACATAGTGATTAGAGTGATAGTAAAGGATTTATATGTATGTAAATATATGCAATATATAATATAAAATATTTGATTTAATACAAGTACAAGATAGATAAGAAATCCAAGCAAACCTTCTTGATAAAATAAAATTAAAATGTTAAGGAGAATGACTGTTCTCTTTATATAGTTTTTTTATTCCTTCAGAGTTTTATATATGAATATAATGAATTTCTGACATCCTTACCCAATTCCACACTCCCCTCCATTTTACAATACACACTTTCATCTTCACAACAAGTCTTCCTCCTGAAATTTAAGTATTCTGATATATCTTATGTTATTAAAGTTATAGGACATCAAATAGAAGGAACAGGCAAAGAACTAAAAAGAATAGTAAAAAGTGGAGCAAACCTTATTTGCATTTCGTATGAATTTGAAAGCTTTGTAAAAGTCATCTGTGGCTGCTGATATTAATGACTTCATCCACTGACATCAGTGCCAAACCAGTGGCAACATAGCTTTTGACATCACAGCCTCACCAGTGACGTCGTATACTCACTATGACACTTTTCTCACTACTGACATTTCGGCGTTATTGTTACATCACACCTTTACCAGTGACATCACAGCCTCACTGTGCCATCCAAACCACTCCATTGACATCACAACATCACTGTGTCATCAGAACCTCATTGTAACATCACAGCCTCACTTCGATATCACAACTTGATAGTGACATCACCACCTTACTGGGACATAACAAACTCATTGTGACATCTGCCTTGCCCCTGATACTATAGCCTCATAGTGACATCAAATGCACACCTCTGACATAGCCTCAATGTGACTTTTCAGCTTCAACGTGATATCACAGCATCACCACTGATATCATAGTCTCACTGTGACATCAGCTTGCCACTGATATCACTGTCTCACTGTGACCTCACAGCCTCCACCATGACATTACCATCACCCTGTGACATCATGGGCTCACAGTGACACCACAGCACATGGTGACATCAAATCCTCACAGTGGAATCACAGCACCATCAGTTACATACCAGCTTTACTGTGACATCATACCCTCATCACTCACACCAGCCTCATTCTGATATCACAGCTAACCACTGAAATCACATCCTCACTGTGATTTACTAGTTACACTCCACAGACATCTTGGCCTCACCGTGATATCATGGCATTACTGGTGAGAACAGCGCCTCACTGTGACATCACAGCCTCACCTCTGTTGTTATAGCTTCACTGTGACATCACAGCTTCACTATAACATCACAAGCTCACTTATGAAATCATTGCCCCACTGTGACATAACAGCATCGACTCTGACAGTATAGCCTCACTGTTTCATCATAGCCTCACCTCTGAAGTCATTGCCTCAATACCACATCACACCCTCATCACTGACATCCTACATAGCCTCGCTATGGCACCACAACCTCACCACTGACCTCTCAGGCTCACTGAAACATGACAGTCTCCCTGTGACATCACAGTGTCTATATTGATATCACAAATACACAGTGACATCACAGACTCTCCTTTGACATCACAACCTCATTCTGTCTTCACAAATTCCCCAGTGACATCACAATCTCCAGTGACATCATAGCCTCATTTTTACCTCATAGCCATACTGTGTCACAAAAGCATCACTGTGATATAAAGCTTCACATCTACCATCATAGCCTCACTGTGATATCACAACCTCGGATTGACACAATAAACTCTCTATGACATTAGAGCCTCACCAGTGAAAATACAGCCTTACCCATGACAACATAGTCTCCCTGTGAAATCACATTTGATATTGACATCACAAACTCACTTTGACATCACAGTCACAATGTACCAACACATCATCACTGTTAGATCACAGCCTCATGGTGACATCATAACCTCATTGTGGCATCACAGCCTTACCAAGTACATCACATCGTGAATGCAACATCTCAGGCTTATCTCTCACATCAATCTAACTTCTGAAATCACAGCCTAACCACTGACCTACCAGCTTCACTATGATATCACTGCCTCACTCTGACATCATAGCATAACCACTGACATCATAGCCTCATTGTGACATCAGCCTTGCCACTGACATCATAGATTCTCTGTGACCTCACAGCCTCTACAGTGACATCACCAACCCTCTGTGACATCATGGGCTCATGGTGACACCAAAGCCCCACAGTGACATCAAAGCCTCAGGTGGCATCAAAGCCTCACCAGTGACATGTCAGCCTCACCGTGACATCATATCCTCCACATTCACATCAGCCTCATTCTGAAATCACATTCTATGATGTATTAGTCTCACTCCACTTACACCACAGCCCTACTGTGAGGTTATGGCATCACTGGTGACAAACCAGCCACACTGTGACCTCACAGCCATCACCTCTGTTATCATAGCCTCACTGTGACATCACAGGTTCACCTCTGAAATCATTGCCCCACTGTGACATCACAGCATCAACTCTGATGGTATAGCCTCACAGTTTCATCACAGCCTCACACTGAAATCACAGGCTCACCTCTGAAATCATAGCCTCAATATCACATCACACCTTAATCACTGACATCCTACCTATCACTATGACACCCCAACCTCACCACTGATATCACATGCTCACTGAAACATGAAAACTCCCTATGTCACCACACTGGCACTTGACATCACAACCTCAATGTGACATCACAACTTCCCCAATGACATTCCAAACTCACAGTGACATCATAGCCATACCATACCATGAAAGCATCACTGTGACATAAAGCGTCACCTCTGAAATCATAGCATCATTGTGACATCACAGCCTCAGTTTGACACAATAAACTCATTGTGACATTAGAACCTCACCAGTGACAGTACCGTCTCACCTGAAAACACACTCTCCCTGAAAGCACAGTAACTACTGACATCGCAACTTCACTGTGATATCACAACCTCACTGTGACATCATATCTATTATGTGCCAAAACAGCCTCACTGTGACATCACTGCCTCACTACTGATTGGACTGCTCACCGTAATATTACAGCCTCACTAGTGACACATAGTCAATGCCACATCTCAGGCTCATTTCTCACATCAGTCTCACAGTCTCACTGTGACATCACAGCCTTACAGTGACAACAAAGCATCATGGTGACATCACAGCCTCACCACTGGTATCGTAGCTAGACTTGCCATGACAGCAGATCCTCATGACAAATACCTGAGTATGTCACAGTGTCATGACCACCTCAGCAATGACATCACAGCCTTTGACATTATAAACAGTGACATGACAGCCTCACCTCTTACATCACTTCCTTACTGTGACATCAATCTTTCCACAGTGTCCTACCAGCCTCACTGTGACCTCACAGTCTAACCTATCAAATCATAGATTCACCTGTTACATCATGGCCTCATGATGAAATGAGCCTTGTCACTGACATCACATCTTCGACAGTGATCTCACAGCCTCATTGTGACATCACGACCTCTCTGTAATATCATAGCCTAATAGTGTCAACACAGCTTCACAGTGATATCACAGCCTTACTGTCGCATTATAGCCTCATTTCTGACATCACTGCCTCACTATGACATCACACCCTCACCTCTGACATCACAGCATCCCCTGACATAACAACCTCAGTGTGGCTGCAGAGCCTCAATTCTGATCTCCTAACCTCACTGTGAAATCCAACCATGATAGCTGAAATCAGAGTCTCACTGACATCTCATAGAATCAGCCCATACATCAGAGGCTCACTGAGACATCACAGCCTCATAGTGACCTCACCTCCTACCCACTGACACCATGGCTTCACCTGTTACATCATAGCCTCATTGTGACATCAGTCTTGCCACTGACATCATAACCTCACTGTGACATCACAAGTCCCAAAGTGATATCACCTCATGGTGACATGACAGACCATAGTGACATACAACATTCACAGTGACATCCCAGACTCAGTATGTCATCATGGCTTCATTAGGGACAGCACAGTCTCATCTGTGATATCAGCATCGCCACAGACATTAGTCAGAAAACTGACATCACTGCCACACCAGTGACCACATAGCCTTTGACATAACAGCCTCAGCAGTGTCACTGTCAGATAATAAGTTCATCATTGACAGCACAGCCTCAACAGTGACATCATAGACTCACTATCACAACTTTCTCATCACTGACATTATAGCGTTATTCCAATATCACTCCTTCATCCTTGACATCGCAGCCTCATTGTAACAAAAATCTTTCCAGTGACATCACAACATCACTGTGTCATCAGAGTGATTATATCACATTGTGTCCTCACAGCCTCCCTGTGAAATTACAACCTGACAGTGATAACATAGCCTCACTGTCACATCACAAAGTTCCTTGGATATCATTCTTGCCACTGACATCACAGTCTAACTATGAGTTGACAGCTTCCACTGTGACATCACCAACCCACAATGACATCACAGCCTCTCCTCTGACATCACAGCCTCAGTGTGACTGCACAGCCTCAACACTGCTGTCCTAAATTGACTGTGAAATCCAACCATCACCGCTGATGTCACCACCTCACTGCCATCTCATAGAATCAGCTCTGATATCAGTGTTTCACTGAGACATCACAACCTCACAGTGTGCTCACAACCTGCTCACTGACACCAGAGGATTACCTGTTACATCATAGCTTCATTGTGACATCAGTTTTGCCACTGATATCACAGCCTCATTGCGACATCAGTTTCCAAAGTGATATAACCTTATGGTGACATGACAGGCCACAATGACAAACAACCCTCACAGTGAACTTACAGCCTCACAGTGACATCACAGCCTCCACCATGACAGCACAGCCTCACTTGTGACATCAGCATCACCACTAACATTAGTCAGAATACTGACATCATTGCCACACAAGTAACAACACAGCCTTTGACATCACAGCCTCACCAGTGTCACTGTCACGTAATAGGTTGATCACTGACATCATAGCCTTATGTGACATCATATACTCACTATGACATTCCAGCCTTATTGCAACATCTCACCTTCAACAGTGACACCAAAGCCTCATTGTGACATCAGCCTCAACAATAATATCACAGCCTTAGTATGCCATACAAACCACTGTAGTGACATCACAACATCACTGTGTCATCAGAACCTCACTGTGACATCAGAGCCACAGTTTGTCCTCACAGCCTCACTGTGACATTAAAACCTGACAGTGCCATCACAGCCTCACTGTGACATCAGCCTTGCCACTGACATAATAGCCTGATGAAGATATCATGTACACACTTTTGACATGGCCTCACTGTGACATCACAGCATCACCACTGTCATCATAGCTTCACTGTGCCATCAGCCTTGCCACTGACATCACAGTCTCACTATGATCTCACGCTGTGACATCACCAACTCCCTGTGATATCACAGGCTCACAGTGACACCACAGACACATAGAGATATCAAAGCCTAATGGTGGCATCACAGCCTCACCTGTGACATGCCAGTCTCACTGTGATATTATACTCACATCACTCCCATCAGCCTCACTCTGATATCATGGTCTAAACACTGAAATCACATCCTCACTTTAGTATACTAGTCTCACTCGACTGACATCAGAGCCTTACTGTGACATCACAGTATCACTGGTGACAACACAGCCTCACCTCTGTGGTTATAACCTCACTGTGACATGACGTCCTCATTATTACATCACAGGCTCACCTCTGAAATCATTGCCCAACTGTGGCATCATAGCATTGACTCTGACGACATAGTCTCAATGTTTCATCACAGTTTCACTATGACATCACAGGCTCACCTCTAAAATCACAGCCTCAATGAGTCATCACAACTTCATCACTGATATCCTAACTAGCATCACTATGGCATCACAGGCTCACAACTGACCTCACAGGCTCACTGAAACATGACAGATTCCCTGTGACACCACAGTCTCAGTCTGGAACCACAGCCTCGCCAATGACCTCATGGACTCACAGAAACAGGACAGCTTCCCTGTTACACCAGTGTCGCTATTGCCTTCACAATCTCACTGACATCACAACTTCCTCAGTGACATCACAACTTCACATCCTCATTGTGACATCACAGCCATACCGTGCCATCAAAGCATCACTGTGACATACAGCTTCATGTCTGATATCTTTTTGTGACATCATAGCCTCAGATTGACACTATAAACTCACGGTAACATTGCAGCCTCACAAATCACAATACAGCCTCACTAATGACATAGTCTCCCTGTGGAAGCACAGTCACTACTGACATCACAACCTAACTGTGACATTACAGTCACACTGTGTCAACAGAGCCTCACTGTGGAATCACAGCCTCACTAGTTATATCACAGCATTAATGCGACATCTCAGTCTCATGTCTCACATCAGTCTCAGTTCTTAAATCACAGACAAACGACTTACCTCACAACTGCATTGTGACACAACCTCACTGTGATATCACAGCCTCATGGTGGCTCACAGCAATATTGTGACATCACACCCTCACCCCTGGTATCCTAATTAGCCTTACCATGACACCACAGCCTCACCACAGATAGCACAGTGTCACAGTGACATGACAGCCTCAGCAATGACAGCCTTTGAAATCATAAGCAGTGACACTACAGCCTCACATGTTACATCATTGCCTCATTATGACATCAATCTTCCCAAGATATCAGAGCCTCACAGTGACATCACAGCCTCACTGCAACCTCAGTCTAATCTGTTACATCATAGACACCTACTGCATCATAGCTTCATGGTGACATCAGTTAACCACTGACATACATCTTCCACAGTGACCTCCCAGCCTCACTGTGACATCATAACTTCTCTGTGATCTCTCAGCTTCACAGTGACATCACACCTTCACAATGATATCACAGCCTCACTGTAGCATTATAGCCTCATTTCTGACATCACAGACTCATTGTGACATCACAACATAACTAGGGAAATCATATCCTGACTGTGATGACATAGTCTTGACTACTGATATCACAGGCTCACTATGATATCACGGTATCACTGGTGAAAACACACCCACTGTTATATCACTTCCTCGCTTCTGAGTTTATAGCCTCACTATGTCATGACAGCTTCACTATAACATCACTGGCTCACTTCTGAAATCATTGCCTAATTGTGACATCACAGCCTTAACTGTGACATTATGTCCTCAGTGTTTCATGACAGCCTCACTATGACATCACAGGCTGACCTCTAAAATCAAAGCCTTAATGTAACATCTCATCCTCATCTCTTACATAAGTCTCACTTCTGAAATCACAGTCTAACCACTGACCTCACAACTGCACTGTGACATCACAGCCTCATTGTGACATCACAACCTCATTGTGAAATCACAACCTCACTGTGATATCACTGGTTTACTGTGACATCATATCTTCAGGTTGACACAATAAACTCTCTGTGACATTAGAGCCCTACCAGTGTGGGAACCAGTTCCCACTCATGCATCCATTCACTCACTCAAACACACAGCTGCTGGTTGTGATGAAAACAGGTTCCAGCAGTCCCCACCTCCGCCTCTACCCCCAGAGACTCAGCACAGGACGTGGAGATTGTCAGAAGCAGATCTCTCTTTATTGGGGGGAGAAAAGGAACTTTTATAGACAAAGGCCACCAAGGCACGAAATAGGCATCCAATTGTATCACAAGGTCAAGGCATCCTACAGATGCTAATGGTCAAGTTCAATGTCACTCAGCACAGGGGGCAGGTAGATACTTGAAAGCCAATTAGGGCTTTCTGTGAAGTGATCAGGTTATGCCCAAGACCCTTGCCCTCAGCACCATCTTTAGTCCTATGTGCTTGGCCATGCCTTGGGGCAAATCCTGGGCGGGCCCAACATACCAGTGAAAATTCAGCCTTGCCCATTGAATAGTCTCCCTGTGAAAGCACAGTCACTACTAAAATAACAACCTCATTGCGATATCACAACCTCCCTGTGACATCACGGTCTCAACACTGATATCCTACCTAGCTTTCCCATGACACCATAACCTCATCCCAAATAACACAGGCTCATAGTGATGGGACACCCTCAGCAGTGACAGTCTTTGACTTCATAAACAGTGACACCACAGCTTCACATGTTACATCACTGCCTCATTGTGACATCAATCTTCCCACAGATATCACAGCCTCACAGTAACCTCACAGCCTCACTGTGACCTCGCAGTTTAACCTGACGCATCATTGACTCATCTGTTACATCATAGCCTCATGGTGAAAAACAGCCTTGCTACTGAAATCACATCTTCCACAGTAACTTCACAATCTCACTGTGACATCACAACCTCTCTGTGACATCACAGAGAGGTTGTGATGTCACAGCCTCATAGTGACATCACATCCTCACAGTGATATCACACCCTCACTATGGCATTATAGCCTCATTTCTGACATCCCACACTCACTGTGACATCACAGCCTCACCTCTGAAATCATAGCATTGGTGACACCACAGACATCCTGCCTAGCCTCGCAATGACACCACAACCTCATCGCTGACTGACATGTTTAGCTTACAGTCACACGACAGCCTCACCAGTGAGCCCACAGCCTCTACTCTGACATCACAGCCTCAGTGTGTCTGCACAGCCTCACCAAACAGGTCCTAACCTCACTGTGAAATCCAAGCATCACCCCTGACTTCACAGCCTCTCTGACAAATCACAGAATCATACCTGACATCAGAGCATCTCTATGACATCACAGCTTCACAGTGACCTCATAACCTGCCCATTGGTACCACAGGCTCACCTGTTACATCATAGTCTCATTGTGACATTAGTTTTGCCACTGTCATCACAATCTCACTATGACATCACAGTTTCCAGAGTGATAACACCTCACAGTGACATGACAGCCTACACTGACATACAACCATCACAGTGACATCACAGCCTCAGTTTGACCTTATGGCCTCACCAGTGACTGCACAGCCTCACCTGTGACATCAGCACTGTCTCTGACAAAAGTCAGAATATTGACATCACTGCCACACCAGTGATAATACAGCTTTTGATATCACAGTTTCATCAGTATCACTGTCACATAATAGGTTAACCACTTATATCATAGAGATAATGTGTTATGTGTTATGATAGTTATGTGTTATTAACCTTAAAAACACAATGATGAACAAACAAGGAAAGGGGAAGAAGAGGGGGTCACTTGCTCACATTCAGCCACCATGAGCAAAGAAACACAAAACCAAAGGAGTCGCTCACTGAACTTTACCAGAGTGGGTGTCTTATCTGCACCAAAGGCGGTGCCACCTCATGTTGAAGTGCCAGAGTCTTGTTCGTTATCAGAATTAACCAGGCAAATCACTCCACCAACTAAAAACAGCCATCCACCACTACCTACGGAATGGGGAAAGAGCTATCAGTCTGTCAATCCTGACCTGGGGGTATATGGCCCAGGGGAGCAACGAACCCCTGAAGTCCCTCACTAAGGACAGGATACTTAGATCCAAAACACCTCTGCATATGTCCTGGACTAAGTCTCTCCTTGGATATTGGTTACCCCTTTAGGAGGTGTTGAAACCTTGGTTCACCTTGGTTCTAATCATAGCTTTTTATTTTCTATGATCTTTTGCCTTTTCTGTTCTTCTCCAATCATCTCTTCTCCATTAGGGAACATTTCCTCTCCATAATGGGTAATTTACCACCCCATCGGAAGGCACCCCAGGTGACTGCCCTTAAGGCTCTACTAGACTTATGTAGGATCAAATTGAAACCAAAGGACTTAGAAGATTTTTGGGAGGAAGCTATAACCTGCTTCTTGGATTTCCCAAAAATAATGTCTGGGACCCACACACTTAGATGGAAGTGCTTTTTCTGGCCTTTGAGAGAGAAGTCCAGGAAGGCCATATGCTTCCTGACTGCTTTGATGCCATCCTCCTCAGCATCATAGCAAACCTTAAAAGATTCTCCAATGAGGAAGAGAATAATTGCTTTCCAAAACCTAATCAAGTAACAGGAAAGGAAAAATTCACAGAGAGAAGAGATAGAAAGACAATGGAAAATATTAGCAAAGTGGAAACCTCCTGCCATGGGTCAGGACCACTCCCAGGAGGAGTCTGGAGCCATGATAGTAGCAGAAATGATGAAGGAATTGCATAACCTGGACCCATGGTGTCAGGAATTGCTAGAGGCCAGGTTTACTGGAGTTTGTATGGTATACTGGAGCAAGCTCATCCTCTACCTGCTGCTGCTTGCCTGACTCCTGGGGTCTGAGTGGTGACCATGTGCCTGTCTGCCCCCTTGCCACAAGCCCATGAAGCCCCTGCCAAATTGCCCTTCCTTTCCTTGGCTGTCCCAGTGTGGATTCAGCAATAACCAGTGACATCATAGACTCACTATGACACCTTTCCCACCATTCACATTCCTGACTTATTGTGACATCACACCATGACCAGTGACATCACAGCCTCATGGTGATATCAGATTCTCAACTAAAATCACAACGTCCATGTGCCATCAAAACCTCTCTAGTGACATCACCACATCACTGTGTCATCAGAGCCTCACTGTGACATCATAGCCTCACAGGATCCTCACAGGCTCACTGCAACATTACAACTTGGCAGTGCCATCATAGCCTCAATGTGACATCAACCTTATCATTGACATAATAGATTCATGGTGACATCACATACACACTTCTGACATAGCCTCACTGTGACATCACAGTCTCAATGTGCCCTTACAGCATCATCACTGACATCATAACCTCACTGGGACCTCAGCCTTGCTACTGACGTCACAGTCTTGTTGTGACCTAACAGCTTCCACTGTGACATCAACAACTCCCTGTGACATCATGGGCTCATACTGACACCACAGACACATGGTGATGTCACAGCTTCACTATGACATCACAACCTCACAAGTGGAAACACAGCCTCACCTGCAACATCGGTGTCGCTACCTATGTTACTAAGAGCACTGACATCACTGCCACACCAGTGACAACGCAGCCTATGACATCACAGACTCACCATATTCACTGCAGGTAATAAGTTCACCACTGCCATCAGAGTCTCACCAGTGACATCACAGCCTCATTGTGACATCAGCCTTAGCACTGACATCACATCCTCACTGTGCCATCAAAACTTCCCCAGTAACATCACTGTGTCATCAGAGCCTCATTGTGAAATCACAAAATCACTGTGACATCTGCCTTGGTGCCTATGCTCATGGTGTCAACACATACACACTTCTGACACAGCATCACTGTGACATCACAACCTCAATGTGATATCACAGCATCACCATTGACATCACAGCCTAACTGAGACATCAGCATTGTCACTGATATCACAGTCTCACTGTGACCTCACGGCTTCTGACATCACCTCACTGTGACTGTACTGACATAATAGATTCACGGTGACATCACATACACACTTCTGACATAGCCTCACTGTGACATCACAGCTTCAATGTGCCCTTACAGCATCATCACTGACATCATAACCTCACTGGGACCTCAGCCTTGCTCATGGTGTCACCAGAGCCACATGGTGACATCAAATCCTCAGTGGCATCACAACCTCACCTTGCAAAGATTATAAACAAAGTCTTAGCAAATCAGATTCAAAAACATCAAAAAGATCATTCATGGGGATCAAGTAGGCTTTATCCCAGACACCCAAGGTTGGCGCAACATAAGAAAATCAATAAATGTAATTCACCATATAAACCAGTCCAAAGTCCAAGACCACATGATACTCTTGATAGATGCAGAAAAAGCTTTTGACAAGATCCAACAGCCCTTTATGATCAAAACCCTAGAGACAGTTGGAATGGAAGGAACCTTTATCAATATAATAAAAGTTGTATATAACAAGCCCACAGCAAGGATTATACTCAATGAGGAAAAACTTGAAGCATTCCTGCTTCCATCAGGAACTAAACAAGGCTATCCATTCTCATCACTTCTATTCAATATTGTACTTGAAATCTTAGCTGAAGCTATAAGACAAGAAAGGGCCATAAAAGGGATTCAAATTGGCAAGGAAGAATTCAAGTTATCTCTATTTGCAGATGACACGATCTTATACCTGACTGATCCCCAAAATGTCAGGAAACTTCTGCAACTAATACAGAAGTACAGCAGGGTGGCAGGATACAAAATAAATGTACAAAAATCAGTGGCCTTCCTATATGCTCAGAATGAAAAAATTGAAAAAGCCCTGAGAGAAACAATCCCATTTACTATAGCCCTAAAAAAATGAAATACCTCGGTATAAACCTAACCAAGGAAGCAAGAGACCTTTACAATGAAAACTTTAAAACCCTAAAGAAAGAAATTTCAGAAGACACTAGAAGGTGGGAAAACCTCCATGTATCTGGATTGGCAGAATCAATATTGTAAAAATGACTATCCTACCAAAGGCAATATACAGATTCAATGCTATACCAATCAAAATCCCACAGCAATTCTTTAAAGAAGTTGACCAAACAATCTCAAAATTCATATGGAGGCACAAAAGACCCAGGATAGCAAAAACAATCCTAAGTAACAAAAACACTGCTATGGTATCACCATACTAAACCTTAGTCTATACTACAAATCTATATTTACAAAAAAGCCTCCAAAATAGACACATAGATCAATGGATTACTACTCAGCCATCAAAAATAGTGAATTAATGCAATTTGCCAGGAAATAGATGGAATTACGAACAATTATATTGGGTGGAGTATCCCAGACACAGAAAATTAAGCGCCATATGTATTCCCTAATAGTTGGATCATAGAACCAAACCCACTTAGAGACACCCAAAGATAAATCTCTGTAATACCTACAGTAATTGCAAAGATTACAAACAAGAGAGAAGGAGAAGGAAGGCCCCACCAGAAACAAGGAGAGAAGGGATCATGTTACAGCAGAGAAAATAGGATACCATCATGGACTGCAAGTAAGCAATTAGACATCTGGTTAAGTTCACAGACTTTCCTTCCTGATCATTTGCAACTGAGGGGGTATTATCTCACCAGAAAAGAAATTTGTAATGGACTGACCCCGCCCCACTGTGGTCTCCTACTTTTAATTTACTCTTATAATAAGACTATAATTTAACAGCTTTTTATCTCTGACCAGAGGGTGACATCCAATACCCATCAGGATGGAGCCAAGGCATTGCAGGAGCAACAAAACTGAAAAAAGAAAAAAAATCAACAAACCATAATTAAGAACGTCAAAGATTTCATATCAACCACCTGGAACTAGGACAGCCAAATCTCTCCCCATCCTGAAGCTCAGGGAAATTTGTTGAAGAGGGGGCAGTAAGATTGTAAGAACCTAAAAATGGGGAGGAGAAAGTTTGATGGGGGAAGGAGGCCCTGGGAGAAAGAGAGGGGGGAAAGGAAGGCAAAAAGAAGGGAAGGAAGAAGGGGGGTCCAGGAAGGGGTGGAGAGAGCGAGGGGACAGCATACCTATTGTTTGTATGAGTGGAAATAAAAAATAAAAAAGCTTCATCTCTGATATCACAGCCTCATTATGACATCACAGTCTCTGTTTCACACAATAAACTTACTGTGACATTAGAGTCTCACCAGTGACAATACAGACTCATCAATGACATAGTCTTCCTGTGAAAGCACAGTCACTACCAATATCACAATCTCACTGTGACATAACAATCTCACTGTGACATCACAGCCACACTGTGCCAACACAGACTCACTGTGACATCACAGACTCACACCTGATACAACAGGTTCACTTTCACGTCACAGTCTCAGCAGTGACACCACAGCCTCATGGTGACATCATAACCTCACTGTGGCATCTCAGCCTCACCAGTTACATCACATCTTCAATGTGACATATGTGCTCATCTCTCATATAAATGTCTCTTCTGAAATCACAGCTTAATCACTGACCTCACAGCCTCACTGTAACCTCACTTCATTGTGACCTCACAGTCTAACCTGTGACATCATAGACTCACTTGTTACATGATAGCCTCATGGTGAAATCAGCCTTGCCACTGACATCACATCTTCCATAGTGACCTCACAGCGTCACAGTGATATCACAGCTTCACAGTGATATCACAGCCTCACTGTGGCATTATAGCCTCATTTCTGACATCACAGCCTCACTGTGACAAAATAGCCTCACCTCTGACATCACAGCCTCACAGTGACATAACCGGCTAACCTCTGAAATCATAACATCTGTGATCCCACGGATATCCTGCCTAGCCTTGCTAGGATACCACATCCTCATCACTGACTTCT
The DNA here is from genome assembly GCA_023101885.1 of Typhlomys cinereus. Classification (NCBI taxonomy): domain Eukaryota; kingdom Metazoa; phylum Chordata; class Mammalia; order Rodentia; family Platacanthomyidae; genus Typhlomys; species Typhlomys cinereus. Next base: position 343,614 of record JALPQD010000046.1, on the reverse strand, counting down.
TAGCCTCAACATCATAGCCATACTGTGTCCTCACAGACTTGACGGTGATATTGTAACATGACAGTGCCAGCACAGCCTCACTGTGACATCACAAAATCACTGTGACATCTGCCCTGTCAGTGACATAATACCCTCATGGTGACATCACATATATACCTCTGATATAGCCTCACTATGACATCACAGCTTCCATGTGATATCACAGCATCACCAATGACACCATAGCCTTTCTGTGTCATAAGCCTTGCTGCTGACATCACAGTATCACTGTGACATCACTTCTTTCACCATGACATCACCAACTCCCTGTGACATTACAAGCTCATGGTGAAACCTTAGCCACATGGTGACATGAATGCCTCATGATGACATCACAGCCTAACTGTGACATGCAGCCTAAACTCTGAGGTTATAGCCTTATCTCTGAAATCATAGCCTCAATAAAACAGACACCCTCATCTCTGACATCCTACCCAGCCTCACACTGACACCATAGCCTCCAAATGACCTGACGGGATCACTGAAACAGAACAGCCTCCCTGTGACACCACATTGTTGCTATTGACATCACAACCTCACTGTGACATCACAACTTTCCCAGTGATATCTCAACCTTACCAGTAACATTTCAGCCTCAGTGTGACATCTCAGCCTCATCACCTAATATCAGCCTCACTTCTGACATCACAGCTGAACTGTGATGTCCTAGTCTATCACCACTAATATCACAGCCTCACAGTGATATTACAACCTCACTGTGATATCATAACCTCATGGTAACATCACAGCCTCAGTGTGATTGCACAGCCTCTCCACTAATGTCCTAAACTCACCATGAAATCCAAGCATCACCATTGATCTCACAGCCTCACAGACATCTCATGGAATCAGCCCTGATATCAGAGCCTCATTGTGACATCAGAGCCTCATATGTGGCCTCAATGTGGCCTCACTCTTGCCACTGATATCACAGCCTCACTGTGATACCATGGCCTCCAGAGTGATATCAACAATCATTGACATGACAACCCACAGTGACATACAATTTTCACAATGACATCACTGTGATATCATAGCCTCACCAGTGACAACAGCCTCACTGTGATATCTCTGCCTCATCACTGACATCAGGCTCACTTGTGACATCACAGTCTAATCTTTGAAATCTCAGCCGAACTGTGAAGTCATAGTCTATCATCACTGATATCACAGCCTCAGTGTGATATCACAACCTCATGGTAAAGATACCACCTCACAGTGACATCACAGCCACTCCTCTGATTTCAAAACCTCAGTGTGACTGCACAGTCTCACCACTGACATGCTAACCTCACTGTGAAAACCAAGCATCACCTCTGACATCACAGCCTCACTATGACATCACAGCCTCTCAGAGACAGCACAGCCTCACCTGTGACATCAGCATCACCTGTGACATTAGTCAGAATATTGACATCACTGTCACATCAGTGACAACACAGCCTTTGACATCACAGCCTCACAAGTGTCATTGTCACATAATAGGTTCACCACTGACATCACAGACTCATCATGACATCTTTCTCACCACTGACATTCCAGCCTTGTGACATCATACCTTCACCAGTGACATTACAACCTCATTGTGACACCAGGCTCACCACTAACATCACAGTCTTACTCTTCCATCAAAAACCTCTCTAGTGATATCAAAACCTCTCCAGTGACATCAAAACATCACTGTGTTATCAGAGCCTCATTGTGACATCATATTCACAATGCGTCCTCACAGCCTCACTGTTACATGACAACCTGACAGTGAAATCACTGCTCCATGTAACATCACAAACTCACTGTGACATCAACCTTGCCACTGACACAATAGTCTCATGGTCACATCACATATACAACTCTGACATAGCTTCACTGTGACATAACAGCCTCAATGTGACATCATTGCATCACTACTGACATCATAGATACACTGTGTCACAGCATTGTCATGGTCATCACAGTCTCACTGTGATCTTACAGCCTCCACCACCTCCATCATCAACTCCCCGTGACATCAAACCTTCACTGTGGCATCACAGCCTCACAGTGTACATGCTAGACTCAGTGTAACATCATACCCTCATCACTCACATCAGCCTCATTCTGATATCACAGCCTAACCACTGAAATCACATCCTCACTGTAATGTCATTGTCTCGTTCCACTGACATATCAGCCTCACTGTGATATCACGGCATCACTGGTGACAACAGTCACATCGTGACACTACAACCTCAACTCTGCTGTTATAGCCTCACTGTGACATTAGAGCCTCACCATGACATCACAGGCTCATATATGAAATCATTGCCCAACTGTGACAACACAGCATCAACTCTGATGTTGTAGCCTCACTGTTTCATCACAGCCTCATTATGACATCACAGGTCATGGCTGAAATCATAGCCTCAATGTGACATCACACCCTCATCACTGACATCCTACCTATACACCACAACCTCAGCCCTGACCTCAAAGGCTCACTGAAACATGATAACCTCCTTGTGAAATGACAGTGTCACTACTGACATTACAACTTCACAGTGACATCACAGTATCATTGTGATATCAAAGCCATATCATGCCATCAAAGCATCACTGTGATACAAAACTTTACCTCTGAAACCATAGTCTCACTGTGACATTACAGCTTCAGAGTGAACTCACAGCCTGCACACAAATAACACAGGCTCACCTGTTACATCACAGCTTCATTGTGGAATCAGTCTTATCACTGATATCACAGCCTCATAGTGACATCACACCTTGACAGTAACATCATAGCATCATTGTGACATCATAGCCTTATTTCTGACATCACAGCCTCACTGTGACATCATAGCCTCACCTCTGACATTACAGCCTCACTGGAACATTACGGGCTAAAATCTGAAATCACAGCATCAGTGACAGCACGGACATCCTGCCCAGCCTCACTATGATAACACAGCCTCATCACTGATATCTCAGTGTCACAGTCACATGACAGCCTCAACAGTGACACCAAGACCTCCCTTTGTCATCCAACCTCACCAGTAACATCCCAGCCTCACTGTGACATCTCAACCTAATCACTGACAACAGCCTCACTTCTAACATCACAAACTAACTAATCACCGAAATCTCAGCCAAAATGTGATGTCATAGTCTATTACCACTGATATCAAAGCCTCATTGTGATATCACAACATTTCTGTAACATCACAGCCACACAATGACATCACAGCCTCTCCTCTGATATACAATCTTTACAATGACATCACAGTCTTAATGTGACATCATAGCATTAATGTGACATCACAGCATCACCACTGACATCATAACTTCACTGTTACCTTACCCTTACTACCCGCATCACAGTCTCACTGTGACCTCTCAGCTTCCATCGTGACATCACCAAATCTCTGTGACATCACAGGCTCATGGTGATACAACAGCCACATGGTGGCATCAATATTCATGGAGGCATCACAGCCTCACCAGTGACATGCCAGTCTCACTGTGACATCATACCCTCATCACTCAAATCAGCCTCATTCTGATATCACAGCTTAACCACTGAAATCACATCCACACTGTGATGTCACAGTCTTGCTTTACTAACATCACAGCCTCACTGTGATATTATGGCATCACTGGTGACAACACAGATTCACTCTGACAACACAACCTCACCTCTGAGGTTATAGCCTCACTGTGACATGACAGCCTCACTATGATATCACAGGCTCACCTCTGAAATCATTGCCCAACTGTGACATCACAGCATTGACTCTGGCTTTATAGCCTCAATGATTCCTCACAGTCTCACTATGACATCATAGGCTCACCATGGACGTTACAGCCTCACTGAAACATGATAACCTTCTAGTGACACCACAGTGTCACTATTGAAATCACAACTTTGCTATGACATCACAATTTCCCCAGTGATATCACAACCTTAATGTGACTTCACAGCCTCATTGTGACATCACAGCCATTCTGTACCAACAAAGCATCACTGTGACATAAAGCTCACTATGACATCACAGCCTCACCTCAGATAGCACAGGCTTACAGTGATGTGACAGCCTCAATAGTGACATCATAGCTTGTGCCATTGTAAACAGTTATACCATAGCCTCACATGTTACATCACTGCCTCATTGTGACATCAATATTCCCACAGATATCACAGCCTCACAGTGACCTCAAAGCCTCACAGTGACCTCACAGCCTGTCACCCACTTGCTACATCATAGCCTCAATGTGAAATCTGAATTGCCACTGGTATCATATCATCCACAGTGATTTCACATTCTCACTGTGTCATCACAACCTTTCTGTGATGTCACAGTCTCACAGTGACACCTTGCTATGACACCACAGCCTCATCACTGACATCTTAGACTCATGGTCACATGATAGCCTCAGTAGTGACACCGAACCCTCACTGTGTCATCAGAGCCCAGAATCACTGTGACATCTCAGCCTAACCACTGTCATCAGCCTCAATTCTGACATCACACCCTAACTACTGAAATCTCAGCCAAACTATGATGTTATATTCTATCACCACTGATATTACAGCCTCACTGTGAAATCACCTCACAGTAACATCACTGACTCACCGGGACATTTCAGGTTCTCCTTTGACATAACAGCCTCAGTGTGACTGCACAGCCTCATCACTGAGGTCCTCACCTCACTGTGAAAATCAAACCATCACCACTGATGTCACAGCATCATTGACATCGAATAGAATCAGTCCTGACCTCAGAGCCTCACTGCGACATCATGCCCTCACTGTGACCTCACAACTTGCCCACTGACACTGGTATCATATTATATTATAGCCTCATTGTGACATCTGTCTAGCCACTGACATCACAGCCTCACAGTGACATCACAGATTCCACAGTGATATCACCTCAAGGTGACATGACAGACCACAGGAACATACAACCTTCACAGTGATATCTGCCTCAATGTGACATTGCACTCTCACCAGTACAGCACAGCTTCACCTGTGACATCAGTGTGACCATAGAAATTATTCAAAACACTGAGATCACTGACACACCAGTGAAAACAGCATTTCACATCACAGCATCACTAGTGTCTCTGACATATAATAGGTTCACACTGACAATTCTCACCACTGACATTCCAGCCTTATTGCGACATCATAGCTTCACCAGTGATATCACAACCTCACCGTGCCATCAAAACCTCTTCAGTGACATCTTAACATCACTGTGTCGTCAGAGCCTCATTGTGAGATCATAGCCATACAGAAGCCTCACAGTCTCACTGTGACATCCTGATAGTGACATCACAAGCTCACTGTGACATCACAGCTTCACCTGTGAGGTTATCGTCTCACTGTGAATTCACAGCCTTACTATGACATCACAGGCTCACCTCTGAAATCATTGCCCAACTGTGACATCACAGCAATGACTCTGATGTTATAGCCTTACTGTTTCATCACAGCTTCGCTATGAATCACAGGTTCACTTCTGAAATCATAGCCTCAATGCGATATCACTGACATCCTAGTTAGCCTCACTATGGCACCATTGCCACACCACTGACCTTACAGGCTCACTGAAACATGACAGCCTCCCTGTGACACCAGAGTGTTGCTACTGACATCACAAACTCACTCTGATATCACAACTTCCCCAGTGACATCACAGCCTCACACTGACATTACAGCCTCATTGTGACATCACAACCATGCCATCAAAACATCATCATGACATAATGCTTCACTGCAGCCATCATATCCTCACTAGGACATCACAGGCTCAGTTTGACACAAAAAACTCACTGTGATATTGGAGCCTCAACAGTGGCAATACAGCCTCACCAATGACATAGTCTCCCTGTGAAAGCACAGTCACTATTGACATCACAATCTCACTTGGCAAACACAGTCTCACTGTGATATCACAGCCTCAGCACTGATTGGACAGGCTTATCCTGATATTACAGTCTTATCTTTAACATCACAACATCATGGTGACATTGTAACATCACTGTTGCTTCACAGCCTCACAAGTTATATCACATCGTCAATGTAACATCTCAGCCTCGTCTCTCACATCACTTTCACTTCTGAAATCACAGCCTAACCACTGACCTCACAGCCTTTCTGTAACATCACAGCTTCACTGTAACATCACAGACTTACTCTGACAACCCAGCCTTGTGGTGACATCACAGCAACACCGTGACATCACAGCCTCATCAGTGACAGCACAGCCTCACCTGTGACATCAGCATTAGCATTACCTTTGACAAAACAGCATAATCTGTGACAACACAGCCTCACCACAGTTAGCACAGACTTCCAGGGATGTGACAGCATCAGCAGTGATATCGTAGCCTTTGATATGATAAACAGTGATAACACAGCCTCACATGTTACATTGCTGCCTCATTGTGATATCAATCTTTCCACAGATATCAGAGCCTCACAGTGACTTCACAGTCTCACTGTGACCTCAGTCTAACCTGTTACATCATAGACTCACCTGTTACATCATACCCTCATGGTGAAAATAGCCTTGCCACTGACATCAATTCTTCCATAGTGACATCACAGCCTCACTTTGACTTCATCATCTCTCTGTGATGTCACAGCTTCATAGTGACATCACAGCTTCACATTGATATCACAGCCTCACTGTGGCATTATAGCCTCATTTCTGACATCACAGCCTCACTGTGACATCACAGGATAACCTCTTAAATCACAGCATCATTGAAAACATGGACATCTTGCCTATCCTCGCTAAGACACCACAGCCTCATCACTGACATCTCAGGCTCACAGTCACATGTCAGCTTCAACAGTGACACCACAGCCTTGCTATAGCATCACAGACTCAGTGTGACTGCACAGCGTCACCACTGACATTCTGAAATCCAAGCATCACCCCTGATGTCACAGCCTCACTGACATCTTAGAGAATTAGCCTTAACATCAGAGCCTCACTGTGAATTCATACCCTCACAGTGACCTCACAGCTTGCTCACTGACACAGTAGGCTCAACTGTTACATCATAACCTCATTGTAACATAAGTCTTGCTACTAACATCACAGACTCACTGTGACATCACAGCATTCACAGTGATATCACCTCATGGTGACATACAGTGACATAAAACCCTCATAGTGACATCATAGACTCACTGTGAAATCACAGCCTTACCCGTGACAGCACAGCCTCACTTGTGACATCAGCATCATCACTGACATTAGTCAGAACATGGACATCACTGCCACACCAGTGACAACACAGCCTTTGACATCACAGTCTCAGAAGTGTCACTGACATGTAATAGGTTCACCACTGACATCATAGTCTCACCAGTGACATCATAGAATCACTTTGACATCTTTCTCACCAGTGACATTTCAGTCTTATTATGACATCACACCTTCACCAGTGACATCACAGCCTCATTGTGACATCAGCATCACAACTAACATCACAGCCTCACTGTGCCATCCTAACCTCTCCAGTGACATCACAACATTTCTCCCTAGGTAATTTAAATTTTCTGTGAAATGGGTGTGTGTTCTATCTTTTCTTAGGTTTTTTGGGACTAGCTTCCTGCTCTCTGATCTAGTAAAAAGCCTCTTTTAACTTTAAATCAAATTTCAACGAGAGATTTTATGTGTAGTCACACCAGTAAGTAGACTTGTTACCCAGAATGCATACGCAGATTTTAAAGAAATTAGAGAGCAACTTGAGCAGTCTTAAAACATAGGTGGGTAAAATTCCCATCTATGAACTAACTCAGAAATTCTATAAGTATAAGACTATGCCATCCATTTACTAGAACTTTAAAAGACTCTTTGATCTCTCTTGGATTGTAATTTATGCTATCATAGGAAGAATTGTTTAATTGTTTTAATAATTATATTGCTTAACTGTTTCCTTCAGCACATCTCTCAGCAGCACTCCATCAAACATACCATGCTATAGGCGTTTATGGCCCTTGAACATGCAAGCCATGACCCCCCTACAGACACGGTTCAAGCTTAGATTGCAGAGATTCATGAGGTCTTTGTCTAACCCAGTATCCTATATTCTGAAATGTCTTCCAGAGGAGAGTTCCTTTGAGGGCTGATATCCAATGACAGGTAAGAACCTGAGAGACAGTAAAACCTAAGAAAGGCACCAGTCCATTATGCTGGACCTTCTCTGAGGCGGGGTCAACAAGGTTAGAGCAAAGAACTCTGGCTCCCGTTGGCTGTCAAAGAGGACAGATATGTAGGAGGAACGGACCAGGCAGGCCTGTATTGTCTCTATGGGCTGCATGCAACTTCCCAAGCTATAACCTGCTGCCATGCCTGGTGCTGATGTCAACCTTACTGACTGAGAGGACCAACCTGGACAGGACAACAGCAAAAACTCATGCTGGGACTGGGACTTATGGGATGTTGGGCACACCTGTAGTTAATTGTAATGAAAAACATGTTCCTTATTGAAATCAAAAGGAGCTCAATCCTCCTCTGTGTATTTAAAAATGCAGTCTCTGTTAAAACAATGACAACTATGTGGGCTTGCCCCATGGCTATTTTGTGGAGCATTATAGTTACCTACATTTGGAAATACTGGGAGAATGTTTCTGTTAAATGCCTTTACCCTCAAGCAATGAGTTAAATTCTTGAAAAAATGTCCACTCTGAAGGTGATATTCTGTTGACTGGAAAATACCTGTCTCTTTGCAGATGCAAATTTTACACCCCAAAATTTTCTGTACAAAAGCTGTCACAAAGTTTCAATAAAGTGGGTCCAGATTCACTCAGCCTAGAGAGTTGTGAGTTCCTGTTCTCCATCAGCCAAAGCCTTGCCTTATTTGGTCAGGGGGAGCCCTGCGGCATCACTATGGCATTATCAACTCACTGTGACATAATACTTGCTACTGACATAGTAGCCTCATGGTGACATCACGTACACACCTCTGACATAGTCTCACTGTGCATCACAGCGTCAGTGAGACATCACAGTATCACGACTGATATCATAGCCTCACTGTGACAATAGCCTTGCCACTGACATCATAGTCTCATTGTGACCTCACAACATCCACAGTGACATCACCAACTCCATGTGTGACATCACAGGCTCACAGTGTTACTACAGTCACACAGTGACATGAAAGCCTCACGGTGGCATCACAGCCCCGCCAGTAACAGGCTTACTATGACACCATACCCTCATCACTCACACCAGCCTCCTTCTGATATCACAGTCTAATCATTGAAATCATATCCTCACTGTGATGTCAGTCTCTCACTCCACTGAAATCTCAGCCTTATTGTGATATCACAGCATCACTGGTGACAAGACAGCCTCACTGTGACATCACAGCCTCATCTCTGAGGTTATAGCCTCACTGTGACATAACAGCCTCACTGAGACATCACAGGGTCACCTCTGCAATCATTGCCTAACTGTGACATCACAAAATCGACTTTGACCATACAGCCTCACTGTTTCATCTCAGCCTCAGTATGATATCACAGATTCACCTTTGAAATCAGACTCATCACTTCATCTTACCCAGGCTCACTATGGCACCACAACCACACCACTGACCTCACAAGCTCACTGAAACATGTCAACCTCCCTGTGACACCACAGTGTTGTTATTGACATCACAACTTCACTGTGATATCACAAATTCCCCAGTGACATCACAGAATCATTGTGATATCACAGCCATACTATCCCATCAAAGCATCACTGTGACATGAAGCTTCACCTCTGACATCATAGCCTCACTGTAACATCAACCCTCAGTTTGACACAATAAACTCACTGTGACATTTGAGCCTTACCAGTGAAAATACAGCCTCACCAATTATGTAAAGCACAGTCACTACTGACATCATAACCTCACTGTGACATCACAGCCACAATTTGGTAGCACAGCCTCATGACGTCACCACATCTCACCACTGATATGACAGGCTCACAGTGACATCATAAACTCTCCTATGACATCAAAGCCTCAGTGTGACTGCAGAGCTTCACCACTGATGTCCAAACGTCACTGTGAAGTCCAAGCAATACCCCTGATGTCACAGCCTCACTGACATCTCATAGAATCACCCCTGACATCAGAGCCTCACTGCAACTTCACAGACTGACAGTGACCTCACAGCCTCCCCACTGACACCAGAGGCTCACCTGTAACATCATAGCATCAATGTGACATCAGTCTTGCCAATGATATCCCATCCTCACTGTGACATCACAGTTTCCCAGTGACATCACAGCCTCACAGTAGCATCACAGCCTCATTGTCACATCTGCCTCACCACTAATATTTCAGCCTCACTGTGCCTTCCAAACCTCTCCATTCACATCACAACATCACTGTTTTATCAGAACCTTACTGTGACAATGTAGCCACACTCTCTTCACAGATAAACTGTGATATTATAACATGACAGTGACATTACAGCCTCATGGTGACATCAGCCCTGCCACTGACATAATAGCCTCCCAGTAACATCACAGCCACACTGTGACATCACAGCCTCACCACTGGTATCTTACCTAGCCTTACTATGACACCACAGCCTTACCACATTTAGCACAAGCTCACAGTTTTGTGACAGCCTCAGCAGTGACATCATAGCTTTTGACATCATAAACAGTGACACCACAGCCTCACATGTTACATTACTAACTCATTGTGACTTCAATCTTCCCACAAGCATCACACACAGTGACCTCACAGGCTCACTGTGGCTTCACAATTTCTCTGTGATGTCACAGGCTCGTATTGACATCATAGCCTCACAGTGATATCATAGCCTCACTGTTGCATTATACACTCATTTCTAACATCACAGACTCACTAAATAGCCTCACTGTGACATCACAGCCTCACCTCTGAAGTTATAGCCCCACTGTGACATGACGTCTTTACAATTACATCACAGGCTCACCTATGAAATCATTGCCCAAATGTGATATCACAGTATCGATCTGACATTAGAGCCTCACTGTTTCATCAAAGCCTCAATATGACATCATAAGCTCACCACTGAAATCATAGCATCAATGCAACATAACACCTTCATCGCTGACATCCTACCTACCATCTGTATGACACCACAGCCTCGCCACTTACTTCATAGGTTCACTGAAACATGACAGACTCCCTGTGACACCACAGCTTCGCTATTGACATCACAAACTCATTGTGAAATGACAATGTCACCAGTGACATCACAACCACACAGTGACATCACAGCCATACTGTGCCATTGAAGCCTCATTGTGGCATCAGTTTCACTTCTGAAATCACAGCCTAACTCAGAGCTATACTGTGACATAACAGCCTCACTATGACATCACAGCATCGCCACTGATATCACACATTCACTGTGACATCAGCCTTGCCACTGACATCACAGTCTCACTATGACCTCACAGCTTTCACCATGATATCACCAACTCGCTGTGACATCACAGGGTCAAGGTTACACCACAGCCACATGGTGACATTACAACCTCAATTCTGAGGTTATAGCCTCACCGTGACATCACAGCCTCACTATGACATTACAGGCTCGCTTCTGAAATCATAGCCTCAATGCTCCATCACACCCTCATCACTAACATCCTACCTAGCATCACTATGACACCACTGCCTCATGACTGACGCTCAATGAAACATGAAGCCTGTGATGCCAGTGTTACTGTTGAAATCACAACCTCATTGTGACATCACAACTTCCCCAGTTACATCACAACTTCACAGTGACATCACAGACTCTGTGACATCACAGTCATACCATGCCATGAAAGCATTGTAACATAAAACTTTACCTCTCACATCAGAGCCTTACTGTGACAACCCAGCCTCAGTTTGACTCTATAAATTCACTGTGATATTAGAGCCTCACCAGTGACAGTACAGCCTCACCAATGATATAGTCTCCTTGTGAATGCACAGTTGCTACGAATATCACAACCTTACTTTGACATCACAACCTCACTACTGTTAAGACAGGCTCACTGTGATATTACAGCTTCACCAGTGACTGCAAACTCATGGTGACATCATAACCTCACTGTGGCATCACAGCTTCACGGTGGCATCACGGCCACATTGTGACATCACAGCCTCAGCACTGGTATCCTACTTAGCCTTATCATGATATCACAGACTAACTAGAAGTAGCACAGGCTCCAAGTGACATGAGAGACTCATTGGTAACATCATAATCTTTGACATCATAAACAGTGATACCACAGCTTCACAGGTTACATTACTGCTTCATTGTGACATCAATCTTTCCTAAGATATCACAGCCTCACAATGACCTCACAGTCTCACTATGACTTCTCAGTCTTACCTATTATATCATAGATTCACCTGTCACATCACAGCCTCATGATGAATCAGCATTGCCAATGATATCACATCTTCCTCATTGACCCAACAGCCTCACTGTGACATCACAACATCTCTGTGATGTCAGACTCATAGTGACATCCCAGCTTCACAGTGATAACACAGCCCCACTGTGGCATTGTAGCCTCATTTCTGACATCACAGCCTCACAGTGATATCACAAACTCACCTCTAATATCACGGCCTCACTGTGACATTACAGAATAACCTCTGAAATCATAGCATTAGTGATGCCATGAAGATCTTTCCTTACCAAGCTATGACACCACAAGCTCATCACTGACATCTCAGGCTCATGGTCACATGACAGCCTCACCAGTGGCAGCATAGCCTCACCTGTGACATCAGCATCACCATGGACATTATTCAGAACACTGACATCACTGCCACACCAGTGACAATGCAGCCTTTGACATCACAGACTCTCCAGTGTCACTGTCACATAATAAGCTCACCATTGGCATCATAGTCTCACTAGTGACATCATAGACTCACTATGATATCTTTCTCACCCCTAACATTCCAGCCTCATTGTGACATCACACCTTCACAAGTGATATCTCAGCCTCATTGTGATATCAATAACCACTAACATCACAGCCTCACCATGCAGCAAAACCTCTCCAGGGATGTCACAATATCACTGTGTCATCAGAGCCTCACTGTGACACTAGAGCCATACTGTGTCTTCACAGACTAGCTATCACATTACAACCTAACAGTGACATCATAGCCTCACTGGGGCATCAAAAACTCTCTGTGACATCAAACTTGCGACTGTCATAATAGCCTCATGGTGACATCACATGCGCACCTCCAAAATAACTTCAGTGTGACATCACAGCCTCAAGTGAAATCACTGCATTACCACTGACATCATAGCCTCACTGTGCCATCAGACTTGCCACTGACATGATGCACCCACTGTGAAATCACAGCCTCCACTTTGACATCACAAACTCCCACTTACATCAAAGATTGACAGTGACTCCACAGCCACTCTGTGCCAACACAGCCTCACTGTGACATCACAGCCTCACCATTGATATGACAAGCTCACCAGGATAATACAGCCTCACAACTGACACCACAGCCTCATGGTGACAGCATAACATCACTGTGGCATCACAGACTCACCAGTTATATCACATCATCAATGCGACAACTCAGCCTTATCTCTCACATCAGTATCACTTCTGAAATGACAGTGTAACCACTGAACTCACAGCTGCACTGTGACATCACAGCCTCACTCTGACATTGTAGTCTCACTGTGACATCACAGCCTCATGGGGACATCACAGACATACTGTGATTTCACAGCCTAAACACTTGTATCCTACCTAGACTTTCCATGACACCACAGACTCACCACAGATAACACAGGCTCACAGTAACATGACAGCCTCAGCAGTGAGATCATACCCTTTGACATCATAAACAGTGACACCACAGCCTGAAATGTTACATCACTGCCTCATTGTGATATCAAACTTCCCACAGATATCACAGACTCACAGTGACCTGACAGCCTCACTGTGACCTCACAGTCTAACCTGTTACATCATAGCCTCAAGGTGAAATCAGGCTTGCCACTGACCTCACATCTTGCACAGTGATATAACAGGCTCACTGTGACATCACAACCTCTCTGTGGTGTCACAGCTTCATAGTGACATCACAGCTTCACAGTGATATCACAGCCTTACTGTGGCATTATAGCATCATTTCTGACATCACAGCCTCACTGTGACATTACAGCCTCACCTGTGATATCACTTTCACTTTTACCACTGAAATAGTAGCCATCAGTGACACCACAGCCATCCTGCCTAGCCTTGCTATGACATCACAGCCTCATTACTGACATCTCAGGCTTATGGTCACATAACAGCCTCACCAGTGACAACACAGCCTTGCTATGGCATCACAGCTGCATCAGTAACATCCCAGCCTTACTGTAACATCTCAGCCTCATCACTGACATCAGCTTCACTTCTTTTTTTTTAAACATTTTTTATTATTATTTCCGCTCATACAAACTTAGTACGTACACCGGTTCCCTCTCTCCCTTCTCCTCCCCCTGACCCCCCTGCTCCCCCTCCCCTTATCCCTCCCTCCCCATGCCCCCAGTGCCTCTCCCCCAAACCCGGAGAATCCTATAATGTGCATGCCAGACTCTCCTTTGGGCCCTCCTCTCCGATGACGTACAAGGACCCAGTGACATTTCCCTGAACCCTTTCCTGTGTTCCCCTTAAGCATAGGAACACTACTGTGGCTGTCAATCCCTTGCCTCCAAGGATCTTGGTGCCTTTAGCAAATGCCAGACTTTGTGGTGTCAATAGTGTGTTGGACATTGCGTGGGCATGCAAAGTCCAATTATGATTGCTTCGGCCCTAACTTGTGTGGACTATCTTGCATATCATTACTCCTCCCATTCTTGTGCTCTTACAGTCTTACCGCCCCCTCTTCTGCAAATTTCCCTGAGCTTCAGGATGGGAAGAGATTAGTCTGACCTAGTTATAGGTGATTGATATAAAGTATCTGAAGTTCGGGATTGTGGTTTGTTGATTTTCTTTTGCAGTTTTGCTGCTCCTGCAATGCCCTTCACTCCATCCTGATGGGCATTGTATGTCACTCACTGGCCAGAGACAAAAAGTTATTAAATTGGAGTCTTGTTATAAGAGCACATTCAAAGCTAGATGTAATAAAAGTAGGAAACCAAAGTGAGGGAGGGGTCAATCACCCATTTGCAAAATGGTTACTTTTTGTCTGCCAGACTATATGCCCTCCCCTTCTGGTGAGATCATACCCCCTCAGTTGTAAATGATCAGGAACGAAAGTCTGTGAAACTTAACCAGGTGTCTCATTACTTACTTGAAGTCCTTGATGGAGGCCTATTTTCTCTTCTGTAACATGGGTCCCCTCTCTCCTTGTTTCTGGTATGGCCTTCCTATCCCATCCCTCCTGTTCATAATCATTGCAATTACTGTAGGTATTACCAAGATTTATCTTTGAGTGTCTCTAGGTGGGCTGGGTAGGTTTGGTACTAGGAGCCACCTATTAGGGAGTACATACGACACTTAATTTTCTGGGTCTGGGATACTTCACTTTATATAATTGTTTCTAATGACATCCATTTCCTGATCAGCCTCACTTCTGACATCACAGCCTAATCACTGACCTCACAGAGCTACTGTGATATCGTAGCCTCACTGTGACTTCACAGTTTCATGGTGACATCACAGCCATACTGTGATAAAACAGCATCACCACTGGTATCCTACCTAGGCTTTCCATGACACCACAGCCCCACCACAGCTATCACAAATTCATAGTGATGTGATGGCTTCATCAGTGACATCATAGCCTTTGACATCACATACAGTTACACCATAGCTTCACATGTTACATCACTGCCTCATTGTGACATCAATGTTCCCACAGATATCACAGCCTCACTGTACCTCACAATTTAACCTGCTACATCTTAGCCTCTTGGTGAAATCAGCCTTGTCACTGGCATCACATATACCACAGTGACCTAACAGCTTCACAGCCTCATAGTGATATCACAGCCTCACTGTTGCATAATAGCCTCATTTCTGAAATCACAGTCTCACTGTGACATCTCAGCCTCAACACTTACATCATAGCCTCATTGTGACATAACAGGCTAACCTCTGAAATCTTAGCATCAGTGACACCACGGACATCCTGCCTAGCTTTGCTATGACACCACAGCTTCACCACTGACATCTCAGGCTCACAGTCACATGACAGTGTCAACAGTGCCACCAAAGCCCTGCTGTGCAATCTCAGCCTCACCAGTAACATCCGAGCCTAGTTGTAACATCTCAGCCTCATCACTAACACAAGTCTCTCTTCTGACATCACAGCCTAAGCACTGCAATCACAGCCGAATTCTGATATCATAGTCTATCACTACTAACATCCCAATCTCACTTCAATATCACAAACTCACAGAAACATCACTGCCTCACAGTGACATTACAGCCTCTCCTCTGACATTACACCCTCTCCTCTGACATTACACCCTCTCCTCTGACATTACACCCTCAGTGTGACTGCACAGCCTTACCACTGACAAAATCACTGTGAAATCAAAGCATCACCCTGACATCACAGCCTCACTGGCATCTCATAGAATCAGTCCTGAGATCAGAGACTCACTGTGACATCACAGCTTCACAGTGACCTCACAGCCTGCCCACTGACACCACAGGTTCACATTTTACATTGTAGATTCATTGTGACATTCTTGCCACTGACATCATAACCTCACTGTGACATCACAGCTCCCATAGTGATATCACTTCATGGTGACATGAAAACTCACAGTGACATCCATCCTTCACAGTCACATCATAGCCTTACAATTACATCACAGCCTCACCAGTGACAGCACAGCCTCACCTGTGACATCAGCAATGCCATGGACATTAGTCAGTGGTGCCACTGACAACCCACCAAGTCGTTGTTGCCTCAACTAACGACTTTAGGAATTCTCTAGAGATACAGAATCAACATAATGACTATAATATAAGGAATGTATTGAGTCGGCTTCCAGTATGGCCGAGATAGTCCAACGATGCCTGCCAGTAGCTGATGTATTCCAAAGATGGCTGCTGGAAGCTGCTCAGTTCGGTAATCAAGTAGATGATGGTTGAATGCTAGAGAATCCCTAAAGTCGCTAGTTGAGGCAACAACGACTTGGTGGGTTGGAAGGCTAGAAAGTCTATGAAATGGGTGGCCAGAAGGAAGAGAGATTCCTAGCAAAACTGCAGTAAGGCATCTGTTCTCTTTGGTGGGTCCTTTTTATATGATGCAGTACTGGGAGGATCCTATGAGAGCTTGGGAAATTCCCCAGTGATATCTCAACCTCACAGTGATATCACAGGCATACTGTGCCATCAAAGTATCACTTTCATGTAAAAATTCATCTCTGAGATCATATACTCACTGTGACTTCACTGCCTCAGTTTGACACAATAAACTCACTGTGACATTAGAGCCCACCAGTGACAATACAGCCTCACCAGTGACATAGACATAGACTCCCTGTGTGAGCACAGTCACTGCTGGCATCACATCACTATGACATCACAACCTCACTGACATCATAGCCACATTGTGACATCACGGCATCACAAGTGACAAAACTACTTCACTGTGACATCACAGCTTCACCTCTGAGATTATATCCTCACTGTGACATAACACCCCCACTATGACATCACAGGCTCATCTCTGAAATCATTGCAAAACACACAGCATCGACTCTCACATTATAGCCTTACTGTTTTATCACAGCCTCACTATGATATCACAGGCTCACCTCTGAAATCATAGCGTCAATGAGAGATCACACCCTCATTACTGACATCCTACTTAGCCTCACTATGACACCACAGCCTTACTACTGACCTCACAGGATCACTGAAACATGACAGCCTCCCTGTAACACCACAGTGTTGGTATTGACATCATATACTCACTGACATCACAATTTCCCCAGTGACATCTCAACCTCACAGTGATATCACAGGCATACTGTGCCATCAAAGTATCACTTTCATGTAAACATTAACCTCTGACATCATATACTCACTGTGACTTCACTGCCTCAGTTTGACACAATAAACTCACTGTGACATTAGAGCCTCATCAATGACAATACATACTCACCAATAGCATAGACTCCCTGTGTGAGCACAGTCATTACTGGCATCACATCACTATGACATCCCAACCTCACTGTGACATCATAGTCACACTGTGCTGACACAGCCTCACTGGGGCATTACAACCTCACCACTGATATGACATACTCACTACTATATTACAGCCTCACCAATTACATCACAGCCTCATGGGGACATCATAACCTCACTGTGGCATCACAACTTCACCAGTTATATCACATTGTCAATAAGACAGCTCAGTCTTATCTCTCACATGAGTCTCACTTCTGAAATCACAGCCTCACCTGACCTCACAGCTGCACTGTGACATCACTGCCTCACTCTCACATAACAGAGGCATTGTTACATCACAGCCTCATGGTGACCTCACACTGTTATCCTACCTAGCCTTAATATGACAGCATAGTCTCAACACAGATAGCTCAGGCTCACAATGACGTGACAGCCTCAGCAGTGACATCATAGCCTTTGATATCATAAACAGTGACACCACAGCCTGAAATGTTACATCACTGCTTCATTATGACATCAATCTTCCCACAGATATTACAGCATCACAGTGACCCTACAGCCTCGCTGTCTCCTCACATTCTAACCTGTTACATCACAGACTCACCCATTTCATCATAGCGTCATGGTGAAATCACCTTGCCACTGGCATTACATCTTCCACAGTGACTTCATAGCCTCACTGTGACATCACAAACTCTGTGATGTCAGAGCCTCATAGTGACATCACAATTTCACAGTTATATCACAGCCTCACTGATGCATTATAGCCTCATTTCTGACATCACAGCCTAACTGTGAAATCACACCCTCACTTTTGATATCACAGACTCTCTGTGACATAATAAGCTAACCTCTGAAATCATAGTATCAGTGAAATCACGAACATCCTGCCTAGTCTTGCTATGACACCACAGCCTTATCACTGACATCTCAGGCTCACGGATACATGATAGCCCCAACAGTAACAACACAGCCTCGCTGTGGCATCACAGCCTCACCAGTAACATCCCAGCTTCAGTGTGACATCTCAGCCTCATCACTGACATCAGCCTTACTTCTGACATCACAGACTCAGTGTGACTGCACAGCCTCACCACTGACATCCTAACATTACTCTGAAATCCAAGCATCAGCCCTGAGGTCACAGCTTCAGTGACATTTCATAGATCATCTCTAACATCAGAGACCTCAGGGCTGAAATCCAAGCATCAGCCCTGAGGTCACAGCTTCAGTGACATCTCATAGATCATCTCTAATATCATCTAACACCTCTGTCACCCACTGACACCACAGGCTTACCTTTTCCATCATAGCCTCGTTGTGACATGAGTTTTGCCTCTTACATCACAGCCTCACTGTGACATCACAGTTTCCAGAGTGATATCACCTCATGGTGACATGACAGCCCACAGTGACATAAAAACTTCACAATGACATACAGACTCAGTGTGATATCACGACCTCACCAGTGACAGCACAGCCTCACCTATGACATGATCATTGCCACTGACAGTCAGAACACTGACATTAATGCCTCACCAGTGACAACACAACCTTTGACATCATAGCCTCACCAATGTCACTGTCATGTGATAGGGTCAACACTGACATCACAGCCTCACCAATGACATCATAGACTCACTATGACATCTTTCTCACCACTGATATTCCAGCCTCATTGTGACATCACACCTTCACCAGTAACATCACAACCTCGCCATGACATCAGCCTTACCACCAACATCACAGCCCCACAGTACAATCCAAACTTCTCCAGTGACATCACAACATCACTGTGTCACCAGAATCACACTGTGACATCAGCCACACTGTGTCCTAACAGCCTCACTGTGAAATCACAAACTCATTGTAACATTACAACTTCCCCAGTGACACCACAATCTCACAGTGACATTACAGCCATACCGAGAAAATCAAACATCACTGTCGTGAATATTCAACTCTGACAACATAGCCTCAATGTGATATTATAGACTCACCACTGATATGACAGGCTCACTGTGATATCATAGCCTCTCCAGTTATATCACAGCCTTACAGTGACCTCACAGTCTCAATGTGACCTCTCAGTCAAACCTGTTACATCATAGACTCACCTGTTCACGGCCTCATGGGAAATCAGTCTTGCCACTGATATCACATATTCCTCTATGATCTCACCTCTTCACTGTGACATCACAACCTCTCTGTGATGTCACAGCCTCATAGTGCTATCACAGCTTCACATTGATATTACAAGCTCATTGTGGTATTATTGCCTCATTTCTGATATCACAGACTTACTGTGATATCAAAGCCCTCTGTAGTATAAGAGGCTAACCTCTGAAATCAGACCATCAGTGCAACCATGGACATCCTGCCTTGGCTCGCTATGACAGCAAAGTCTCATCATTCACATCTCAGGCTCTTGGTTATATGACAGCCTCAACAGTGACATCACAACCTTATTGTGACTCACAACTTGTTCACTGACATCTCAGCTCACAGTGACATCACAGCCATACTGTGCTATCAAAGCATCAATGTCACATACATATTCACTTCTGACATCATATACTCACTGTGACTTCACTGCCTCAGTTTGACACAATAAACTCACTGTGACATTAGAGCCTCACCAGGCTCACCAATGACATAGTCTCCCTGTGTGTGCACAGTCACTACTGACATTACAAACTCAGTGTGATATCACAACCTCACTGTGACATCATAGTCACACTGTGCTGGCACAGCCTCACTGGGACATTACAATCTCACCACTGATATAACATTCCCACTGCTATGTTACAGCCTCAGTAGTGACACCACAGCCTCATGGGGACATCATAACCTCACTGTGTTATGTCACATTGTCAATATGACATCTCAGGCTCATCTCTCATATTAGTCTCACAACCTCACCTGTGACATCAGCATCATCACTGACATTAGTCAGAACAGTGACATAGTGATGTCGTGATGTCACTGGAACCATTTTGATGGCACAGTGAGGCTGGGATGTTAGTGGTGATGCTGATGTCACAATGAAACTGATGTCACTGTTGAAAGTGTGATGTCGGAATAAGGCTGAAATGTCAGTGGTGAGAAAGATGTCATAGTGATTCTATGATCTCACTGGTGAGAGTATGATGTCAGTGTGAAACTATTACATGACAGTGACACTGGTGAGGCTGTGATGTTAAAGGCTGTGTTGTCAGCATTGTGGCAGTGATGTCAGTGTTCTGACTAATGTCAGTGGCAACGCTGATGTTACAGGTGAGGCTGTGTTGTCACTGGTGAGGCTGTGGTGTCACACTGAGACTGTGATGTACTGTGAAGGTTGTATATCACTGTGAGGTGATATCATTCTGGAAGCTGTGATGTGACAGTGAGGCTGGGATTTCCGTGGCAAGACTGATGTCACAATGAATCTATGATGTAACAGGTGAGCCTGTGGTGTCTGTGGGAAGCTGTAAGTTCACTGTGAGGCTGTGATGTCACAGTGAGGCTGTTATATCACTCTGGAAGATGTGATGTCAGTGGCTGAGCTGATTTCACCATGTGGCTGTGATGTAACAGGTTAGACTGTGAGGTTACAGTGAGGCTTTGAGAACACTGTGTTGTCAGTTTCACAATAAGGCAGTGATGTGGTGTCACTATGATGTCAAAGGCTATGATGTCACCACTGAGATTGTCCTGTCACTGTGTAATTGTGCTAACTGTTGTGAGGCTTTGGTGTCCTAGAAAGTCTAGGTAGGAAAACAGTGGTGAGGCTGTGATGTCATAGTGTGGTTATGATGTCAACATGAGGCTGTGATGCCACAGTGAGGCTGTGATATCACAGTGATCCTGTATGTCATAGTATAGCTGTGAGTTCAGTGGTGATGCTGTGATCACAGAAGTGAGACTGATGTGAGAGATAAGGCTGAGACGTTGCATTGACAATGTGATAAAACTGGTGATGCTGTGATGCCACAGTGTGGTTATGATGTCAACATGAGACTATGATGTCAATGTTGAGGCTATGATACAAGGGTGAGACTTTCTTAGCAGTAGTGGGGCTGTGAGGTCACAGTAAGATTGTGATATAAGTAGTGACTGTGTTTTCACAGGGAGACTATGTCATTGGTGAGACTATATTGTCACAAGTGCGGCTCTAATGTCATAGTGAGTTTACTGTGTCAAACTGAGGCCATGATGTCACAGTGACGCTATGATATCAGAGGTGAAGTCTTATGTCATAGATCCTATGATTTCATGGTATGGCTGTGATGTGACAATGAGGTTGTGATGTCACTGTGAGGTTGTGATATCACTGGGGAAGTTCTGATGTCATAGAGAGGTTGTGATGTCAATAGCGACACTGTGGAGTCACAGTGAGTCAGTGAGGTAAGTGGAGAGGCTGTGGTGCCATAGTGAGGCTAGGCAGGATGTTAATGATGAGGGTGTGATGTCACACATAGGCTATGATTTCAGATGTGAGCCTGTGATGTCATGATAAGGCTACAATGAAACAGTGACGCTATAACATCAGAGTCGGTGCTGTGATGTCACAGTTGGGCAATGACTTCAGAGGTGAGCCTGTGATGTCATAATGCAGCTGTAGGCTATAAACTCAAAGGTGAGGCTGTGATATCACAGTGAGGCTGTGATATCTGTGGAGCAAGACTATAACATCACATTGAGGATGTGATTTTAATGGTCAGGCTGTGATATCAGAATGAGGATGATGTGAGTGATGTGAGTGATGACGGTATGATGTCACAGTGAGGCTGGCATGTCACTGGTGAGGCTGTGATGCCACCATGAGGCTTGATGTCACTGTGTGGCTGTGGTGATACTATGAGATTGTGATGTCACAGGGAGTTGGTGATATCACAGTGGAGGCTATGAGGTCACAGTAGACTTTGATGTCAGTGACAAGGCTGAAATTACAGTGAGGCTATGATGTCAGTGACGATGCTGTGATGTCACAGTGAGGCTATGTTGTCACTGTGAGGATTTTATGTTATTTTAGGCTATCATGATTCCATGAGGTGATATCACCCTGGAAGATGTGATGTCACTTTCAGGGCATGATGTCAGTGGCAAGACTGAAGTTACAAGGAGGCTATGATGTAACAGGTGTCAGAGGGAGTTGATGACATCACGGGGGAGGCTGAAAGATCGCAGTCAGGTTTTGGTGTTGGTGGCAAGTCTGATATCACAGGGAGACTATGATGTCAGTGTTGATGCTGTGATGTCACATTGAAACTGTGATATCACAGTGAGGCTGTCAGTGGCATGATTATGATGTCACCATGAGGCTATTATGTCAGTGGCAAGGCATTTGTCACAGTGAGTTTGTGATGTCACAGTAAGCCTGTGATGGTACTGTCAGATGGAAATATCACAGTGAGACTGTGAGATCAGGGGCAAGACTGATGTCACAATGAGGCTAAGATGTAACAGGTGAGCCTGTGGTGTCAGTGGGCAGGTTGTGAGGTCACTGTGAGGCTGTGATGTCACATTAAGGCTCTGATGTTAGGACTGATTCTATGAAATGTCAGTGAGGCTGTGACATCAGGGGTAATGCTTGGATTTCACAGTGAGGTTAAGAACTGAGTGGTGAGGCTCTGCAGACACTCCGAGGTTGTATATTTGAGAAGAAGCTGTGATGTCTCTGTGAGGCTGAGATGTCACCATAAGGCTGTGATGTCACACTGAGGCTGTGATGACACACTGAGTCTGTGATGTCACCGTGAGGCTGTGATATCAGTGCAACTGTGAGACTAGCAGTTAAGCTGTAATTTCAGAACTGAGACATGTCAGAGATGAGGCTGAGATGTCGCACTGATGATGTGATATAATTGGTGAGGCTGTGATGCCACAATGAGGTTATGATGTCACCATGAAGCTGTGGTGTGACTGGTGAGGCTGTTAATATCACAGTGAGACTGTGATATCAGTGGCAAGATTGATGTCACAATGAGGCTATGATGTAACATGTGAGCCTGTAGTGACAATGGGCAGGTTTTGTTGTCACTGTGAGGCTGTGATGGCTGATTCTACAAGATGTCACTGAAACTGTGACATCAGGGATGATGCTTGGATTTTACAGTGAGGTTAGGATGTCAGTGATGAGGCTGTGCAGTCATACTGAAGCTGTGATGTCAGAGGAGATTCTGTGATGCCATTGTGAGGCTGAGATGTTACCGTGAGGTTGTGATATCACACTGAGGCTGTGTTGGCACAGTGTGGCTGTTATGTCACATTAGGTTGTGATGTCACAGTGAGGTTGTGATGTCAGTGGTGATAGACTATGACATCACAGATTCTCTGACATTTCAGTGCTTAGTCTGAGATTTCAGAAGTGAAGGTGATGAGGCTGAGATGTCACAGTGAGGCTGAGTTGTCACAGTAAGGCTGGGATATTACTGATGAGGCTGTGATGCCACAGCAAGGCTATGATGTCACTGTTGAGGCTGTCTTGTGACTGTGAGTGTGAGATGTCAGTGATGAGGCATGTTATCACACCAAAATAAGGTAGGATGTCCATGTGTCACTGATGATATGATTTCAGAGGATAGTCTGTTATGTCACAGTGAGTCTGTGATGTCAGTGGTGAGGCTGTGATGCCATTGTGAGGCAGTGACATCACAAAGAAGTTGTGATTTCACAGTGAGGCTGTGAGATCACTGTGGAAGATGTGACATCAGTGGCAAGGCTGATTTCACCATGAGGCTATAATGTAACAGGCAAGTTTATGATGTGGCAGGTTAGATTGTGAGGTCACAGTGAGGGGGTAAAGTCAAAGTGTGGCTGTGATATCTGTGGTAAGATTGATGTCACAGTGAGGCAGTGATATAACTTGTGAGGTTGTGATGTCACTGTTTATGATGTCAAAGGCTATGATGTCACTTCTGAGGCTATCACATCACTGTGAGTCTGTGCTAACTGTGGTGAGGCAGTGTTGTCATAGGAAGGCTAGATAGCATACCATTGGTGATGCCATGATGTCACAGTGAGGGTGTGCTGGCACAGTGTGGCCGTGATGTCACTGTGTTGCTGTGATGTCACAATAAGGTTGAGATATCACAGTGAGATTGTGACGTCAGTAGTGACTGTTTTTCATACCGAGACTATGTCATTGGTGAGGCTGTAGTTTTACTTGTGAGGCTTTAATGTCACAGTGAGATTATTGCATCAAACTGAGACTGTGATATCACAGTGAGGCTTTCAGAGGTGAAGCTTTACGTGATAGTGATGCTTTGATGGCATGCTATGACTGTGATATCACAAAGAAGCTGTGTTGTCACAGTGAGGCTTTCATATCAGTAGTAAGATTGATGTCCCAATGAGGCTCTAGATATAACAGGGGAGCTTGATGTTTCAGTGGGCAGGCTGTGAGGGTGCTGTGAGGTTGTGATGTCACAGTCTTCTTATGATGTTAGAGGTGGAGCTATATGTTACAGTGATGTTTGATGGGACGGTATGGCTGTGATGTCACAATGGTGAGGTTGTGATGTCACTGGGGAAGTTGTGATGTCACAGTGAAGTTGTTATGTCAACAGCGTAACTGTGGTGTCACAGGGAGGTGGTCATGTTTCAGTGACACTGTGAGGTCAGTGATGAGGCTGTGGTGTCATAGTGAGGCTGGGTAGGATGTCAGTAATGAGGGTGTGATGTTGCATTGAGGCTGATTTCAGAGGTGAGCCTATGATGTCATAGTGAGGTTTTAATATAACAGTTAAGCTATAACATCAGACTTGCAGTGATGTTACAGTTGGGCAATGGTTTCAGAGGTGAGCCTGTGATGTCATAGTGAGGCTGTGATGTGACAGTGATAATGTTTTGTCACCAGTCATGCCATGGTATCACAGTGAGGCTGTGATGTCAGTGTATTCAGACTATTACATCACAGTGAGTATGTGATTTCACTGATTAAGCTGTGTTATCAGAATGGGGCTGATGTGAGTGATGAAAGTATGATGTCACAGTGAGGCTGGCATGTCACTGGTGAGGCTGTGGTATCACTGTGTGGCAGTGTTGATAACTTGAGCCTGTGACTTCACAGGATGTTTGTGATATCACAGTAGAGGCTGTGAGTTCACAGTGAGACTGTGATGTCAGTGACAAGGCTAATGTCAAAGTGAGGCTATGATGTCTGTAGTAATGCTGTGAAGTTACTTTGAGTCTGTGATGTCACAGTGAGGCCATGTTTGAAGGGAGTATGTGATGTCGACAGGAGGCTCTTATGTGTCAAGGCTAGTGTCACTGAATTTGTGATGTCACTGTCAGGTTGTAATATCACAGTGAGACTGGAAGGATACAGTGTGGCTAAAATGTCACAGTGAGGTTCCGATGACATATTTGAAGCTGTGATGTCACAGTGAGGCTATGTCTGAGGTGTGTCTGTGATGTCACCATGAAGCTATATTGTTAGTGGAAGGCTGATGTCACAGTGAGTTTGTGATGTCACAATGAGGCTATGATGTAACAGGTGAGCCTATAGTGTCAATGGGAAGGCTGTGAAGACACTGTGAGGATGTGATGTCACCGTGAGGCTCTGATGTCAGAGCTGATTGTATGAGATGTCAGTTAGATTGTGACATCAACGGTAAGGCTTGGATTTCCCAGTGAGATTGGGACATCAGAGTAGAGGCTGTGATGTCAGAGTAGAGGCTGTGATATCACTGAGAGGCAGTGATGTTACTATGCGGTTATGATATCACAGGGAGACTGTGATGTCAGTGCTGATAGACAATAACTTCATAGTTAGGTTGAGATTTCAGCAGTTATGTTGTGATGTCAGAAGTGAGGCTGATGTCAGTGATGAGGCAGACGTGTCACAGCGAAGCTGGGATGATATTAGTGAGGCTGTGGTGTCACTGTTGGTGTTCTCATGTGACTGTGAGCCTGAGATATCACTGATGAGGCTATGGTGTCATAGCAAAGCTAGGCAGAATGTCCATGGTGTCACTGATCCTATGATTTCTGAGGTTAGCCTGTTATATCATAGTGTGTTTGTGATGTCAGAAATGAAGCAGTAATGCCACAATGAGGCTATGATATTACTGTGAAGATGTGATATCACTGTGAGGTCACTATGGAAGATGTGATGTCTGTTTCAAAGATTTCACCACGAGGCTATGATGTAAGAGTGAGGCTGTGATGTCACTGTGAGTTTGTGATGTCAGTAGTGACTGTGCTTTCACAGGGAAGCTATGTCCTTGGTGAGGCTTTATTGGCTCTGGTGAGGCTCTAATGTCATAGTGAATTTATTGTGTCAAGCGGAGGCTTTATGTCACAATGAGGCTGTGATGTAACTGATGAAGAAGTAATATCACAATAACTCTGGAATGTCAGTGGTGAGAAAGATGTCATGGTGGGTCTATGATGTCACTTATGAGGCTATAATGTCAGTGGTGAACCTATTACGTGACAGTGACACTTCTCAGGCTTTGATGTCAAAGGCTGTTTTGTTACTGGTGTGGCAATGATATCAGTGTTCTGGCTAATGCTTTATAGCATTATGTACCTCTTGTGTACCATGAGCCCATGATGTCACAGGGACTTGGTGATGTCATGGTGGAGGCTGTGAGTTCACAGTGAGACTGTGATGTCAGTGGCAAGATTGATATCACAGTGAGGCTATGATGTCAATAATGATTCCGTGTTGTCACATTGAGACTGTGTAGTCAACAGTGATGCCATTATGTCACAGTGAGGTTGTGATGTCATTGGAGTGAGACGGTAACGACAGTGAGGATGTGATTTCAGTGGTCAGGCTATGATATCAGAATGAGGCTGATGTGAGTGATGAGGGTGAGGCTGGCATGTCATTGGTGAGACTTGATGTCACAGTGAGACTTTGATGTCACCATGTGTCTGTGGTGTCAGCATGAGCCCGTGATGTCACATGATATGGTGATGTCATGGTTGGTATACTGTGATGTCAGTTGTAAGGTTCATGTCACAATGACGCTATGGTGTCAGTGGTGATGCTATGATGTCACATGGAGGCTGTGATGTTACAATGAGGCTATGTCAGAGGTGTTTATGTGCTATGTCAGAGGTGTGTGAATTCCAAATGAGTCCATCATGTAGCAGGGGATCCTGTGGTGTCAGTGGGCAGGATGTAAGTTCATTGGGAGGCTTTGATGTCGCAGTAAGGCTCTGATGTCAGGACTGATTCTGTGACATGTCATTGAGTCTGTGACATCAGGGGTGATGCATGGATTTCACAGTGAGATCAAGACAACAGTGGTGAAAATGTGATGTCACAGGAGATGATGATGTCACGGTGGAGGATGTGAGGTCACAGTGAGACTGTGATGTAAATGGCAAAGGTAATGTCACAGTAAAGTTATGATGTCAGTAGTGATGATGTGAAGTCACAATGAGGCTGTGATGTCATAGTGAGGCTATGTCAGAGGTGTGTATGTGATGTCACCATGAGACTATTATGTCAGTGGCAATGCTGATGTCACAGTGAGTTTGTGATATAACAGTGAGGCTGTGATGGCATTGTAAGGTTTTAATGTCACAGTGAGGCTGTGAGAACATACTGTCTATGATGTCACAGTGAGACTCGGAGGATAAAGTGATGTGGGGTTGTCACTGGAGAGGTTTTGATGACACAGTGTGACTGTGATGTTAGTGGTGAGGCTGATGTCACAATGATGCTGTGTGGTTATTGGTGAATGTGTGATGTCAAAATAAGGATGGAAATCTGTAATGAGAAAGATGTCATAGTGAATCTATGATATCACATATCACTGGTGAGGCTATGATGTCTGTGGTGAACCTATGACATCACAGTGACTCTGGGAAGGCTGTGATGTCAAAGACTGTGTTGTCACTGGTGTGGCCATGATGTCAGTTTTCTGACTTATGTCAGTGTAGACGCTAATGTCATATTGAGGCATTGCTGTCACTACTGAGTCTGTGATGTCACACTGAGGCTGGGATGTCACTATGAAAGTTGTATGTCACTGTGGGTTGTCATGACACCATGAGATAATATCACTCTGGAAGCTGTGATGTGACAGTAAGGATGTGATGTCAGTGGCAAGACTGATGTCACAATGGAAGCTGTGTTGTAACAGGTGAGCCTGTGGTATCAGTGGGCAGATTATGAGGTCACTATTAGGCTGTTATGTCGCAGTGAGGTTTTGATGTCAGGGATGATTCTATGAGATGTCAGTGTGGCTGTGACGTCAGGGTGATTCTCAGATTTCACAGAGAGGTTAGGATGTCAGTGGTGAGGCTGTGTGATCATGCTGAGAATGTGATGTCCGAGGAAAGGCTATGATATTGCTGTGAGGGTGGGATGTTACTGGTGTGACTGTGCTGCCACAGGAGGCTGTGATGTCACTGTTGAGGCTGCCATGTGACCGTGAGCCTGAGATGTCAGTGATGAGGCTGTGGTATCACAGCAAGGCAAGGCAGGATGTCTGTATAGCAATGATGCAATGATTTAAAGGATAAACTGTTAAGTGACAGTGAGGTTGTTGTGTCAGTGGTGAGGTTGTGATGTTACAGTGATGCTGTGATGTCAGAAATGTTGCTATAATGCCACAGTGAGTCTGTGATTTCATGGTGAAGCTTTGATGTCACTAGAGTCTGTGGCATCACAGAGAGATTGTGATGTCACAGTAAGGCTGTGAGGTCACTGTGGAAGATGTGATGTCAGTGGCAAGGCTCACTTCAGCATGAGACTATGATGTAACAGGTGAGTCTATGATGT
Organism: Typhlomys cinereus; assembly: GCA_023101885.1. Taxonomy (NCBI): domain Eukaryota; kingdom Metazoa; phylum Chordata; class Mammalia; order Rodentia; family Platacanthomyidae; genus Typhlomys; species Typhlomys cinereus. The sequence goes on along the minus strand of JALPQD010000046.1, from coordinate 313,671 downwards.
AACAGTTTAGACTGTGAGGCCAAAGAGATGCTGTGAGGTCACTGTGAGCCTGTGATATCTATGGGAAGATTGATGTCACAATGAGGCAGTGATGTAACATTTCAGGCTGTGTTGTCACTGTTTATGATGTCAAAGGCTATGATATTACTGCTGAGGCTGTCACGTCACTGTGAGCCTGTACTCTCTATGGTGAGGCTATAGTGTCCTAGTAAGATTAGGTAGGATACCACTGATGAGGTTGTGATTTCACAGTGTGTCTGTGATATCACCATGAGGCTGTGATGTCACACAGAGACTATGATGTCACAGTGCATCAATGAGGTGAGTGGTTAGGCTGCAATTTCAGAAGTCAGACAGATGTGAGAGATGAGGCTGCAATGTCACATTGATGATGTCATATAACTGGTGAGGCCGTGATACCACAGTGAGGTTAATATGTCACCATGAGGCTGTGGTTTCACTGCTGAAGCTGCAATATCACGGTGAGTATGTCCTCTCAGTGGTGAGGCTGTGATGTCACTGGCGAGGCAATGATATCAGTGTAGAACCTATTATGTGACAGTGACACTGGTGAGGCTGTGATGTCAAAGGCTTTGTTGTCACTGGTGTGGCGATGATGCCAATGTTCTGACTAATGTCAGTGTCATAATTAGGTACAGGTGTCAACTTGATTCTTGAGGGTTTGAGCTCTGGTCACAGTTGCAGAGAGTTGATGGTTGAGTTAAGCCCAGAGCAAACCTGAAGGAGATTGTCTAGCTGATGGGGAAGACCCAGCCCATGGTGGGTGGGATTAGGCCCTGGATAAATCACAGAGAGCTAGTTGAAAGAGTGGGCATCCTTCTGTATACTTAGTCAGACATGCTGGTCTGGCAAATAAGGATTGTCCATTTCTCAGCCATTATGCACTGATGGTGTGGCCAGTTCTCATCAGCCCTAGTGTTGGTGCAGGCTCTCTTGTCAAGCTGGACTAAGAACGATAACCAGAGAATAAACCCCTTGTTCCCTTAAGCCATTGGACAGTCATTTATCAACAATGTTGCAGGCTGACTGCAACACTCAATGGTGACGCTGATATCACAGTGAGGATGTGCTGTCACTGGTGAGGCCATGATATCACACTGTGGCTGTGATGTCACTGTGAAGGTTGTATGTCACTGTGGGCTGTCATGTCACTGGGAAGTGATGTCACTATGGAGGTTGTGATGTCACAGTGAGGCTGTGATGTCACAGTGCAGATGTGAGGTCAGTGGTTAGGCTGTGATTTCAGAAGTGAGACTGATATCAGAGTTAAAGCTGAGATGTCACATTGATGATGTGATATAACTGGTGAGGCTGTGATGCCACAGTGAGGTTATGTTGTCACCAGGAGGCTGTGGTGTCAGTGGTGAGGCTTTAATATCACGGTGAGCCTGTCACAGTCTTATGGTGACATCATAACATCACTGGCATTACAGCCTCACCAATTATATCTCACCATTAATGTGAAATCTAGTCTCATCTCTCACATCAGTCTCATATCAGGGCTAATGCTTGGATTTCACAGTGAGGTTAGGATGTCAGTTGTGAGGCTGTGGACACACATCAAGGCTGTGATGTCATTGGAGAGTCTGTGATGTCACTGTGAGTCTGTCATATCAATAGTGAGGCTATTATGTCACAGTAAGGCTATGCTGGCACAGTGTTGCAGTGACACCACAGTGAGGTTGGAATATCAGTAGTGACACTGTGGTGCACAGGAAGATTGTCATGTTTCAGTGAGACTGTGAGATCAATGGTGAGGCTGTGGTGCCACAGTGAAGCTAGGTAGGTTGTCAGTGATGAGGGTGTTATGTCGCATTGAGGCTATGATTTCAGGTGTGAGCCTGTGATGTTATAGTGAGGCTGTGATGAAAGAGTGAGGCTATAACATCAGAGTCGATACTGTGATGTCACAGTTGGGCAATAATTTCAGAGGTGACCCTGTGATGTAATAGTGAGTCTGTGATGTCACAGTGAGACTATAACCTCAGAATTGCGGCTCTGGAGTCACAGACTGTGATTTCGCTGTGTGGCTGTGATTTCACCCTGATGTTACCCTGATGTCATTGGTAAGACTGATCCCACAATGAGGCTATAGTTTAACATGCAAGTTTGTGGTGTAAGTGGGAAGGCTCTGAGGTCACTGTGAGGCTGTGATGTCACATTGAGGTTATGATGCCAGAGGTGAAACTATATGACATCACAATCTCATTGTGACATCACAATCTCACTGTGATATCACAGCCATACTGTGCCAATACAGCCTCATTGTGTCATCACAGCCTGACCACTGATTGGACAGGCTCACTGTTATATTACACACTCACCAGGGACACCACAGCCACAGGGTGATATCATAATCTCACTGTGGCCTCACAGCCTCACCAGTTATATCACATCATCAATGCGACATCTCAGCTTTATCTTACATCAATCTCTGAGGTTATACATTCACTGTTTCATCACAGCCTCAGTATGATATCACAGGCTCATCTCTGAAATCATACCCTCAATGAGATATCATACCCTCATCACTGATATCCTACCTAGCCTCACTATGGCACCATAGCCTTACCACCGACCTCATAGGCTCAATGAAATATGACAGCCTCTCTGTGATGCCACAGTCTCGCTATTGACATCATAACCTCACTGTGACTTCAAAACTTCCCCAGTGACATCAGACCCTCACAGTGACATCACAGACTCATTGTGACATCACAGCCATACCGTGCCCTCAAAGCATCACTGTGACATATAGCTTGACCTCTGACATTATAGCCTCACTGTGATGGCACAGCCTCAGGTTGACACATTAAACTCCCTGTGACATCAGAGCCTCACCAGTGACAATAGAGCCACACCAATGACATAGTCTCCCTGTGAAAGCACAATCACCAGTAACATCACAACCCACTGTGATATCACAACATCACATCACAGCTACACTGTGCCAGCACAGACTCACTGTTAAATCACAGACTCACCACTGATAGCACAGGCTCACTATGATATCACAACCTCACCAATGACACCACAGTCTTATGGTGACATCATAACATCACGATGGCATTACAGCCTCACCAGTTATATCTCATAATTAATGTGAAATCTAGTCTCATCTTTCACATCAGTCTCACTTCTGAAATCACAGCCTAACAACTGACCTCACAGCTGCACTGTGATATTACAGACTCACTGTGACATGATGGCCTCACTGTGATGTCACAGTCTAATTTATTGCATCATAGATTCACCTGTTACATCATAGCCTCATGGTGAAATCAGCCATGCCACTGACATCACATATTCCACAGACATCACAAACTCTCTCTGATGTCACAGCCTCATACTGACATCACAGACTCACTGTGGCATTATTTCCCCATTTCTGACACCACAACCTCACTATAACATCACAGCCTTACCTCTAACATCACAGACTCACTGTGGCATAATAGCTTAACCTCCATAATCATAGCATCACTGACACCACAGCCTCTTCTCTGACATCTCAAGCTAACAGTCACATGAGAGCTTCAACAGTGACACCACAGTCTCACTGTTGTATCATAGCATAAGTAATAACATACCAGCCTCACTGTGAAATCTAAGCCTCATCATTGATACCAGCTGCACTTCTGATATTACAACCTAACCACTGATATTACAGCCTCACTGTGATATCACAAACTCATAGTAACATAACCTACTCACAGTGACATCATAGCCTCTCCTCTGACATTAAATCCTCAATTTGACTGCACAGCCTCCTATGGACATTATAAACTCACTGGGAAATCCAAGAATCACCCCTGATGTCACAGCCTTATGGATATCTCACAGACATCTCACAGAATCAGCCCTGACATCAGAGTCTCACTGCGACCTCACAGAGACCTAACAGCCTGCCCAATGATACCACAGGCTCACCTGTTACCTCATAACCTCATTGTGACAACAGTCTTGCTAATGACATCACAACCTCATTGTGATACACATGTTCCAGATTGATATCATCTCACAGTGAAAGACAGCCCACAATGATGTACAATCTTCACAGTGAAATCACAGCCTCAGTGTGACATTACAACCTAACTGTGACACAGCCTCACTTATGACAACACAGCCTCACTATGACATAACAGGATATGCTCTGAAATCATAGCATCAGTGACATGACAGACATCCTGTCTAGCCTCTCTTTGACACCATAGCATCATCACTGTTATCTCAGAGTCACAGTCACATGACAAACTCAACAGTGACACCAGTGACACACAGACTTTCTGTGCCATCAAAGCCTCAACAGTAACAATGCAGCCTCACTCTGACATCTCAGCCTCATCACTGACTTCAGCCTCACTTCTGACATCACAGCCTAACCACTGAAATCCCAACCGAACTGAGATGTCATACTCTATCACCACTGATATCACTGACTCAGTGTGATATCACAACCTCACGGTAAAATCACAATCTCACTGTGACATCAAAGCCACACTGTGCTAGTACAGTTTCATTGTAACATTGCAGTCTCCCCAGTGTATGACAGGCTCACAGTGACATCACAGCCTCTCCTCTGACATCACAGCCTCAGTGTGACTCCACAGCCTCACCACTGACATCCTAACTTCACTGTGAAATCCAAGCACCACCCCTGATATCCCAGGCTCACTGTGACACCACAGCCTAACCACTGATATGACAGGCCTGATATTAAAGCCTCACCAGTGACACCACAGCCTCATGGTGACATCATAATCTCACTGTGTCCTCACAGAGACTCACTGTGACATTACATGACAGTACCATCACAGCCTCATTGTGACATTATAAACTCATTGTGACCTTAGCCTTGCCACTGACATAATAGTCTCCTTCTGACATCACAAACACTTCTCCGATATAGCCTCACTGTGACATCACAGCATTATCACTGACGTAATAGCCTCATTGTGACATCAGCCTTCCAACTGACATAACAGTGTCACTGTAACCTCACTGCTTCCACCATGACATCACCACCTCCCTGTGACATCACGGGCTCACCGTGACACTCGAGTCACATGTTAACATTAATTCTCATGGTGGCATCACAACCTTACTGTGATCTCCAGCCTAACGACTGACACCACAGGCTCAAATATTACATCGTAGCCTCATTGGGGCATCACTTTTAATACTGACATCACAGTATCACTGGGACCTCATAGCCACCACTGTGACATCACCAACACCTTGCGACATCATGCTGTCATGGTGACACCACAGACACATGGTGACATCAGCTCACAGTGGCATCACAGCCTCACCAGTGACATCCTACCTTAATCACTCACATCAGCCTCATTCTGATATCACAGCTTAACCATTGAAATTACATACTCACTCTAATGTCATAGTCTCACACCACACACACTATCTCGGGATCAATGGTGACAAGACAGCCTCACAGTGACTTCACAGCTTCACCTCTGATGTTATAGCCTCACTGTGACATGACAACTTCAGTATGACATCACAGGATCACCTCTGAAATCAGAGTATCAGTAACACCACGGACATCCTGCCTCATCTCGCTATGACCCCACAGCCTCATCACTGACATCTCAGGCTCACGGTCACATGACATCCTCAACAGTGACACCACAGGCATGCTGTTGCATCGCAGCCTCACCAATAACATCCCAGCCTCACTGTAACATCTCAGGCTCATCACTGACATCAGTCTCACTTCTGACATCACAGCACACCTGAAATCTAGGCCAAACTATGGTGTCATAGCCTATCACCACAGATATCAAAACCTCACTATAATATTACAACTTGGCAATATTGCAGCCTTGCAGGGACATTACAGCCTTTCCTCTGACATCACAGCCTCACTGCGACTGCACAGTCTCACCACTTACATACTAACATTAATGTGAAATCCAAGCATCACCCTTAAAGACACCGCCTCACTGACATCTCATAGACATCACAGCCTCTCTACGACATCACAGCCTCACAGTGCCCTCACAACCTGCCCACAATCTTGCCACTGAATTCACATCCTCACTGTGACATCACATCTTCCAGAGATATATCAACTCAAGGTGACAGGACAGCCCAAGTGACATACAACCTCCACAGTGACATGACAGCCTCAGTGTGACATCACGACTTCACCAGTGACAGCATAGCTTCACCTGTGACTTAAGTGTCACCATTGACAGTCAGAACACTAACATCACTGCCATACCACTGACAACACAGCCTTTGACATCACAGCCTCACCAGTGACATTGTCATGTAATAGATTGACCACTTACATCATAGTGGTGATGCATTATACATTATAATGGTTATGCATTCCTAATCTTAAGAGCACAATGATGTACAACAGGGAAAGGGGAAGAGGAGGAGGCCACCTGCTCAACTTCAGGCACCATAGGCAAAAAATCAAAGAGGCCACTCGCTGAACTTACTGGAGTGGGTGTCTCATCTACCCCAAAGGGAAGGAGGCACCGTCCCATGATGGAGCACCAGTCTCGTTCATTATTGGAATTAACCAGACAAATCGCTACATCAACTAAAGACGGCCCTACACCACAACCCACAGAATCGAGAAAGATCTATCAATCTGTCAATCCTGACCCAAGGACATATGGCCCAGGGGAGTAATGAACCCCTGAATTCCCTCACTAAGCACAGGATGCTTAGATCCAAACACCTCTGCATATGTCCTGCACTAGGTCTCTTCTTGGACATTTGTTACCCTTTTATGAGTTGTTTTCACTTTCACCATTATTTCTAGTCGTTGCTTTTTATTTTCTGAACTCTTTCGCCTTGTCCACTTGCCTCCTAGTCATCTTTGCTCCATTAGAGAACCTTTCCTCTCCATAATGGGTAATTTACCACCCCATCAGAAGGCACCCCAGCTGACTATGCTTAAGGCTCTACTGGATTTATGTAGGATCAAAGTGAAACCAAAGGACTTAGAAGATTTTGGAGGGAAAGCTTTAATCTTAGCTCCTGAGATTTCCCCAGAAAATGTCTGGGACCCACAGATTTTGATGGGAGTGCTCTTCCTGGCCCATAAGCAGGAAGTCCAATAAGGCCATGTGCCTTCCACCCCCTTTGTTCCCATCCTCCTTGACATCATAGCAAGCCTTAAAGGGTCCTCCACTGAGGAAGTGACTAATTGCTTTCCAAAACATCAAACAGGAAGGATAAAGGAAAAAAAACAGAAAATGTTAGCAAAGTAGAACTCCCCTGCCATGTGTCGGGGCCCCTCCTGGGAAGATTGTGGAGCAGCAGCAGCAGCAGAAAGATGGAAGAACTGCACAGCCTGGACCCACAATGACAGGAATTGATAGAGCTCAGGTTTACTGGAGTTGGTGTTAATAAGGGGCCATTCAATTGTGAGTCTGCAGCAAACTCGCCCTCTGCCTGCTGCTTCTCACCTGACTCCAGGAGTCTGTGTGGTGACCCCGTGCTTACTCGCCCCCTCACCTCGAGCTGACGATGTCTCTGCTAAATTCCCCCTCATTCCCGAGCTGTCCCAGTAGGGATTAGGCAACAGCCAGTGACATAATAGACTCACTATGACATCTTTCTCACCACTGACACTCCAGCCTTATTGTGACATCACATTTTTACCACTAACATCACAGCCTCACTGTGCCATCCAAACCTCTCCAGTGACATTACAACATCACTGTATCATCAGAACCTCACAGTGACATAACCACATTGAGTATTCACAGCTTCACTGTGATATTACAAAATGACAGTGCCATCAAAGCCTCACTGTGACATCACAAATTCTCTGTGACATCAGCCTTCGCACTGACATAATAACCTCATAGGGAAATCATACACACACCTCTGATATAGCCTCACTGTGACATCACAGCCGTAATGTGACTTCACAGCCTCATTATGACATCATAACCATACAGCGATATCAAAGCATTACTGTCGTAAAGCTTCACTCTGCCATCATAACCTCATTGTGATATCACAGCCTCAGTTTGACACAATAAACTCATGTGAAATTAAAGCCTCACCAGTGACATTACAACCTCACCAATGACATAGTCCCCCTGTGAAAGCACAGTCTCTACTGACATCACAACCTCACTGTGAAATCACAACCTCACCGTAACATCACAGCCACACTGTGTCAGGACAGGATTACTGTGAAATCACAGCTCACACATATTTTATAGCCTCACCAGTGACACCACAGCCTCATTGTGAAATCACATCCTCACAGTGGCATCATAGCCTCACCAGTCATATTACATCATCAATGAGACATCTCAGCCTCATCTCTCACATCAGTCTCACTTCTGAAAACACAGCCTAACTACTGACCGCACAGCTGCACTGTGACATCACAACCTCACTGTGACATCACAGCCTCACTATGAAATCACACCCTAACTGTGAAATCACAGCCCAACTGTGACTTCACAGCTTCACTACTGGTATCCTACATAGCCTTCCCAGGACACCACAGCCTCATCACATTTAGCACAGGCTCAGAGTAATGTGACAGCATTAGCAGTAATGTGACAGCCTTAGCAGTGTCATCATATAATTTGACATCGTAAACAGTGACATCACAGCCTCACATGATACATCATGACCTCAGTGTGACATCAATCTTCCCACAGATATCACAGCCTCACAGTGACCTCACAACCTCACTGTGACCTTACAGTCTAACCTGTTACATTGTGGACTCAACTGTTGTATCACAGTATCATAATGAAATCAATCAACCTTCAACTGACATCACATCTTCCACAGTGACCTCACAGCCCCACTGTGACATCAAAACCTCTCTGTGATGTCACAGTTTCATAGGGAAATCACAGTTGCAGTGATATCACACCCTCACTGTGGCATTATAGCCTCATTTCTCACATTACACACTCACTGTGACAATACAGCCACACCTCTAACATCACAGCCTCACTGTCACATAACAGGCTAAACTCTGAAATCATAGCACCAGTGACACCACGGACAGCCTACCTAAACTTGCGATGACACCACAGCCTCATCACTGGCATCTCAGGCTCATGGCCAGGTGAGAGCCTCAAAAGTGACCCCACAGCCTTACTAGGGCATTATAGCCTCACCAGTAACATCTGAGCCTCCCTGTGACATCTCAGCCTCAACGCTGACATCAACCTCACTTCTGACATCATAGTCCAACCACTAAATCACAGTCGAACTGTGATGTCATAGTCGGTCACCACTAATACTACAGCCATACTGTGATATCACAACCTCATGGTAACATCACAGTGACATCAGAGCCTCTCCTCTGACATCACAGCCTCAGTGTGGCTTCACAGCCTCACCACTGTTATCCTAAACTCACTGTGAAATCCAAGCATCACCCCTGATGTCACAGCCTCACTGACATCTCATAGAGTCAGCCCAGATATCAGAGCCTCACTGCAATATCACAGACTCACAGTGACCTCACATCTTGCCCACAGACACCACAGTTTCACATGTTACATCATAGCCTCATTATGACATCATTCTTACCACTGACATCACGGCTTCACATGACATTACAGCTTCCAGAGTTTTATCACCTTATGGTGACACGTCAGCTCACAGTGACATCCAACCTTCACAGTGATATCAGAGCCTCATCTGTGACATCAGCGTCGCTATTGATGTTATTCAGGACACTGACATCCCTGCCACACCAGTGACAACACAGCCTTTGACATCACAGTGTCACCAGTGTCACTGTCACATAATAGGTACACCACTGAAGTTATAGCCTCACCAGTAACATCATAAACTCACTATGACATCTTTTTCACCACTGACATTCCAATCTTATGGTGACATCCACCTTCACCTGTTACATCACAACCTTATTGTGACACCACTAACATCACACTAACATAACAGCCTCATTGTGCCATCCAAACCTTTCCAGTGACATCACAACATCATTGCTTCATCAGAGCCTCACTATGACATCAAAGCCACACAGTGTCCTCATAGCCTCACTGTGACATTGCATTCTTACAATGACATCACAGCCTCACTGTGTCATCACACTTCCTGTGACACCAGCCTTGCCACTGTCATAATAGCCTTATGATGACATCACATTCACAGTCATAGTTAAGCACAGGTGTCAACTTGACTGTTGAGGGTTTGAGCTCGGGGCGCAGTCATATGAGTTGATGGTCAAGTTAAGCCCAGAGCAAATCTGAAGGAGATTGTCTAGCTGACGGGGAAGACCCAACTCATGGTGGTGGGATTAGGCCTTGGATAAGTCACAGAAAGCTGGTTGAGAGAATTGGAATCCTTCTGTTCACTTGGCCAGACATGCAGGTCTGGCAAGTACGGATTGTCCATCTCTCAGCCATTATGCAGTGATGGTGTGACCAGTGTTGGTGCCTGCTCTCCCATCAAGCTGGACTAAGAACTATAACCAGGAATCGTAAAAGAGAATAAATCTTTGTTCCTTTAAACTGTTTGATGGTTATTAATCGGTAATGTTGCAGAATGACTGCAACACACACTTTGACATAGCCTCGCTGTGACATCACAGCCTAAAGTCACTTCAGAGCATCACCACTGACCTTATAACCTCACAGTGACATCACCATTTCTACTGACATCACAGCCTTATTGTGATATTACAGCTTCCAGAGTAATATCACATCACGGTGACATATCAGCCCACAATGACCTACAACCTTCATAGTGGCATCAAAGACTCATGGTGACATCACAGTCTCACCATAGAAATACCAGCCTCACCGTGACATTATACCCTCATCACTCACACTAGCCTTATTCTGCTATCACAGCCTAACCACTGAAATCACATCCTCACTGTGATGTCATAATCTCACTCCACTGATATCTAAGCCTCACTGTGATATTACAGCATCACTGGTGACAACACAGCCTTACTGTGACATCACAGCCTCATCTCTGAGATTATAGCCTCACTGTGACATGACAGCCTCACTTTGACATCACAGGCTCAACTCTGACTTCACAGCATCGATTCTGATGTTATAGCCTCACTGTTACTTCACGGCCTCATTATGACATCACAGGCTCACTGAAATATGACAGCCTCCCTGTGTGTGATAGGTCTGGGTTTAACTTAACACACCCAGTATTAACTAAGATGGGCTGAGACCACCTCTGGAAAAGATCAACTGAGACCACTTGATAGGATTGTACCGGCCCTAGATCCTATCAGCACCTCCAAAGCTCTCATAGGATCCTCCCAGTACTGCATAATATAAAAAAGAGCCACTAAAGAGAACAGATGTCATACTGCAGATGTCATACTTCCTTCTGGCCACCCAGTTTCTTTGAGCCGCTAGCCTTCCAACCCACCAAGTTGTTATTGGCTAGACTAAAGACTAGGAATTCTCCCACATTCAGCTATCACCCACTTGACTACTGAACTGAGTAGCTACCGGCAGCCATCTTTAGACTACTTCAGCTACTGGCAGCCATCGTTAGATTACTTCAGTTACTGGCAGCCAGTGCTGGACTACCTTAGCCATACTGTAAGCCAACTCAATACATTCCACACATTATATTGTCAGTGGCGGCACTGATGTCACAGTTGAGGCTAGCTCTCACTGATGAGTTGTGATGTCACACTGAGTCTGTGATGTCACTGTGAAAGTTGTATCTCACTATTGGCTATCACATCACCATGAAGTAATATCACTCTGGAAGCTGGGATGTCACAGTGAGACTGTGATGTCAGTGGCAAGACTCATGTCTCAATGAGGCTATGATATACCAGGTGAACCTGTGGTGTCAGTGGAAAGGCTGTGAGGTCACTATGAAGCTTTGATGTCACAGTAACACTGTGATGTTAGGTATAATTCTATGAGATGTAAGTGAGGCTCTGATGTTAGGATGATGCTTGGATTTCACAGTGAATTTAGGATGTCACTAGTGAGTTTAGGCTGTGCAGTCACACTGAGGCTGTGATGTCAGAGGAGAGGCTGTGATATCACTGAGACAGTCATATCTGTGGTGAGGCTGTGATGTAACAGTGAGGTTGTGCTGGCACACTGTGGCTTTGATGTCACAGTGAAGTTGTGATGTCACAGTGAGATTGTGATGTCATAGTAAGGTTGTGATGTTAGTGTCAGATTGTAATGTCACAGTGAGGCTATGAGGACAAAGTGTGGCTCTGTTGTCAGTGGGTCTCTGATGACACAGTGATGTTGTGATGGCACTGGAGAGGTTTAGATGGCACAGTGAGTCTGTGATGTTAGTGGTGAGGCTGATGTCACAATGAGGCTGTAATGTCAGTTGAGAAGGTGTAATGTCACAGTAAGGCTAGAATGTCAGTGATGAGAAAGATGTCATAGTGAGTCTATGATGTGAATGGTGAGGCTATGATGTCAGTGGTGAGCCTATTATTTGACAGTGACACTGGTGAGGCCGTGATGCCAAAGGCAGTGATGTCAATGTTCTGACTAATGTCAGTGGCGACTTGATGTCACAGGTGAGACTGTGGTGTCACTGGTGAGGCTGTAGTATCATGGTGAGCCAATCCAATCGGTGGTGAGGCTGTGGCTTTGATGTCACAATGAGGTTGTGATGTCAGTAGTGACTGTGCTTTCACAGAGAGACTACGTCACTTGTAAGGCTGTATTGTCACTGGTGAGTTTGACACAATGAGTTTATTGTGTCAAACTGAGGCTGCGTTGTCTCAGTGAGGCTATAATGCCAGAGGTGAAGCTTTATGTCACAGTGATGCTTTGATGGCCCAGTATGGCTGTGTTATCATAATGAGGCTGTCATGTCACTGCGAGTTTGTGATGTCACTGGGGAAGTAGTGATGTCACGGTGAGGATGTGATGTAAATAGTGACACTGTGGTGTCACAATATATTAGTCAAGCTCTCTAGAGATGCAGAATCAACACAATGAATATATATATGTAATAGGTTCACCAGACATCATAACCTCACCAGTGATATCATAAACTCACTATGACATCTTTCTCGCCACTGACATTCCAGTCTTATTGTGAAATCACACCTTCACCAGTGACATCACAACCTCATTGTGACACCAGAGCATCACCACTGACATAGCCTCATTGTGGCATCAACCTTGCCTCTGAGATCACAGCCTCACTGTGATCTCACAGCCTCCACTGTGACATCACCAAATTCTTGTGACATCATGGGCTCACGGTGTTACCATAGCCACACAATAACATCAAAATCTCATATTGGCATCACAGCCTCACCAATGACATGCCAGTCTCACTGTGACATCTCAGCCTCATCACTCATATCAGCCTCACTTCTGACATCACAGCCTAATCACTGAAATCATAGCCAAACTGTGATGTCACAGTCTATCACCACTGATATCACAGCTTCACAGTGACATCACAGCCTCACTATGACATCAGAGACTCACCTCTGAAATCATACCCTCAATGTTACATCACACCCTCATCACTGACATCCTATACAGCCTCATTATAACACAGCCTCATCACTGACCTCACAATGTCACTGAAACATGACTGCCTCCCTGTGACATCTCAAGCACACTGTGCCAGCGCAGCCTCACTGTGACATCACAGCCTCACCACTGATAGGACAGGATTACCATGATATTATAGCCTCACCATTGACACCGCAGCCTCATGGTGACTTCATAATCTCACTGTGTCATCACAGCCTCACCAGTTATACCATGTCAATACGACATCTCAGCCTCATCTCTCACATCAGTCTCAATTCTGAAATCACAGCATAACTACTGACCTAATAGCTGCACTGTGACTTACACTCTCACTGTGACATCACAGCCTCATGACGACATCATAGCCACACTGTGACTTCATAGCCTCACCACTGGGATCCTACCTGGGCTTGCAATGACACCACAGATAACACAGGCTCACAGTGACATGACAGCCTCAGCAGTGACATCATAGCCTTTGACATCATAAACAGTGACACCACAGCCTCACAGGTTATATCACTGCGTCACTGTGACATCTATCATCCCACAGATATCACAGCCCCATAGTGACCTCACAGCCTCGCTCTGACCTCACAGTCTAACCTGTTACAGTATAGAATCACTTGTTATATCATAGTGAAATCAGCCTTCCCACTGACATTACATCTTCCACAGTAACCTCAAAGTCTCACTGTGACTTCACAACCTCTCTGTGATGTCACAGCATCACAGTGACATCACAGATTCACAGTGATATCACGGCAACACTGTGGTATTATACCCTCACTTCTGACATCACAGCCTCATTGTAACAACACAGCTTCATCACTGGTATCCTACTTAGCCTTACCATGACACCACAGCTTCAACACAGATAGCACAGGCTCACAATGACATGACAGCCTCAGAGTGATATCATAACCTTTGCCATCATAAACAGTAACAACACAGCCTCACATTTTACATCACTGCCTCATTCTGATGTCAATCTTCGTACAGATATCACAGCCTCACAGTGACTTCACTATGAAGTGACAGTGAGGTTTTGAAGTCACAGTGAAGTTATGTTGTCAGAGTTGAGCCTGTGATATCACTATGAGACTGTGATTTCATAGTGAGTCTGTGATTTCAGAGTTGTGACTGTTACATTACAGTGAGGCTTTTATATCACTGTGAGGCTGTGATAACACTGAGTCTCTGATATCTGTGGGGATTCTATGAGATGACAGTGTGGCTATGAGGTCAGTGCTGATGCTGTGATTTCTCAGTGAGGATAGGATGTCCATGGCATTGAGGCTGTGATGTGATGTCAGAGGCAAGGCTGTGACGTGACAGTGAGGCTGTCTTACCACTGGTGTTGTTGTGATGCCACAGTGTGGCTATGGTGTTACTTTGGAGACTGTGATGGCAGAGTGTGGTTCTAATTTCAGAGGTCTGGTTGTGATATCACAGTAAGACTGTGATGTCACAGTGAGGCTGTGATGACACTGTGAGCCTATGCCATCACAGCAAGACTGTTATATGGTGTTAGAGGTGAGTCTGTGATTTCACAGTGAGGCTGTGCTATCATTGGTGAGGCCATGATGTCACAGTGAGACTCCAATGCCACTGTGTAGGATATAACGTCACAGTACACCTGTGATGTTACAGTGAGGTTGTGCCCTCACAGTAATACCGTGATGTCAGAGTGTGGCTCTAATATCACAGTGTGGCTGTGATATCACATTGAGGCTGTACTGACACAATGAGGCAATGAGATGATAGTGAGACTGTGAAATCCTTTGTGATGCTGTGATTTCACAGTGCATTTAGGTTGTCAGTGGTGAGGCTGTGCCAACACAGTGAGGCTGTGATGTGATATCAGAGGTGAGGCTGCGACATGACAATGAGGTTGTGATGTCACAGTGAGGCTGTTGTGACACTGTGAGACTTTGATGACAGTAAGGCTGTGATCTCAGAAGTGAGGCTGTGATGTCACCATGAGGCTGTGATATCAGTGGTAAAGGTATGAAGTCACAATGAATCTGCTTTGTCTGTAGTGAAAGTTTGCTTTCACAATGTGGCTGAAATGTCAGTTGGAAGAATGAGGTCATAGTGAATTTATGATCTCACCATTGAGGCTACGTTGTCAGTGATGAGCTTATTATGTGATAGTGATGCTGCAATGTCTGTGGTGAAGCTTTGATGTCAGTGAGGCTAGGATATCAGTGGTGAGGCTGCAATGTCACTATCAGGCTGTTGTGTCACATTGAGGCTGTGATGTCACAATGAAGCTATAATATGAGATGTGAATCTGTGATGTCAACATGAGACTGTGATGTCACAGTGGGACTGTGATATTTAGAAATGAGGCTATTGTGTCAGTAGCAAGGCTGAAGTCACAGTCAGTTTGTGACATCAGAGCATCTGTGATGACACAGTGATGGTGTTATGTCACTGTTTGGTGTCATAGCAGAGGTGAGACTGAAACATAATAGTGAGCCTGTAGTATCAGTGATGAGGTTGTGATGATACAATGATGCTGTGATGTCAATGTGGATGCTCTGATGTCTCAGTGTGGCTGTGATATCACAGTGAATCTCTGATGACTTAGTGAGGCTGTGATGACACCGTAAGGCTATGAAGACAAAGGTGAGGTTGTGATATCACCATGAGGCTGTGATGTCAGTGGTGAAAATATGAAGTCACAATATTCCTGAGATGTCAGTGGTGAAGGTATAGTGTCACAATAAAGCTGAGTTGTCAGTGGAGAGAATGATGTCATAGTGAGATTATGATCTCATTGGTCAGGCTATGATGTCAGTGGTGAGCCTGTTGTGCGAGAGTGAAACTGTGATATCTGTGGTGAAGCTTTGATGTCATAGTGAGGCTAGGATGTCAGTGGTGAGGCAGTGAAGTCACACTGAGGCTGTAATATCACTGTGGAAACTATTAGGTCACAGTGAAGTGTAATCAGTCATAAGGCTAATGTTACCTGTGAGGCATGGTTTCAATGGTGAAGTTCTGATATCAACGAGGCTATGTGTCACACTAAGGCTGTGATGTCACAATGAAGCTATGGGTTAGACATTAGCCTGTACTGTCACCATGAGACTTTGTTGTCACAGTGAGTCTGTGATGTCAGTGGAAAGGCTGAAGTCACAGTGCGTTTGTGACCCCTCAGAGAGGCCATGATTTCACAATGATTCTGTAATGTCAGTGTGGGTGTGCATCACATGTAATGGTGAGACATAACTGATCATATGAGGTCAGTGATGAGTCTGTGATGTCACAGTGAGGCAGTGCTATCAGAATTGTGGTTGTGAAGTCACAGTGAGGCTGTGATGACATCATGAGGCTCTGATATCCATGGCAATTCTATCAGATGAGAGTGAGGCTTTGACATCAGTGTTGATGCTGTGATTTCAAGTGAGATTAGGATGTGAGTGGATAGACTATGCCATCAAAATGAGGCTTTCATGTAATGTCAGAGGTGATGCTGCGATGAAGCAGTGAAGTTGTATTGTCACTGGTGATACTGTGATGTCACCATCACCACTGATGTCACATCCTCACTGTTATCGCCTTGAATCACCACTGACATTAGAGTTTCACTATGTCATCACTACTTCACCTCTGACATGAAAGCCTCACTGTAACTTCAGAGGCTCACCACTGACATCCTAGCCTCACTGTGACATCAAAGTTTCAGCACAGACATCACAGCATCACTGTCACATGAGGTTCACCATTGATATCATAGTCTCACCAGATCACCACTGACAACTTAGTCTCATTGTGACATCATACCTTCACCACAGATATCACAACCTCATGATGACATTACAACCTCACTTATGTCATCATACACTTACTGTGTCATCAAAACCTCACTGTGACATCACAGCCAAATCTCTGACTCATAGCCTCACTGTGAGGGCACAGCCTCACAGTGACATCACAGCAACACTGCATCATCAAAGCCCCACATTGGGGCCTGGAGAGGTGGCTCAGGGGTTAAGCCTCCGCCTTGCAGGCGGAAGGTCCTGAGTTCGGATCCCAGATCCCACGTATAGACGCCAGGCGGAAGCGGGGGTGGCCTGCGCTTCTGGTCCTGGTAGGGCGGAACCTGTGAATCCCGGGGCAGAAGGAGGTGGAGGCATCCATGGTGGTTCACGAATTCGTCCGTGGTTCTACACACACACATACACACATGTGCGCGCACATACATACACACACATGCACAATTGAATAAATAATAATAATAAAAAAAATTTTAAAAAAAGCCCCACATTGACAGCACAGCATTAATCTGATGGCACACTGTCGATGTGACATCAAAGCTACACTGTGCCATCACAGCCTTCACAGTGACATCATTGACTCACTGTGATGTCATGGCATCACCAGTGACAACACAGCCACACTGCCACATCTCAGCCTCACTTCTGACAAAGCATCACAACCTCACTATCAGGGTAAAGCCTCACCAGACATCACAGCATCACCACTGACACCTTAAACTCACTGTGACATCAAAGTTTCACGAGACCATCACAGTGTCACTGTCCCATAATAGGTGCACCGCTGACATCATAGCCTCACCTGCGAATTGATAACCTCATTGTGACATCATTCTTGCCATTGACATCTCGGATTCATTGTGACATCACACCCTAAGCACTGACATCACACCCTTATGATGACATCCCAGCCTTACCTCTAACATTATAGCTTCAATGTATCATCAGAGACTTACTGTGTCATCACAGTCTCACTGTGACATCACAACCTCATTGTGACATCACAGCCACACCTCAGAAAATGCAGCCTTACAATGATATCACAGTCACAGTCTTATATCATAGCCTCCACTTTGACATCACAGCCTCACTGTGACATCACAGCCACACCTCTTACATCACAGCCTTCACACTAACATCATAGTCTCATTGTGACTGCATCACCAGTGATATCACAACCTCACGGTAACATCACAGCTTCAATTCTGAGTTGACAGCCTCAGTGTGAGACTGTGATAATGAAGCTGTCTTGTCACTGAGTGGTGCACACGACTCACTACTGACATCATAGCCTCACCATTATATTTCAGCCTTATCTCTGAAATCACTCCCTCGTTGTGATTTAATAACCTCACTGTGACAACACAGTCTCTGTGATATCACAAACTCCCTATGACTTCAGCCTTGCTACAGACACAACAGCTTCACAGAAGATATCACAGTCACACCTCTGACATCACAGTCTCATTGTGACAGCACAGGCTCATTGTGGCATCAGAGCTTACCATTGAAACCAAGCCTTACCTGTGACATCAGCTTTGCCACTGATATTACAGTCTCACTGTGACTTCACAGCTTCTACAGTGACATTATGGCCTCAATGCAATATCACAACATCACTGTGACTTCACAGCCACACAACTGATATTCCAGCCTCACTGTCATATCAAAGCTTCACTACAGATATCAAGCCTCATTCTGACTTTCCAGCTCACCAGTGAAAAGACAGCCTCATTATCATGTCGAAGCCTCACCTCTGAAATCACATCACAGCCTCAATGTGACAGCACAGCCTCACCACTGGCATTCTAACCTCACTGTGAAATCACAGCATCACCAATGATGTCACAATCTCACTTTAATCTTGTAGAATTCACCACCGATACCAGATCCTCACTGTGTCATCACAGCCTTTCTATGACATCACAGGATCACTATGACAACATAGCCATACCTCTGACATCATGGCATCACTGTGTCGGCACAGCCTCATTGTCCCATCACAGCCACACTGTGACATCACAGCCTCCACAGTGACATCACAGGCTCACTGTGATATCACAACATCACCAGTGGCAACACAGCCTCACTGTCACATTGTAGCTTCAGCTCTGACATCACAACTCGCCTCACTGTGTAGATACAGCCTCAACAATCACAACCTATCCTCGCTGTGAAATCTCAGCATCATCATTGATATCACAGGCTCATTGTCATCTCTTAGAATCACTACTGACATCAGAACCTCGCTGTATCACCACAGTATCACTGTGACATCACTGTCTCATTGTTACATAATAGGCTCACTACTGACATCATGGCAGCACCAATGAGATCATAAGCTCACTATGACATCATTCTTGCCACTGACATCTTAGCCTCATAGTGACATCAAACCTTTACCCATGACATTTTAGCTTTATTGTGATATCACACATTCACCACTGACATCACAGGCTCATGGTGACATCACGGACACACTTCTGAAGAAACAGTGAGTCTGTGATGACACAGTGAATGTATGATGTCATGTAAGAATTGAAGCGATGATGTGTCAGTGAGGTTATGTTGTCACTAGTGATGCTGTGATGTCACAGTGATGCTGTGATGTCAATTTGGAGGTCATCACAGCCTCATCGCTGACATCATAACATCACTGTGAGGGCACAAGAAAACTGTCATCACAGACTCACTGTGATTTGCAGCTTCAACATTATGGCACAGCCTTTCAAGTGAATTCCTAACCTCACTGTAACATCACAGCCTCACTGTGCTATCATAGCCACACCTCTGACATTACAGACTCACTGTGAAGTCTCAGATTCACTGTGACTTCTCAACCACTCTAGAACATCACAGCCATCACAGTGACATCATAACCTCTCTGTGACATCACAGCCTCACTGAACCCTCACAGCATCCACAGTGACATAACAGCCTCAGTGTAACATCACAGCATTTCTGTGACTTCACAATCTTACCACTGACATTTTAGTCTCACTGTCACATCAAAGTTTCACTACAGACACCACAGCTTCACTGTCATATTATAAGCTCACCATTGAAATCACAGCCTCATCTGTAACATCATAAATTCACTATGACATCATTCTCGCCACTAACATCTCAGCCTCATTGTGACATCTTTACCACAGACATCACAGCCTCATGGTGACATCACAGACTCACTTCTGATTTCATAGCCTCGCAGTGTCATCACAGCCTCACTTCAACATCATAGAATCACTGAGACATCACCACCTCACTGTGACATCACAGCCACATATCTGACATCACAACTTCGCTTGTATGTCTGAGCATCACTCTGACATCACATACAAACTGGGATATCGCAACCTCCACATTGATATCATAGTCTCACTGTGACATCACAGCATCACTAGTGACAACATAACCTCACTGACACATCGTAGCTTCAATACCTACATGGCAACATACACTCACTGTGTCATCACAGACTCACTGTTTATTCACAGATTCACTATAACATGACAGTTTTACTTTAACAATACAGTCACAATGACATGATGACCATCACATTGGAACCATAGGCTTCCTGCGACTTCATTGTATCACCACTCATGTTCCAGCCTCACTGTCATCTCATAGAATCACCACTGACATCAGAGCCTCACCGTGTCATACAGCCTCATTCTGACATTACAGCCTCATTGTGACATCACAGACTCTCTTTCATGTGACATCAAAGAGAGTCACAAACTCGCTGACTTCTGCCTTGCCACTGACACAACAACCTCACCAGTAATCTCACAACCTCACATCTAACATCACATCCTCATTGTGATATCACACTCTCATAGTAACATCATGGGCTCACCTGTGTCAACATAGTCTTAGGTTACCTAACAGCCTCAGTGTGACATCACACCCACACCTCATACAAAATAGCCTCACTGTGATGGCACAGCCTCCTTATGACATAACATCCTCCACATTGGCATCACAGCCTCATGTGACATCACAGGCACAACTCTGACACCACAGCCTCACTGTGAGAGAACATCCTCACCAGTAAGTTCATAACTTCACTATGACATCATCTTTGCCACTGACATGTCAGCCTCATGGTGACATTACACTCTCATAGTGACACCACAGGCTCACCTCTGGCCACAGCCTCACTGTGACATCACAGTCTTAGTGTGACACAACAGCCTCACTTTTACTTTAGAGCTTCATCGTTGAAACCAAGCCTCATCTATGACATCAGCCTTACCACTGATACATAAAGCCTCTGTGAACTCACAACTTCCACAATGACATCTTAGCCTTACTGTGACATCAAAGCATCACCATAGACATCATAGCATCACTGTCACATAATATCTTCCCCACGGACATGATAACCTCACCAGAAAGAACATAACCTCATTATGACATTATTCTTGCCACTGACATCTCAGCCTCACTGTGATCATACCATCACCACTGAAATCACAACCTCCTGTGACAACAAAGCCTCACCTCTGACATTATAGCCTCACTGTGTCATCACAAACTCACTGTGTCAGCACAATTCCCCGTAACATCACAGCTTAACTGTGACAACACAGCCACATTGTGACATCACTACCTCTATAGTAACATTATAGCCTCACTTTGACATCCAGCATGGCAATGACTTCATAGCCTCACTGTCACATCGCAGCCTGAACTCTGACATCACAGCCTCAATATGAGTCTCAGCCTTGCCACTGATATTACACCTGAACTGTGAACTCACAGCTTCCACAGTGACATCCTAGCCTCACTGTGACATATCAGGCTCAACTCTCATCACAGCCTCACTGTCATGTCACAGCATGACCACTGACATCACAGGCGCACTGTTACTTTTCAGCCTCACCTCTGATATCACAACCTCACTTTGATATTACAGTCTCATTGTGACATCAAAGCCTCTATGTGATGTCACAAAACTCAGTGTGATTTCAGCCTTGTCTCTAACACAACCTTACTAATAACAGCACAGCTACAGCTCTCACATCACAGCCTCCATATTGATATAACAGACTCACTGTGACATCACATCTCCAGTGATATCACAGCCTCACTGTCACATTGCAGCCTCAACTCTGACATCACATCCCAGACTCGCTGTGACTGAAGAACCTCACCCCTGACATCCTGAACTCACTGTGTAATCACAGAATCACCACTAATGTCAAAGCTTCATTGTCACCTCATAGAATCACACTGACATCAGAGCCCCACTCTGTCTCAACAGCCTCATTGTGACAGCACAGAATCACTGTGACATTACAGCCACAACTCTGACATCACAAAGTAACTGTAAGGGCACAGCCTCAATATTACATCACAGCCACACTGTGACATTAAAGCCTTTCTGTGGAATTGCAACCTAAATACTGACATCACAGCCTCACTGTAACATTAATGCCACAACACTGACATCACAGGCTCACGCTTACATTTCAGCTTCATATCTGATGTCACCCCTTTATTGTGAGATAACAACCTCACAGTGACATCACAGCCTCTCTGTAACATCACAAAATAACTGTGAAATCAGCCTTGAGCCTGAAACAGCTTCACCATTGACATCACACCCACACTGTAACATCAAAGTCTCAAATATGACATCACAGCTTCACTGTGATGTCACAGGCTCAACTCAGGCATTACAGCTTCAGATAGCTTCACCATGACATCCAAGGCTCACCATTAAAAAAAACCTCACCTGTGACATATGTCTTGCAACTGATATTACATCCTCACTGTGATCTCAAAGCTTAACACTGATGTGACAGCTTGCTTTATTGTGACTTCACAGCCTTACTGTGATTTCAGAGCCTCACTGCCATCTCATACAATCACCTCTGACATTAGAAACTCTGTGTTATCACAGCCTCACTGTGACATAACAGCATCACTGTGACATCACAGCCACACCTCTGTAATCACAGCATCACTGTGAGGACAGACCCTCACTCTGACATCACAGACACACTGTGCTATCAGAATCTCTGCAGTGAGGACAGAGCCTCACTGACATCACTTCATTACCAGTGACACCACAGCCTCACTTTGACATCACAGCCTCACTGTAACATCAAAAGTTCACCCTTGATATCACAGGATCACTGTTATGCTTCAGGTTCACCTCTGATGTCACACCCTCACTATGATATAACAGCTTCACTGTGACATCACAACCTCACTATGATGTCTCAACCTTATCACTGAATCCTAGCCTCACTGTCACATCAAAGATTTACCACTGATATTACAACCTTACTATCACCTAATAGGCTTTATCACTGACATCACAGCCTCACTGTCACATCACAGTGAAATGCCTGACATCACTGCCTCACTGTGAGGGCATAGCCTCACTGTGAAATCACAGCCACACTGTGCCACTATAACTTCACAGCCTCACTGTGACATCACATTCTCATTGTGACACAACAGCCTGACTGTGACATCAGAGCTTCGTGTTTGAAACCATGCCTGACCTGTTACATCAGGCTTACCACTGATATTACATCCTTGCTGTGACCTCAAAGCCTCCACAGTGATGTCACAGGGTCACTGGTATATCACAGACTCACTGTGATTTCACAGCCTCAAACTGACCGCCTAGCATCACTGTGACATCAAACCTTCACCACAGACATCACAGTGTCATTGTCACCGAATAGGCTCACCACTGACATCACAGCCTCACCAGTGGGGTCATAACCAATATGACATCATTCTCACTACTGACATCACAGCCTCATTGTGACATCATACCATTACTACTGACAACATAGCCTCATTTTGATATCACATCCTCACCTCTGACATCATAGCCTCACTGTGTCATTACAGCCTCAACTCTGATGTGATCTCTCTTTGACCACTGTGAGCCTTACTGTGATGTCACAACCTTGCCAATGACATCACATGCTCATACTTGCATTTCAGCCTCACCTGTTACATTCTCACTGTAACAACATCCTCATTGTGACATCATAGCCTCTCTGTAATATCACAAACTCACTGTGACTTCAACCTTGCCACTGACACAATAGCTTCACCAGTGACATCACAGCCTCACAGCTGACATTACATCCAACTGTGACATAACAGCTTCACACTATTATCACAGCCTCTCTGTGATTTTACAAACTCACTGTGACTTCAGCCTTGTTAGTGACATAACAGCATCACCAGTGACATCACAGCCTCTCCTCTGATATCACAGCCTCACCACTGACATCTCAGCTTTATTGTGATATCAATACTTCACCAATGATATCATAGCTTCACTATGTCCTCTCAGCTGCACAGCATCATCACACCCTCACTGTGACATCCCAGTCTCACTGTGACATCCCAGCCACAACATAGATATCATAGATGGCATGGCCTCACTGTGACATCACAGACACACTATGACATCACAGTCTCATTGTGACATCATAGCATCATCAGTGACACTACAGACTCACTATCTCATCGCACCTTCATCTTTGCCCTCACATTACAGCCTCATGTGATGGCACAGCCTCATCACTGACATCCTAACTCACTGTGAAATCACAGCATCACTAGTCATGTCACAACTTTACTGTGATCTTACTGCTTATTTAGAGCTCACAGTGGTCAAAGAGAGATCACATTGGTTATAGCTCATGGATGTCATAGATCTTTTACAATGGTCATATAGCATAGTGGTCATAGAGAGCTCACAGTGGTCATAGAGTGCTCACAGTTGTCATAGAGAGCTCACAATGGTGATAGAGTTCACAGAGTCCAAATTGAGTCATAGTGGTCATAGAGAGCTCATAGTTGTCATAGTTAATAGTGGTTATAGAGAGCTCACAGTCACTATAGCTCATACTAGTCATAGTTAGCTAAGAGTGTTCATACCTCATAGTGATCATGAAGAGCTCATAATGATCATAGAAGACTCACGATGGTCATACATCTGAGTTGTCATAGTGAGCTCAAAATAGTCACAGCTCATAATTGTCATAAAGAGCTAACAGAGATGAGAGTTCATAGTGGTCATTGAGAGATCATAATGGTTATAGATCATAGTGTTCATGGAGAGTTCACAGTGATCAAAGAGTGCTCACAGTGGTCATAACTCATAGTGTTCATTGAAAGGTCAAAATGGTCATAGTTGTTAGTGGTCATAGTGGGGTCATAGTGGTCATAGATCACAGTGGTGATTGAGTGCTTACTGAGGCCACAGAGATAGTATACTGGACATAGCTCACAGTGCTCATACTTCACAGTGGTCACAGAGAGCTCACAGTAGTCATAGAGAGGTCATAGTAAAAGCATTACATAATTTACACAAAGAAATCACAGTGTTCATATCTCATAGTGGCCATAGAGAGCTCATAGTTGTCACAGATAACTCACAGTAATCATGGCTCTTAGTGGTCATAGAAAGACCACAGTTGTCATAGAGAGCTCACAGAGGACATAGTTTACATTGATCATAGAGTTCCTAAAGGACAGTGAGAAATCAGGGTGGTCATAGTTCATAGAAGTCATCGAGAGCTCATAGTGGTTACAGCTCATAATTGTCAAAAAGAGTTCACAGTGGTCATAGCTTATTGTGGTCATAGATAGCTCACAGTTGTCATCAAGAACTCACAGTGGGTGTAGAGAGCTCACAGGTGCCATAGATATTTCCTAGTAGGACAGCTCCCTCTTAAAATGCTGAGCTTGCTATGGTCATAGACCATAGTAGTCATAGAGAGCTCATAGTGGTCATAAAGAGCTCATAGTTATCATAGAGTTGACAGTGGTCATTGAGACCTCATTGTAGTCATAGAGAGCTCATGGTGGTCATAGCTCAAAGTGGTCATAGAGAGCTCATACCGGTCACAGAGAGCTCACAGCAGTTATAGCTCATAATGGTCAGCTCACAGCGGTCATACCTCATAATGGTCATAGAGAGCTCACAGTGGGTACACAGAACTCATAATCATCATAGAGAGCTCACAATCTCCATAGCACATAGTGTCGATAGAGAGCTTACTGTGATCATTGATCATAGTGGTGACAGAGACCCCAAAATAGACATAGCGCCTAGTGGTTATAAAGAGTTCATAATGCTCATCACAACAGTAGGTCATAGTGGACATAGAGAGTTCACAATTGTCATAGAGAGCTCACAGTAATCAAAGCTCACATTGATCATAGACACTTCATAATTGACATTGAGAGTTCAGGGTGGACATAGCTTAAAGTGGCCATGGAGAGCTCACAGTGGTCATAGAAAGCTCATTGTGGTCAGAGTGCTCACAATGGTGACGGAGAGTTCACAATGCTTATAGTTCAAATTGGTCATAGAGTATTTACAGTGACCATAGAGAGTTCACAGTATTCATAGAGAGTATACAGTAATTATAAAAAGCTGACAGTAGTCAAGAGAGCTGACAGTGCTCACATAGAGGTGACAGTTGTCACAGACAGCTCTCAGATTTAATAAAGAGTTCACAGTGGTCCTAGAGGGTTGAGAGTAGACATAGAGAATTCACAGTGGTGGTTGGTATATCACAATCGTCATAGATTTGAGTGTGGTCATTGAGACCTCATTGTGATCATAGAGAGCTCATGGTGATTGTAGCTCATAATGTGACAGGGAGCTCATACTGGTCACAGTGGCCATAGAAATCTCATAGTGGTCATAGCTTAGAGATGTCCGAGAGAACTCACAGTTGTTAGAGCTCACAGTGGTCAGAGAGAGGTCACAATGGTCAAAGTAAGCTCACAGTGGTCATAGAGAGTATCAATGGCATAGTGCATTCTCATTACTCATTGATCATAGTGCTCATTGAAAGCTCACAGTGGTCCAAGATAGAAGACATTGGTCAAAGCTTATGGTAGTTGTAGAGTGTAGAGTTATCATACATAGCTCACAATGGTCAAAAAGATCTCACAGAGTTCAAAGTGAGCTCATGATGGTCACAGAAAATTTGTAGTTATCATAGTGGTCATACAGGAATCATAATGGTCATATATCTTAGTAGTCATAGAGAGTTCACAGTGATCACAGTTCATAGTGGTCATAAAGAGGTCACAGTTGTCTTAGCTCATAGTGGTCATAAAGCGCTCACAGTTGTCATAGAGAGCTCATAGTGGCCATAGAGAGTTCACAGAGGTTATGACTGATAGTTGTCTTAGGGAGCTTACAATTTTCTTTGTTTATATTTATCATACAGCATCACAGTGGTTATAGCCCATACTTGTCATTCAGAGCTCATAATTGTCATAGACAACTCGCAGTGGTCATTAAGAGCTCAAAGAGTTCATAGAGAGCTCATCGTGGTCACAGAGAGCTCAGTGGCATAGATAATAGTGCTCATAGAGGGCTCGCAATGGTCATAGATATCTCATAGTTGTAATTGAATGCTCGCAGTAGTCTTAGAGAGTTCACAGTAGTCATAGGGGGCCTTTAGGGGTCATAGAGCGCTACAGTCGTCATAGATCACAGTGGTCCTAGAGAGCTCATAGTGGCTACAGACAGCTCATTATGATCATAAAGACCTCTCATCTGTCATAGGGAGCTCACAGTTATAATACAGAGTTCAATATAGTTTTTATACAGAGCTCACAGTGGTCATAGTGAGCTCAAAATTGTCTTAGATAATTCATAGTGGTCACAGCTCTTAGTGGTCATAGAGAGCTCATAGTGGTCATTCTATGGTCACAATGGTCAAAGAGAGTACATAGCGCTCAGCTCATAGTCATCAGAGAGCTCTCACAGTGTTCATAGAGAGCTGGCAGTGGTTATAGAGTGCTCACAGTGGTGATAGAGAGCTCACAGTGGTCAAGATTAGCTCACAGTGGTCACAGAACATTCACAGTGTTCATAGAGAGCTGACATAGGTCATAAAGCACTCACAGTATTCAAAGAGAAGCAATAGTGTCAAAGTAAGCTCACAGTGGTCATAGAGCGCTCACAGTGGTTATAGATCATAGTGCTCTTTGAGAGTTCACAGTGCTCAATGTGAGATTACAGTGGTTATAGAGAGCTCACAATGGTCATAGAGAGGTCACAGTAGTGAAAGTATGCTCTTAGTGGTCATATTATGCTCACAATGGTAAGAGAAAGTTCATAGTGCTCATAGCTCATAGTGGTTAGAGAGCACTCACAGAGCTCATAGACAGCTGAAATGTTCACAGAGAACTGACAGTAGTCAGAGAGATTTCACTATGATCACAGCTCATAGTTTTTATATGGAACTTACAGTGGTCATTGAGTGCTCATAATTGACATAGAGAGCTCACTGTTGCAGTCTGCCTATATAGTTGCTGATAAGTGATCATCAAACAACTTAAGGGAAAAAGTGTTTATTAGCTCTTACAATTCCTGGTTACAGTTCTCAGTCCAGCTTGACTGGGAGCACGCACCAACAACTGGGCTAAGTGAAATGGCCACACCATCACCACATAACAGCTAAGAGATGGACAATCATTACTTGCCAGACGAGCATGTCTAGCCAAGTGAACAGAAGGATGCCAACTCTCTCAACCAGCTTTCTGTGATTTATTCCAGAGCCTAATCCCACACATTGTGAGCTAGGCCTTCTCCAGCATCTAGACAATCTCCTACAGGTTTGCTCTGGACTTAACTCAACAAATTCTCTACAAATATGCCCAGAGCTCAAACTCTCAACAGTCAAGTTGACACCTGTGTCCAATTATGACACTCACAATGGTCATAGAGATCTCAAAATAGCCAAAGTGAGCTCACAGTGGTCAGAGAGCTTGTAGTTCTCATACAGCGCTCATAGTGGTCACAAAGAGCGCACAGGGGTCATAGAGAACTCATAATCATTATAGACAACTCAAAGTGGTCATAATGTTGATAGAGAGCTCACAGTAGTCACAGACCATAGTTGTTGTAGAGAGCTCAAAGAGGTCATAGCTCCTAGAGTTCATATAGAGCTCATCATGGTCACAACTCATAGTGAACATAGAGAGGTCATGGGTTCATAACTAACAATGGTCATAGAGAATATATAATGGACAATGACAGTTCACAGTGGTCATAGCTCATACTGGTCATAGAGAGCTTATAGTGGTCACAGAGAGCTCACAGTGGTTGTAGAGCGCTCATGTTGGACATACAGAGCTGACAGTTGTCATAGTGAGCTCACCATTGCCATAAAGAGCTCACAGTTTTAAAAGAGAGCTCATAGTGGTTATGGAGCAGTGACAGTGGTCACGGAGAGCTCACGGTGGTTATGGAGGGTTCACAGTTGTCATCGAGAGTTCATAGTGGTCATAGCTCACAGAGGTTTTAGAAAGCTCATATGGATCCTCGTTCAAAGTGGTCATTGAGAGGTCATAATGGACATAGAGAGCTCACAGTGAGCATAGCTCATATTGATCATATAGAGTTCCCAGTTTTCATAGCTCATGATAGAGAGCTCCCAGAGGAAATAGAGGGCTCACAATGGTCATACTTCATAGGGTTTCTTTTTAGGAACTTACAGCTGTCATAAAAAGCTCACAATGGTTATAGACTGCCATAGTTGTCTAAAAAGCTCACTGTTTTTATAGAGAGTTCATAGTGATCATAGAGAGCTCCCAGTTGTCATAGGTCATAATGCATATAGAGAGGTCAGAGTGGTCCAAAAAAGCACAGAGTATGAAAACTTATAGTGCTCACAATAGTCATAGCTGACAGCGGTCACACAGAGGTCATGGTGGTCATAGAGAGATCATAATGGTAATAGTGAGCTTTCAGTGGCCCTAGAGATCTTATAGTGGTCATAACATACACTGGTCATAACTCACAGTTGTCATAGAGAACTCAGGTTGCAGCTCATAGTGGTCATAGAGTGGTCATAGTGGACATAAAGAGACGAAAGTTGTCAAAGAGAGCTCACAGAGGATATAGAAAACTCATAGTGATCACAGCTCTCTCCATTAATAGACAGCTTGCAGTTTTCATAGATTATCATAGTGGTCAGAGAGAGCTCACAGTGATCATAGCTCACAGTGGTCAGTGAGAGCTCAAAGTGATCATAGAGAGGTCACAGTTGTCAGGAATGTTACACTGGTCATAGAGTTCTCATAGTTGTCATAGAGAGCTCACAGTGATCATAGATCATAGTGAATATGGAAAGCTGACAGTCGTCAAAGAGAACTCAGAGTGGTCAGAGCATACAGTGTTCACAGACACTTCATAATCCTCAGAGCTCACAGTAGTAATAGAGTGATCATAGTGGTCATAGAGATCACAGTGGTCATGGAGTGCTGACAGTCATCATACAGCATTAACAGTTGTCTCAGAAAGCTCTTACTCACATAGAGAGCCACAGAGAGTTCATAGTGGTCAGAGCTCACAGTGGTCAGAGCTCACAGTAATCACAGACAAATCACAGTATATATAGAATGCTAACAGTGGTCACACAGAGCTGCCAGTGGTCATAGCCCAAATTTGTCATTGAGAGCTCATAGTGCTCATAGAAAACTCACAGTGGTCATAGGTTATAGTGGTCATAGAGAGCTCAGAGTGTTCATTCCTCACATTGGTCATAGAAAGCTCACATTATTCATAGCACATGGTGGACATAGAAAGCTCATAGTGGTAACTGGGAGGTCACAGTGGTCATACCACATATTGTTCATAGAGAGCTCAGCGCTGTCATAGACAGCTCACAATAGTCATAGGTCACAGTGGTAACAGAGAGCTCATAGATGTCAGAGAATGCTCACAGTGGTCATAGACAATTGACAATGTTCAAAATTCAAAAAGGTCACAGAACACTCACAATGGTCATAGAGAGCTTACAGTGATCATCAAGAGCTGACAGTGGTCATAGCCTCTCATAGTCATTGAGAGCTCATAGTACTCATAAAGAACTCATGGTGGTCATAGTTCATAGTGTAAATAGAGAGTTCACAGTTGTCAAGAGAACTAACAGTGGTCATAGAGAGCTCATAATGGACAATGAGAGCTCACAGTGGCATAGATATTAGTGGCCACAGAAAACTCATAGTGATCATAACTGACAGTGATCATAGCTCACATTATTCGGAGGGGGCTCATAATGTTCATAGGGAGTTCATTATAGTTATAGCTCATAGTAATTCATAGAGAAGTAATAGTAGTCACAAAGAGCTCAGAATGGTAATAGATAGCTCACAGTGGTCATGCCTCATAATGATCATAGAGAGCCCATAGTGGCCACAGAGAGCTCACAGTGATCATATCTCATATTGGTCATAGAGAGCCTAGAGTGGTCATATGTCATAGTGCTCATGGACAGCTCACAATGGTCATAAAGATCTCACAGTTGTCAAAGATCATAGTGGTCATAGAGAGCTCAAAGTGGTCATACCTCACAGTGGTCATGTAGAACTGATAATTATTGTAGAGAGCTCAAACTGGTCATAGTTTGTAGAGTTAGTACAGAGTTCACTGTGGTCACAGACCATAGTGGTCATAGAGAGCTCACAGTGTTCATAGCTCATAGAGAACATAGAGAGTTCACAGGGTTCACAACTCACAATGGACATAGAGAGTACAAAATGGACAATGAGAGTTCACAGTCATCAGCACATACTGGTTATAGAGAGATCATAGTTATCACAGAGAACTCACAGTGGTCATAGAGAGCATCATGCAGAGCTGATTACAGTCATCATAGAAAGCTGACTGTGGTCATAGATCACAGTTGTCATCGAGAGGTCAGAGTGGGCACAGAGACCTCACAAAGGTCATAGAAAGCTTATAGGGAAAATAGTGCACTCTGCTTGTAGAGAACTTACAGTGGTCAAAGATTATAGTGGTTATAGAGAGCTCACAATATTCATAGCTCATAATGGTCATAGAAAGCTCACAGTGGTCATGCCTCATACTGTTCATACAGCTCACAACTGTCATAGAGAGTTCACATTGGTCATAGAATGCTCAGAGTCGTCTTAGAGAGCTCACAGTGGTTATAGAGAATTTGTAGTCATCATAGAGAGCTCCCACTTGTCATAGATCATAGTGCACATAGAAAGCCCATAGTGGTCAAAGAGAGCTCAGAGTGGACATAATTTATAGTGGTCATAGAGAGCTCACAATGGTGAAAATTCACAGTGGTCACATAGAAATCATAGTGCTCATAGAGAGATCATAGTTTTCATAGAGAGCTTACAATGGCCACATAAGCTTCAGTGATCATAGCTCACATTCGTCATAGGTCACAATGATCATAGAGAGCTCCCACTGGTCATACAGAGTTAGTAGTGGTTATAGCTTATAGTGGTCATAGAGAAATCTTAATGGTCAGAGTGCTCAGAGTGGCAATAGAGAGCTCACAGTGGTCATAGAGAGCTCACAGTGTTCATTATCTCATAGTGGCCGTGGCAACCTCAGTGGTCATATATACCTGACAGTGGTCATAAAGAGGTGACAATTATCATAGAGAGCTCTGTGTATTCATAGATACATCACAGTTGTCATCAAGAGCTCACAGTGGGCAGAGAGAACTCCAGAAGATATTGAAAACTTAAAGTGGTCACAATTCTCTCTGGTAATATAGAGTTTGCAGCGGTAATAGATCATAGTGCTCATAGAGAGATGACAGTGGACATAGAGAGCCGATAGTTGTTACTGAAGTGTCAGTGGCCTTTGAGATCTCATTGTGGTTTTAGAGAACTCGCTGTAGTCATAGCTAATAGTAGTCATAGAGAGTTCATAATGGTCACAGAGATCTCACTGTGGTCACAGCTCACATTGGTTATAGAGAGCTCACAGTGGTCATAGCTCACAGTGGTCATAGACAACTCATAATTGTCATAGGGTGGTCACTATGGTCATAGCTCATAGTGTTGATAGTGAGCTCATTGTGGTCATAGATAATTGTGGTCTTAGAGAGCTCAAAGTATTCTTAGTTCACTGTGGTTACAGAGAGATCATTATGATGATAGAGAACTCCCACTGATTATAGAGAGTTCACAGTTGTAATAGAGAAGTCACAGTTTTCATACACAATTCACAGAGGCATTAGTGCAATCAAAATTGTAATAGAGTGCTCATAGTGCTCATAGCTCACAGTGGTCACAGCTTACAGTGTTCATAGTGTGTTCACAGTGGTCATAGAGAGCTCACAATGGTTATAGATAGTTCGCAGAGGTCATACTTCATAGTGGCCATAGAGACCTCACAGTAGTAAAAGAGAGCAAAACATGTCATAGCTTATAGTGGACATAAAGAGCTTACAGAATTCATAGCACAAAGTGGTCACAAAGCTCGCAGTGGTTATAGAGAACTCACAGTCATCATAGAATGTTTACAGTGGTCAAAGAGAGCTCATGGTGTTCATAGCTCCCAGTGGTCCTATAGAGTTCATCGTGGCCCTAAAACCTAGTGGTCACAGAGAACAAATAGTGGTCATAGAGTACTGGCATTGGTAGTAGATCAAAGTGTTCAAAGAGAGCTCACAATTGTAAAAGAGAACTCATGAGATCTTAGCTAAGAGTGCTTACAGTGGTCATGGGTTATACTGGACATAGAAAACTCATTGTGGTCATAGAGAGCATACAGTTGGTCAGAGCCCATAGTCGTCACAGAGAGCTCATAGTGGTCACAGAGAGCTCACAGTTTTCATATGAGGTCACAGTGTGCATAGAAAGCTCAATGATCATAGACAACTCAGAATGCTCATGACTCATACTACACATGAGAGCTCATAGTGGTCTTAACTCATAGTGGTCATAGAGAGCTAACAGTGCTCACAGAGAGCTTTCAGGGGTTATAGACAGCACACAGTGTTCATAGCTCATTGTGGTCATAGAAAGCTCATAATGGTCATAGAGGGCTCAGAGTACTCATAGCTCATAGTGGACATAGAGATCTCACAATGGTCATAGCTCACAGTGGTTATATAGTGCTATTAATGTTCATAGTGAGCTCACAATGGTAATAGCTCATCATGTTCATAAAGAACTGAGTCCTCATAGAGAGCTTAATGATCATAGAGAGCTGACAGTTGCATAGACAACTCACAGGGATCATACAGAGCACACAGTGGCCATATACACCTTACAGAGGTCATAGAAATGTCATAATGGGGACTGGAGAGGTGGCTCAGGAGTTAAGCCTCCGCCTTGCAAGCAGAAGGTCCTGAGTTTGGATCCTAGACCACATGTATAAATGTCAGGCAGAAGCAGTGGCGGCCTGCATTTCTGGTCCTGGTAGGGCGGAGCCTGTGAATCCTGGGGCAGAGTAATCAAGGAGGAGGTGGATGCGGTCCATGGTGGTTCCTGAATTGGTCCGTGGTTCTACACGCACACATACGTACACACACACATGCACACATACATGTACAATTGAATAAATAATAATAAAAAAGAAATGTCATAATGGTCATAGCTCTCTGTAGTTATAGAGAGCTCACAGTTGTCATAAAGAGCTTTTAGCGATCATAGAGATCACACAGTGATCATAGAAAGCTCATAGTTGTTAGATTCCTTAGTTCATAGTAGTCACAGAGAGCTCATAGTTGTCATAGAGAGCTCAAAGTGGTCACAGCTCATAGTGGTTAAAGAGACATTACAGTGGTCACAGTTTATAGTAGTCATAGAGAGCTCACAGTGGTGAAAGAGAGCTCACAATGTTCATAGCTCATAGTGCTCATCAAGAGGTCATAGTGGACATAGAGAATTCATAGTGTTTATAGAGAGCTCATACTCTTCATAAGGATCTCACAGTGGTCATAGAGAGCTTACAGTGGTCATAGAGAGCTCATAATTGTCATAGCTCACAGTATCATAGCTAATAGTGGGCACAGAGAGTATAAAGTGTTCATATTGACCTTTCAGTGATTACAGCTGATAGTGGTCATAGAGAGCTTACTGTGGTCATAGAGAGCTCACAGTCATCATAGATTGTTCACTGTCATCATAGAGAGCTCACAGTTGTCAAAGAGGGCTCACACTGGACACAGACAGCTGATAATGGTCATAGAGCTATTACAATTTTCTTAGTTCATAGTTGTCATAGAGAGTTCATAGTCATCATGGAGATCTAACTGTGTTCACAGCTCATCGTGGTCATAGAGATCTCAGAGTCATTATGGAGTGCTGACCATGGTCGTAGAGAGCTACAGAGATGATAGAGAGTTCACTGTGGTCATAGAGAGCTCACAGTAGTCAATGACTGCTTACTGTGGACATACAGTGATCACAGTTGTCATAAGGAGCTCAAAGTGGTCATAAAGAGGTCCCAGTGGTCAGAGCTCTTACTGTACATATAGAGCTCACAGAGGTCATTGCTATAGTTGACATAGAGAGCTCATGGTGGTCATAGGTCACAGTGCTCATAGACAGCTCACAGTGATCACAGAGAGCTCACAGTGGTAAAAGAAAGCACACAGTGGTTATAGCTTTATAGTGGTCATAGAGAGCTCACACTCATCATAAGGAGCTTAGAGTGCTCTTAGCTTACAGTGGCCATAGGTAGCTCATAGTTGTCATAGTTCACAGTAGTCCTAGCTAAAGGTGTGCACAAAGAGCTCACAGTGGTTATAGAGAGCTCACAGTGGTTATAGAGAGCTCAAATTGATCAGAGAAAAATCTCAGTGGTCAGAGAGATCTCACAGTGGCTTTAGAGAACTCATATTGGTCATAGTTCACAAAGGTCATAGAGAGAGCATAGTGTTCATAACTCATAGTGCTCATAGAGTACTCATAGTGGCCATAGAGAGCTCACAGTGGTCCCAGAGAGCTCATAGTGGTCATAGCTCATATTGGTCATACAGAGCTCAAAGTGGTCATAGTTCACTGTGGTCATAGAGAACTTATAATTTTCACAGAGAGTTCACAGTACTCATAGCTAATAATGGTGACATATTGCTCACAGTGTTCATATATCACAGTAGTCATAGAGAGCTCATAATCATCATAGAGAGTTGATAGTCATCACATCTCATCATGGTCACAGAGAACTCAGGGACCTCAAAATACAGCTGACAGTGTTTGTAGAGAGCTGATT
The DNA here is from genome assembly GCA_023101885.1 of Typhlomys cinereus. Lineage (NCBI taxonomy): Eukaryota > Metazoa > Chordata > Mammalia > Rodentia > Platacanthomyidae > Typhlomys > Typhlomys cinereus. The sequence goes on along the minus strand of JALPQD010000046.1, from coordinate 277,348 downwards.
ATGATAGAGAACTCACTGTGATCATAGATAGCTCAAAATCATCATAGAGAGCCCACAGTCGTCATAGACAGTTCAAAATAGTCATAAAGAGCTCACAGTGGTCATACCTTATAGTGATAACAGAGACCTCAGAGTGGTTATAGATCATAATGGTCAGGGAGAACTCATAATGGTCACAGAGAACTCACAGATGACATAGCTGCTAGTCGTCATAGAAAGCTCATAGTGGTCACAGCTCACAGTTGTCCTAGAGAGCTTATAATGGACAATAAAAGCTCACAGTAATCATAGCTCATAATGGTCATAGAGATGACACAGTGGTCATATCTCATAGTGGTCATACAGAGCTCCAGTTGTCATAGGTTTTATAGTGCTCAGAGAGAGTTCAAAGTCATAGAGAGCTCATAGTAGTCTTAGCTCATTGAGGTCACTGAGAGTTCACAGTGGTCATACAGAGTTCACGATAGTTATAGAGAGCTCACCGTGTCATAGGGAACTCATACTGTTCATAGCTAACAGAGGTTATTGAGAGCTCATATTGGTCATAGCTCACAGAGGACATAGAGAGCTCACAATATTCATAGCTCATAGTGGTCACAGACAGTCCTGAATGGTCTTAAATTATAATGGGCCTAGAGAGTTTACAGTGTTCATAGAGAGCTCATAATGGAGAATAAGAGTTCAAAGTGATCATTCCTCATAGCAGTCATAAAGATGACACGGTGGTCATAGCTCATAGGGGTTATAGAGAGCTCAAAGTGATCCTAGCTCACAGTGATCATAGAGAAATCATAATCGTCATAGATAGATAGATCAAAATATTCATAGGTCACAGTGATGATAGAGAGGTAACATTGGTCATAGATCATAGTCCTCATAGAGTGCTCACAGTGATCATAGCTCATAATAGTCTACATAGTCAGCTTATTGTTGCCATAGAAAATTCACAATAGTGATACCTCATAGTGGCTATAGAGAGCTCACAATGGCCATAGCTCATAATGATCATAGAGAGCTCACAGTGCTGACAGAGAGTTCACAGTTGTCATAGTTCATAATGGTTGTAGAGAACTCACAGTGGTAATAACTCACAGTGGTCATAAAAAGCTCATAATGGACATAAAGAACTCACAGTGATCATAGTACATAGTGGTCATACAGAGCTCACAGTGGTTAAAGATCATAATGGTCATAAAGAGCTTACAGTGATCATAGGTCTTTGTGCTCATAGATAGGTCGCAGTGGTTATAAAGAGCTCAAAGTGGTCATAGATAGCTCACAGTGTTCATACCTCAGAACAGTCAGAAAAAACTCATAATAATCATAGAGATGTCATATTCCATAATGGTGACAGAGAGCTAATGTTGGTCATAGTTCATAGTGGTCATATGCTGCCAACAGAGGTCATAGCTCATAGTGATCATAAAGAGTTCACCATTGTCACAGCTCACAATAGTCATAGATCACTCATAAAGAAGATAGAGTGCACACAATGGTCATAGTTCATAAAGAGCTCACAGTGGTTGTAGCTCGTAGTAGTCAAAGAGGTCCCACAGTTATCATAACTCATAGTGGTCTTAGAAAGCTCACAGTGTTCATGGAGCGCAAACAGTGGTCATAGCTCATACTGGTCATAGATAGTTTATAGTGGTCATAGCTCACAGGGACCATAGATAGCTCAAAATGGACATAGAGAGCTCACAGTGGCCATAGCTCATAGTGGTCACAAGGAGCTCATAGTGGTCATAGCTCACAGTGGTCATAGAGATCACAGTGATCACAGCACACAGCGGATATTTAGAGCTGACAATGCTCATAGAGAGCACTCAGTTTTCATGCAATGCACATAGTGCTCATAGGTCACAATCTTTGAGAAATCTTAATGGCCATTGCTCACAGAGGTCATAGAGAGCTCAGAGTGATCATAGATCACAGGGATCATAGAGAGCACATAGTGTACATACAGAGCTCATAAGTCATCATACATCACTGTGCTCATAGCTCATAGAAGTAATAAAGAGCTCACAGTGGTCATAGCTCATAATAATCATAGAGAGATCACAGTGGTTATAGCAAGCATAAAATGCCCAAAGAGAGATCACAGTGGTCATAGAGTGTTCTCAGTGGCTTTAGTTCATAGTAGTCATCGAGAGCTCACTGTGGTCAAAGATCATTATGGTCCTAGACAGCTCACAGTGATCATAGGACTTTGTGCTCATAGAGAGTTTGCAGTGGTCATAGATATTTCTCAGTGGTCATAAAGAGCTCAAAATGGTCATAGATAGCTCACAGTGTTCATAGATCAGATGAAGCTCACAGAAGTCACTGAGAGATCTTAGTGGTCATTGCTCCCAATGGTCATAGAGAGTTCAGAGTGATCATAAATCACAGGGATCATTGAGAGCACAGAGTGGACATACAGAGCTCATAGTCGTCATACATCACAGTGATCATAGAGAACTAATAATGGACATTGAGAGCTTATAGTGCTCAGAGCTAATAGAAGTAATAAAGAGCTCACAGTGGTTATAGTTCATAGTGGTCACAGAGAGCTCACAGTTGTCATAGATCATAATGCTCACATAGAGAGCTTAAATGGTCATAAACAGGTCACAGTTGTTGGGCCCTCCCATGATTTGACCCAGGGCATGGCCGAACACATGGGACTAAAGATGGCGCTGAGGGCAAGGGTCTTGGACATAACCTGATCACTTCACAGAGAGCCCTAATTGGGTTTCAGGCATCTACCTGCCCCTTCTGCTGAGCGGCATTGAACTTGACCTTAGCACCTGTAGGATGTCTTGACCTTGTGATTCAATTGGATGCCTGTTTCATGCCTTGGTGGCCTTTGTCTATAACAGTTCCTTTTCTCCCCCTCCCCAATAAAGAGAGATCTGCTTCTGACAATCTCCCCGTCCTGTGCCGAGTCTCTGGGCAGAGGTGGGGATGGCTGGAACCTGCTTTCTTCACAGCCAGCAGCTGTGTGTTTGAGTGAGTGAATGGATGCACGAGTGGGAACCGGTTCCCACAACAGTAGTCATGGAGAGATCACAATTTTATAGAGAGCTAACAGTGGTCATAGCTCACAGAGATCATTTACAATTCAAAATGGTCATAGCTTATAGTGGTCATCAAGAGCTCAGAGGGACATAGAGAACTTACATTGGTCTTCGATCATAGTTGGTATAGAGAGCTCACAGTATTCTAAGAGAGATCACAGTGGTTATAGCTCATAGTGGTCATAGAAAGGACACAGTGGTTATAAATTGATCAGTTTTCATACAGATCTTATAGTGGTCATAGCTCACAGAGACCATTAGAGCTCACAGCAGGCGTAACTCATTGTGGCCATAGCGAGCTCATAGTGGTCATAGGTCACAGTGGTCATAGAAAACTCATAATTATCCTAAAGAGCTCAAAATGGTCATAAATGATAGTGGTGGTAGAGAGCTAACAGCGGTCATAAGTCAGAATGGTCATAGGGAGCTTACAGCAGTTATACTTCATATTGGTCACACAGAGCTTACAGTGGCCATGGAGAGCTCACAATGTTCATAGCTTACAGTGGACATAGAGATCTAATAATGTACATAGGAACCCTACAGTGGTCATAGGTCATAGTGGATATAGAGAGTTCACCATGGTCATAGAGACTTCATAGTGGTTATAGTTCAACTGGTCATAAAGAGATCACAGTGGTCATAGATATTTAACAGTGGTCATAGCGCACTCACAGTTGTCATAGAGAGCTCATAGTGGAAATAGAGATCTCACAGTGGTCACAGAGAGCTCAAAATTGTCATAGAGAACTCAAGGTTGTCATAGATACCTCAAAGTTGTAATAGGGATGTCATACTAGTCATAAATCACACTGATCACAGAGAGCTCACAGTGGTCATAGCTCCTAATGCTGTTAGAAATCTCTTATGGCCATAGAGAGCTCAGGGTGGTCACAGGTAACACACAGTTATCACAGAGTGCTCATATTGCTTATATCATAGAGAGTTCATAGTGGTCATAGCTCATAGTGCTCATAGGGAATACATAATGGCCATAGATAGCCCACAGTGGCCATGGCTTATACTTGTCATAGAGAGCTCATAGTAGTCACAAAGAGATCACAGTGGTCTTAGAGAGCTCACAGTTGTCCCAGGGAACTCACAATTGTAACAGAGAGCTCAAAGTGGTATTAGGGAGGTCATAGTCATCATAAATCACTGTAGTCACAGATAGCTTATAGTGGTCATAGCTCATAGTGGTCATAAGGATCTTATAATGGCCATAGAAAACTTATGGTGGTCATGGATATCTTACAGTGGTCATTGAGTGTAGGAGAAATGAACTAAACAAACCTGTACTGTCTGTGTGGATTGCATACATGAATGCGACTTCCCCAAGCTATAATCCACTGTGGTGCCTGATGCTGACATCAAACTGCTGGACTGAAAGAACCAAATTGGAAAGGACAGCACAGCAAAAGCTCCCACTGGAACTTATGGAATATTGGGTGGGGTATATAAGCAGCCCAATATTTGCAATAAACAAGTCTGTAAGCCTGAGAGTCTGCTTTGCAACTTGCCTTACTCCAGGAGTCCATAATGTTGATTTCACACCTGCTTATCAATGTTCCCAAATCTGGTACCCCAACATGGGGCTTCCATGGCAGCCCTTTCCTCTTCACAGCATGCAACCATAGCCTAAGAACAATGCAAGTTCCCCACTAAGCACAAGATATTTGGATCCCATACATTCTGTGTCTCGTCTGTTCCTCTTTTGGTCTTCTCTCTGTTCTTTAAAAAATGGGCAACCTCCCCTCACACTGTAAGGGTCCTAAATACGTTTCTTAAAATCACTTCTAGAGACTAGAGGCCATAAGGTTAGGACTGCAGGCTTAGAGAAATTTTGGGAAGAGGCTCCAGTTTTAGCATCTAGGATCTTCCCAGAGAATATGTGGGAACATGATCTATGGATGAGGGTGCTTTCCTTCCTAGAAAAGAAGAGAAAATTAGACAAATATATTCATCTATTAAATATAAAGATTATTAAGTAGCAATTTGGTTTTAGTACTAAATTTTAAAGTTTAATCTGCTTTTAATGTTTTTCATAATTAAGCTAAGCTGCTGGAGTTAACTAATATGAGTTTTTTTTAATAATAAGTTTTCCTAAATGTTAACCTGCCTTTGATAAAGCTTTCAAGAGTATTTTAAGACAATTGTCAGTAACTTGTACAACTGCCAGTTGCCAGTAAATTGTATGTTGTTCATATGTTTGTATGTTTATATGTTCTGTGTTTTCATGTTGTGTGTCTTCTGTTTCAACATAAAAAAATCTGTGATCAGTTCAATTTTCTTTCATCTCTGTTGCACACTAATATAAAATTTTTGGCATGCCATTTTTAAATACATGTATGCATACTTTAAAAAAAGAACAAATAATTTTAATGACACCTAAGACCTTAACTACATATGTTTTATGTTGATCACAATTGTTTTTTGATAGATTATGTTTTTCTTCCATGAAAGATTATCTCTCTTGATTTTGATCTTTAATAGGACTACAAATGAAAATGTCACTGTGTTCTTAAAGGTTTTTCCATATATTCCCAAAATAACAAAATCACTATATTATTGATTAATTGAACTTGCTCATTCCTCTGTTTTCTTTTATAGAATGTTATCCCATCAAATCTTACCGTCAGAAAAATACAATCTTCTAAAAGATTCATTGGAATTTCTTCCTTTTCCTGGTATGTATGAGTTTCCTTTCTTGAGGACAAATCTGCTTTCTAATTCCATGCTCCCATGTGTACACCTGTGGAACAGGCATTTCAAGTCTCCACCTTAGCCAGACCCCATTCCCTTGAAACAAAACAGAATCAATGTAATCTGGACCTAGCATAGTCTATTTCCAGGAGATTCTAAGTGCATTTGGATCAACTCAGGCTCACATTTCCCTTTCTTTGCAAGATTTTGTCCTAAATTACTTAAGTAGTATCTCTGAGGTTCCAGATAAATGTATTTTTCAAACAGAAAGGTAGGAAAGATAAGGGGGAAAAAAGGAAATCATAAACTTGACATCTGCCTAAGGGGATAGATAAAATATTGGCAGACATGCCCAAGCTGACAAACTTGAAATTCCCTTGCAGACATTGAAAGAAAACAAAACAAAAAAGTAGGTTTCTGAGAATTATGGAATCAGATAGCATGTAGCAGAATGCTTGCAGTTTAGAGACCCAAGAAAGACAGTTTTTGCTGTAGAGCTAAATCCAGAGATATATGTCAGAGAAAAGGTTAGTAAAGTTTTGCTCTTGTCCTAAAAGATTCCCTGAAGTTAAGCTTAGTGTTTAGCAGAGGAAAATGGCAATGACAAACTTGCAAGAGTTAAACGAGAAAGAAGCAGATAAAAAAATGTCTGCTGTTAAATAGATAAGCTCCACTGACAAATCAAAGTTGTCTCTTCATTTAGATCAGAGCAGAGATAATGCTCAGAAATATGTACAACTTTCCATGTGAGGAAACAATGTCCCCTACATATGTTCTTTTACATTCCCTTGATCCCAAGAAGACCTGTGCCACTTTGCTTTAAGAATCAAGAAGGAAGAAGCAAACTAATTTAGATTGTTCTCCCCCAAGATTCAGACAGTTTACATGTTTTTGGACAGGCCTTAGAGTGCGACCTCAGAGATTTATAGCTAGAAGGGAAGAAAGGATTCCAATATATAAATTACTTATAGCTCTTGGTTTTTACATTAGACAAAGGTGGTGTCTATTTCAGACAAGATAACAAGTAGATATTTTAGGGTCGATTTATCTATTTTTGTCTCTTTTAGATGTACCTAAAAGTAGTAAAGTCATCCATCAAAGACATCTAGACCATTTCAGCACTTCATAGATGAAGATCATTGACTGCTTACTTCCTTTTCCCCAACTCAGCAGGAAATAGCCAGAGCAGTGATCACTTCTCATCCCTTGAGCAGGCTAGGTCCTCAGAAGGTTAAGGGGTACAATAGGCAGGTCTAGAACAGTCCTTACTGGGACAGTCTCTAAGGTTTTTGAAGGTCTTTGACATTCCTGTAGGTCATCGCCAGAGCTGGAATCACATTGAAGAAACAGTCCTACTGAGGAACTGACTAAACAATCCTCCCAGAGGCAAAATAGCCACCTTCCCTATGAAGGGATTCTGGAGATGAGCTCTCCATATCTAACAAAAAATTTGGTCTCTAGCCCCACTTGGGCCTAAGAGCAAGTGAGTTGGGCCCAATGGGAGTTAACCAACCAGAAAAAGCCAGTTTCCCTGGTCTTGCCTAGGTGTATAAATATACCTGGCCCTGGCAGCGATCTTTGGAGCCCTAGTCCCTCATGGCCCTCAGTGATATGAATCCATTTTTAGTTCCATGCCATTTCTCATGAATTACATGAGTTTTTTCTAGCTGCTCGCTTCTCATAAGTTAGTTAATAATTTTTTGAGGTAGTTCAAAAATTCTTAGAAGACAAATTTTTGAAGATAACCTACAGAAATTGGGAATTTTTTTGCGACAGAAGTTATAGGTTAAAAATATTAATGGATTAGTAAAGGTTCTATACAAAAACAATATAGCTCATGGATTTGAGCTTATCTAAACAGACATACAGGTATTCTTATATGAGCATGTGCTGCTTGCTTATTCCATATTTAATAATGTCCTGGTCTCTACAAAATTTAAAAACTTTTACTGACTTGTATTATAATTAATCTATATATTTGGCTTTAAAAGGCTTTAAAATTACAATTATGTGAAATTTTTATAAATTATTTAACATTTTCATTTCAAAATGAGATTTAAGGCTGTTTATCATAAATCACAAGTTTTATTTTGCTTATGAATTAAATCCTAATTCCTAAAGGGCATAATTAGTTAAGATCTTATAAAGTCTATTATATTTATATTGTAAGGGTCATATATTTTAAAGACAAAAATTTTGGTAATGGGCCTAAGAATTACAAAATCTTAAATTCAATATAAAAAAATCAACTTACAATATTTTCTCAGACATGGCCTCTATACTTCTAAGATAAGAAATGATCCCCTGGGGGCTGGAGAGTTGGCTCAGAGGTTAAGGTCCTGAATTCGGATCCTAGACCCCATGTATAGATGCCGGACAGAAGCGGGGGTGGCCTGCGTTTCTGGTCCTGGTAGGGTGGAGCTTGTGAATCCCAGAGCAGAGTAAACAAGGAGGAGGTGGAGGCAGTCCATGGTGGTTCCCGAATTCGTCCGTGGTTCTACACACACACACACACATACATATACACATGCACACGTGCACAATTGAATAAATAATAAAAAAAAATGATCCCCCCAGGATTGGTATCATCTCCTTAAGATAGACTCAGAGCCACTCATTTTGCTGAATTGGTACTCTGCACATGATGATCAGACAGGAGCACAAGCCTGCCTCAACCTTCAGCATGGTCTTACCAACACATTGGATATGCTTATGGGTTATGGACAATATATTGTTCCTATATCACAATCCATCATAGGTTTGGCTACATATTTTCAACAGGTGTCTGATATGGACTTCAAGGCCCTAAAGTCTTGCTCTTGCCTCGTGTGACCCTAGATATGCCTCCATATGCTTAACAACTTATCAGGTCTCCAACATGTCCAAGGCTCATGAACAACTTTCTCAGTACATCAAGAGACCTTGGTTTCAGTCCTTCTTAATTACTCATTGGCTTTGAACCAACAGATAGAACATATTACCATGAAATATGTGCCTACCCTGCTTATAGATGCTGGGTTTGAAACCAGAATCTGGAACAACTTTAAAAGTTTCTTTGATCCCTCTTAGATTGCAACTTGTGCTATCACAGGAGGAATTGTTATTTGATTAATTATATTGCTTAAGTGTTTGCTTCAGCACATCTCGCAGAAGTGCTCCATCAACAAGTTCATGGTACAGGTGGTTATGGCCCTGAACATCCAAGCCATGGCCCCCTAGAAGCTTGGATTGCAGAGATTCACGAGGCCTTGTTCTAATCTACTATCCACCTACCCTGACATGCCTTCCAGAGGTGAGGTCTTTCGAGGGCTGGTAGTCAATGACGGGTAAGATCCTGTAAGACAGGATTATCTAAGACAGGCACGGTCCTGGACACCCTCTGAGGCAGGGTCAACAAGGTCAGAACTCAGAACTCTTGGCTCCTGCTTGCTATCAATATAAATAAAAGGATGCATATTTACATGTGGATATGTCTGTGTGGACTGCATGCATGAATGCAACTCCCCAAGCTAGAATCTGCTGCAGCGCCTGGTGCTGACATCAAACTGCCTGCCTGAGTGAACCAACCCAGACAGGCCAACACAGCAACAGCACCCACTAGAACTTATGAAATATTGTGTGGGGATATATAAGCAGCTGGATATTTACAATAAATGAGTCTACAAGACTGTGAGCCTGCTTTGCCACTTGCCTGACTCCTGAAGTCATAGAGAGGTCATAGTGGTCATACCTCATAGTGTTCATAGAGAGCTCATGATAACCATAGTGAGCTCACAGTGATCTCAGAGAGTTCACAAGGGAAATAGAGATCTCAAAGTAGTAATAGAGATATCATAATGGTAATAGAGTTGCCATAGTTCATAGTAGTCATAGAGATCTCACAGTGGTCATAGCTCACAGTGGTCCTAGACAGATTATAATATTCATAGTGAGCTCATAGTTGTCATGGATAATAATGGTCACAGAGTGCTCACAGAGGTCATAGAATGCTCACAGTGGGCATAGAGAAATCACCGTGATCATGGAAAGCTCATAGTTGACATAAACAGCTCACAATACTAATAGAAAGCTCACAGTGGTCATAGGTCATATGAGTCTTAAAGAGGTCATAGTAGTCATTACTCATAGTGGTTCTAGAGAAGTCAAAGTGGTCATAGAGAGGTCACAGTCATCACAGTGGTCATAGAGAGATCATAGTGTTCATAGCTAACTGGTCACAGAGAGCTCACAGCGGTCATACAGAACTTACAGTGATCACATACAGTGCGTAGTGGTCATAGCTCACAGTGTTCACATAGGGCCCACAGTTGTCATAGCTCCTATTGGTCATAGAGAACTCATAGTAGCCATAGCTCATTGTGATCATAGAGACTTCATAGCAGCCATAGAGTGCTCAAAGTGATCATAACTCACTGTGTTTATAGAGAGCTCACAGTGGTCATAGAACATAGGGGACATGCAGAGCTCACAGTAGTCAAAGAGACCTTTCAGGGGTTATTATTTATAGTGATCATAGAGAGCTCATAATTGTAATAGAGAGCTCAAAGTCATCATAACTCTTAGAGTTCATGGAAATTCACAGTAGTCATAGCTCACATTGATCATAAAGATCTAACAATGTTCATAGTGAGTTCATAGTGGTCATAGCTAATAGTGGTCACGGACACCTCACTATAGTCCTATAAAAGTCATAGTTGTCATAGCTCATACTGATCATAGAGAATCACAGTGGTTATAGAAAACTCATAGCTATCATAAAGAACTCTGAATGGTCATAGAGACCTCAGTGTTCATAGCTCAAACTGGTCTTACAAATATCTCAGTTGTCATAACTCATAGTTGTTGCTGAATACCCCGCCAGGCCAGCCGGGGAAAGTCAGGCAGGGGGAAGAGGGGAAACAGTAGGTCCTCATGGGTGCAAGGCAAATGGACGAGCTGGCAACGGGGTCACCACCCAAACCCCGGGAGTCAGGCTAGGAGCAGCACACAGATGATGAGTTGGCCACAGACTCAACTTTACTCAGGAAGTGTTTGGGCTTACAAAGGATTGGGGTCCAATCAGGTGCAATCACTCCTCTACTCAGGAGAGGGGAGGAGCAGCCACCAATCATTCAGCAGTTTACTGGGTATCCAGGTTAGATGGCTGCTTCCCATTGGTTGTTCACCCCTCCTTCCCATTGGTTGTTCATCCGCCCGCCATTTGGTTGTCCATCCTACTGCCTGTATGGTTTCTTCTGAGGCTTATCTGTAGCCAGACCTCCTGGATTCAGAAGCCCAGGCTAGGGCCTTCTTGAATCGATAGTGCCACATTTTCACCCTTTTATTTATAAAATTTTTTCAGTGGGGACATGATAGCTGGGGTGACCCCGAGCCTCTTCAGCTGCATGGAATATAGGCGACTGTGCCTGCCTTAGGTAGGTCACCACCCTTGTGTGGAGCTTTACCCATCATTGACTACCACTCATGAGACCATCGCAGAGAAGGAATCATGGTCCCTAAGGGGAACTCAAGAGAAAAGCAGGTTTTGTCAGAGCAGGAGCAGGCAGAGAGGTTGTAGGCAGGACAGGTGGAGAAATGACCCAGAAGAGCTGAGGAGACATAAGTCAGAACCTAACAATTATAAGTTAGTAAGTCATAGCTTCAATAGAGGACAGTCAAGCTTACAATGGGCCTTTGGTGATCTTAGGAATATCCGAGGCCTGGATGGATGATCTGACCCTGAATGATGATCTGAGAACCTGGAAAGCAAGCTTTATTATTTTGGGAATATATGAAAAAACCTGGAAGAAAACTTGTATGAAAGAGAACTTACAATCTATTAGAAAAACAATAGTGATAGATATAAAACATAAGTAGTTAAGGCCTTAGATGTTGTAAACATTATCTTTTCTTATCTTTAAGTTGCATACCTGTATTTAAAAATGGCATGCCAAAATTTTATATTGGTGTGCAATAGAAATAAAAAATTGAAGTGGCCACAGACACAAGACACACAACATGCAAACACGGAACATATAAATATACAAGCACATAAACAATATTTTACTGGCAACTGTACAATTTACCAGCAACTGTCTTAAAATTACACTTGAAAACTTTATCAAAAGCAGGTTAACATTTAGGAAAACGTTATTCAAAACAAGACCTTCTATTAAGTCTGGCAGCTTAACTTATGAAAAACATCTAGCAAAGAAAAGCATCCTCATCTATAGTTCATTCCCACATTTTCTCTGGGGGGATCCAAGGTGCTAAAACCATAGCATCATTCTAAAATTCCTCCAGGCCAACAGCCTTAACCTTGAGTCCTCTAGTCTCTAGGAGAAATTTCAAGATATGTATTTGGAGAACAGTATTGTCTGAAGCAGAAAATACAGCCAGAAAAGGGGGAGTCAAGAGCTATAGAAAGAAGTGGAGGGAAGGGGATGTCATCAGGGGGCGGAATGCCCCCCACATGGAATTGAGACCCCTCTGCAGAGTCCTCAACCAGGAAGGGGAGGGATTCAGATCTGGAGGAAAAACAAAGGACTAATTTTGGGTTCGCTTCACAAGTTACATTGTAGCAACTAATCACTTCCTCAGTGGAGGATCCTACTATGCCTAGGAGGATGGGAACAAAGGGGGCCAGAAGCATATGGCTTTCCTGGACTTCCCCTTTATGGGCCAGGAAAAACACTTCTATCCGGATCTGTGGCTCCCAGACATTTTCTGGGGAAATCCAAGGTGCTAAGATTAAAGCTTCCTCCCCAAAATCTAAGTCCTTTGGCATCTCATACCTAAGTCCAATAAAGCCTTAAGGGCAGTCAGCTGGGGTACCTTCTGATGGGGCGGTAAATTACCCATTATGGAGAGAAAAGGTTCTCTAATGGAGCAGAGATGTCTAAGGGGTGAGTGGACAAGGCAAAAAAGCAAGCAAATAAATGAAAAGCAGCAACTAGAATTAAGGCAAACTTTAAAACAATTCCTAAAAATGTAACCAACTTTTAAGGGGAGACTAGCACTGCAGATACACAGGAGTGCTTTGGATTCAAGTGTCCTGTGCTTAATGGGGGACTTCCTGGGTTTGCTATTCCCCCAGGCCCTATGCCCCTAGTCAGGCCGATTCAATATAATCAAACCTGTGCTTCAAGTTCTGAGGGGACCAATTTCTCATATGAACTCACCAGGAAAAGCCTTAATTTAGAAGGGCTCTTTGATTATCAATAAATCAAGCGAGCGAGTGTCCGTGTTCCTAAGGACAAACAGGGAAAGGGGAAGAGGAGGGGGCTACCTGCTCATCTTCAGGCACCGTAAGTACAGGAACACAAAACTAAAGGGGCCGCTCACTGAACCTTACCGAAATGGGTGTCTCGTCTACACTTAAGGCAGCACCACCCCACGTTGGTGCGCCATATGTTGCCGAATCCCCCGCTGGGCCAGCCGGGGGAAAGAAGGCGAACAGCGGGGCCTTGTGGGTGTGAGGCAAATGGGTGAGCCAGCGGCGGGGTCACCACCCAGACTCCGGGAGTCAGGAAAGAAGCAGCACACAGATAAAGAGTTAGCTGCAGACTCAACTTTACTCAGGAAGTGTTTGGGCTCACATAGAGTCATGGTCAAATCAGGTGCAGCCATTCCTCTACTCAGCGGAGGAGGGGAGCAGCCACCAATCACTCAGCTTTTTACTGGGTGTCCAGGTTAGATGGCTGCTTCCCATTGGTTGTTCATCCCTCCTTCCCATTGGTTGTTCATCCGCCCACCATTTGGTTGTCTACCCCACTGCCTGTATGGTTTCTTTTCAGGCTTTTTTGTAGCCAGACCTCCTGGATTCGGGAGCCCGGGCTGGGGCCTCCCTGAATCTATAGTGCCACACATAGTGATCATATAGAACTTAAAGTGGTCATAGAGAGGTCACAGTCATCAGAAATATCAGAGTGATCATAGAGAGCTCATTGGTCATAGCTTACAGTAGTCATAGGTAGCTCACTGTGGTCAAAGAGAGCTCACAGTCATCAAAGAAAGCTCACAATGGTCATAGAGAGCTCATAGACATCATAGCTCAGAGTGGTAATAGAGAGCTTACAGTGGTCATATAGAGCTCACAGTGGTCATAGTGAACTCACTGTTGTCATAGAGACCCCCAAATTGTAATACTGAGGTAATAGTGGTCATAGCTCACAGTGGTCACTGAAAGCTCATAGTGGTCTTAGAAAGTTCTCAGTGGTAATAGCTCATTGAGATCATAGAGAGCTCATAGTGGTCATAGAGAGCTCAGATTGGTAATAGTTCACAGTAGTCATAGCCCATGGTGGACATAAAGAGCTCACAGTTATCATAGATCATAGTGGTCATAGGATGCTAACAGTGTTCTTATAGAGCTCACAATTGTCATAGAGATCTCACAGTTGTCATAGAGAATTCAAAGTGGTGATAAAGAAGTCATAGTGCCCATATCTCACAGTGGTCACAGAGAACTCATAGTGGTCATACTCCATAGTCTGGTAAGAAATCTCTTGTGGTCATAGAGAGCTCAGTGGTCCAAGAGAACTTACAGTTGTCATAGAGAACTCATAGTTGTTATTTCTCATAGCAGTCATAGAGAACTCATAGTGGTCATAGCTCATACTGGTCACAGGGAACACATAATGGTCATAGAAAGCTCACAATTGTTTGGAGAGCTCACAGTGGATATAGAGAGCTCATAGTGGTCATGGCTTATATGTGACATAGAGCGCTCATAGCGGTTAAAGAGAGGTCACAGTAATCATAATTCATAGTGACCATAAAGAGTTCACAGTAGGGGCTGGAGAGGTGGCTCAGGGGTTAAGCCTCCGCCTTGCAGGCGGAAGGTCCTGAGTTCGGATCCCAGATCCCACGTATAGACGCCAGGCGGAAGCGGGGGCGGCCTGCGCTTCTGGTCCTGGTAGGGCGGAGCCTATGAATCCCCGGGCAGAAGGAGGTGGAGGCGTCCGTGGTGGTTCGCGAATTCGTCCGAGGTTCTACACATACACAGACACACACACACACACACACACGCACATACACACGCATATGCACACAGTTGAATAAATAATAATAAATAAATAAAAAATACATATTTAAAAAAGAGTTCACAGTGGTCATAGAAAGCTACTAATATTCACAGTATTATCACAGTGGTTTTGCCTCGTAGTACTCGTAGAGAACTCAAAGTTGTCGTAGAGAGCTCACAGTGATCCTAGAGAGGTCACAATTTTTATAGAGACTTCAAAGTGATATTAGATAGGTCAGAGTGGTCATAGCTCAGAGTGGTCAAAAAAAGCTCACAATAGTTATAACTCATAGTAGTCATAGAGGACACACAGTGGTAACAGCCACATTAGTGTTAGAGAGCTAAATATGCTCACAGTGTGCTCACAGCAGTCATAGTTCATAATGGACATAGATCACTCACAGTGGTCATAGAAAGCTCACAGTGGTTATAGCTCATACTTGTCATAGACATCTCACAGTTGTTATAGCTCATAGTGGTCACAAAGAGCTCAGTGGTCATTGAGAGTTAACAGTGATCAAAGATTTGACAGGGGACATAGAGTGCTAATAGTGTTCATACCTCACACTAGTCATAGAGATCTCCTAGATCATAGTGGTCATAGAGAGCTCCTAGTGGCCATAGAGAGCTCAGAGTGGTCATAATTCATAGAAATCTCACAGTGGTCATAGTTCATAGTGTTCATAGAGAGCTCTAAGTAGTCATAGCTCATATTGGCTATTGATAGCTCAGAGTGGACACAGCTCGTTGTACTCATAATGAGCTCACTAGTGGTTGTAGATAGCTCACAGTGGTCATTTTGAGCTCACAGTGTTCATAGAGAGCTCGCAGTGGACATAGAGAGATCACAGTGGTCATAGAGAGTTTATAGTGGTCACAGCTCACAGTGGTCATAAAGAGCTCACAGTGTTCATAGCTCATATTGGTCATAGGGAGCTGATAATGGCCATAATGAGCTCATAGTCATCACAGAGCATTTACAATGGAAATAGAGAGCTCACATTGATCAAAGTTCTTAGTGCTCATACAGAGCTCATAGTGATCATAGCTCATAGTGGTTATAGAGAACTTACTGTGGTCATAGAGTACTCATTGTGGTCATACCTTATAGTGGTCATAGACAGCTCATAGTGATCATAGAGAGCTCACTGTGATCATAGCTCATATTTTCACAGAGAGCTCAGAATGGTCATAGCTCATAGTAGTCTAAGAGAGGTCAAAATAATCAGAGAGCTCACAGTGGTCACAGAGAGATTAGAGTTGTCACAGAGAAATTAGTCATACATCACACTGAACACAATATGTTCATAGTGCTCATAGCTCAAAGTGGTCATAGAGAGCTCACAGTGGTCATAGTGCACAGTGGTCATAGAGAGCTTACAGTGATCATAGCTTATAGTAGTCACAGAGAATTCATAGTGGTCATAGGTAACAGTCATCAAAAATTTCACAGTGGTCATAGAGAGCTCATAGTGGTCATAACTCACAATGGTTATAGAGAGCTCATAGAGGTCATAGCCCACAGTGGTCATGAAGAGCTCACAGTATAATAGCTTCCGAGGTCATAGCTAACAGTTCTTGAGAACACTCATAATTGTCCTAGCTCCTAGTAGTCATAGAGATCTCATATGGCCATAGACATCTCAGAGTGTTTATAGCTCATATTGGTCATAGATAGCTCAGAGTGATCATAGCTCATTGAGGTCATAAAAAGCTCTCAGTGGTTACAGATCATTCATACTGGTAATTCTAAGTTGGCAGTAGTCATAGAAAGCTCACAGCTGTCATAGAGAGCTTATAGTGGTCACAGATCACAGTGGTCATAGCTCATAGTCGTCATAGAGAGGTGATAATGGCCATAATGAACTCACAGTGGTCACAGAGAGTTCACAATGGAAATAGAGCTCACAGTAGTCAAAGCTCATATTGGTCATAGAAGACTCATAGTGGCCATACCTTGCAGGAGTCACAGAGTGCTCATGGCGGTCATTTCTCATAGTGGCATAGAGAGCTCATAGTGATCACAGAGAAGTTCACAATATTTGTTACAGATTGGTCAGAGAAATTATAGCTCATAATTGCCAAAGAGAGCTAAAAGTGTATCTCACAGTGGTCACAGCAAAATCAGAGTTGGCATAGAGAGCTCAGAGTGGTCATATTTCACACTGGGTATGGAATACTCACAGTGCTCATAGCTCACAGTGGTCATGGAGAGCACATAGTGCTCAGAGAGAGGCCACAGTGGTCACAGAGTTTTCATAGTAGTTTTGGAGAATTCACAGTGACCATAGAGAGGTCACAATGGTCATAGCCCATAGTGGTCCTTGAGAGTTCACAGTGGTCATAGCTTGTATTGGTTATAGAGAGGTCAGAATGGTAACAGCTCATCATGGTCATAGAGAGTTCACAGTGGCCATAGAGAGCTCAAAGTGTTCATACAGAACTCAGAGTGGTCATAGACAGCTTAAAGCAGTTATAGAGAGCTCATAACGACCATAGAGAGCTCACAGTGGTTATAAACCATAGTGGTCATTGAGAGTTCATAGTGGTCATAGCTTAAATTGGTTTTAGAGATGTCAGAGTGGTCACATCTCATCATGGTCATAGAGAGCTCATAGTGGCCAGAGAGAGCTAAAGTGTTCATACAGAGTTCAAAGTTGTCATAGAGAACTTAACAGTAGTCATAGAAAGCTGACAACAGTCAGAAAGAGTTCATAGTGGTCAGAGGTCACAGTGGTCACAGTTTGTTGTGGCCATAGCTCTTGGTGGTCATAAAGAGCTCATAATGTCAATAGTGTGCTTATAGTGATCACAGACAGTTCACAGTGGCAATGGATAGCTCACAGTGGTCATAGCTCATAGTGGTCAAAAACAGCTCATAGTAATTCTAGAGAGCTCACAATAGTCCTAGGTCATAGTGGACATAGAGAGCTCACAGTGGTCAAAGATATATTATAGTGCTCCTAGCTCATAGTGGTTAAAGAAATCTCACAATGGTCATATCTGATAATTGTCATGGAGAGCTTAGAGTGCTCAGGTACAGCTCTTTTTGGTCATAGAGAGCTCACAGTGTTCCTCAAGTGGTCACATTGGTGACAGGGAGCTCACCATTTTGTTTAACAACTCACAATGCTCATAGAGAGCCCACAGTGGTCATAGAGAACTCCCAGTGAACATAGAAATATCACGGTGGTCCTAGAGAGCACGTAGTGTTCCTAGAGCTCAAAGTGGCCATAGAGAGGTACCAGTCGTCAAAGATTTCAGTAGCCATAGAGAGCTCATAGTGGTCATAGCTCAGAGTGGTCATAGTGAGCTCATAGTGGTCATAGTGCACAATGGTCATAGAGTTCTCCCAGTGGTTATATAGAGCTTATACTGCTCATAGATTACATTACTGATAGAGTGCTCATAGTCATCTTAGCTCATCGTGGTCATAGAGAGATCACAGTGACCATAGAGAGCTCAGAGTAGCTATAGCTCATAGTTGTCATAGAAAACTCACAGTGGTCATAGTTGATACTTGTCAAAAAGAGCTTACAGTGGCCATATCTCATATTGGTCATAGAGATCTCAGAGTGGTCATAGCTTAATGTGGTCATAGAGAGCTCCGTCATTATAGATAGCTCACAGTAGTCATTCAGAGCTCATAGAGAGCTCACAGTGGTCATAGAGCACACAGTGGTCATAGCTCATAGTGACCATAGAGAACTCATAAAGTTCATAGAGAGCTTACAGTGGGCATAACCCATACTTGTCATTGAGAGCTCATAGAAGGCTCGCAGTGGTCATAGAAATCTCATAGTGGTCATAACTCAGAGTGATCATAGAATGCTCATGGTGGACAGAGCTCATAGTGGTTATACAATCCTCATAGTGTTCCTAGAGTGCTCAGAATTGACAGAGCTCATAGTGGTCATAGAAAACCCAGAATGTGCATGCTTACAATTGTTATAAAGAGCTCACACTAGTCATAGAGAGTTCATAGTGGTCATAGAGAGCTCACAGTGTTCATACAGAGATCACAGTGGTCATTGAGATCTAAAAATGGTCATAGAGAGCTCACAGCTATCACAGCCAGTTTATAATGTTCACAGCTCCCAGTGATCAGAGATAGCTCACAGTAGTACTAGCTTATATTGGTCATAAAGAGCTCATAGTGGCCCATAGTGAGCTCAGAGTGGACAAGGAGAGCTCACAATGGAAATAGAGAGCACACAGTGTTCATAGCTCATAGTGATGATAAAGAGCTCATACCTGTCATAGAGAGCTCACAGTGGTCATATAGAGCTCACAGTTGTCATGGCCTATACTTGAGTTAGAGAGGTCACAGTGCCATTGACAGCTCACAATGGTCACAGCTCATATTAGTCATAAAGAGCTCACAGTGGCCATTGCTCAGAATGGTCATAGAGAGTTCAAAGGTCATGAGAGGTCACAGTTGTCAGATATTTTAAAGTGATCATAGAGGGCTCATTGTGTTCATAGAGAGTTCACAGATTGTATAGTTAGCTCACAGTCATCATTGCTCATAGTGGTCACAGAGAATTCTCACTGGTCACACAAATCTCCCAATGGTCATAGAGAGCTCACAGTGGTCCTTGAGAACTTACAATGGTTATAGAGAGCTCACAGTGTCACAGAGAACTCATACTTGTAAGAGGTCACAGTGGTCATTGAGAACTCATAATGGTTTTGGAGCGCTCAGAGTGATCATGAATAACTCATAGTGGACATAGCTTATAGTGATCATAGAGAGATAACAATTGTCATAGAGTTGTGATAGACAGCCTACAATGGTCATAAAGAGGTCACAGAGCTCATAGAGAGCTCATAATAATCACAGTTGAGTGGTCATTGAGTGCTTACAGTTTTCACAGCTAATCATACTCATAGAGAACTCATAGTAGTCGCAGACACCTCACAAGGGTCACAGAGAGTTCGCAGTGTACATGTAGAGCTCATAGTGATCGTAGCTCACAGTGATCATACAGAGTTTACAGTGGTCATAGCTCATAGTGGTCATAGAGAGTTCATAATGGTCATAGTAAGCTCACAATGGTCAGGGAGAGTTCACAATTGGAATAGTGAGTTTACAGTGCTCATTGTTCATAGTGGCCATAGGGAGCTCACAATGGTCATAGTTCATTGTGGTGATAGAGATCTCACAGTAGTCATATGTCATAGTGGACATAGACTGCTCACAGTGACCAAAGAGAGATCACAGTGGTCATAGCTCATATTTGTCACAAAGAGCTTGTAGTGGCCATTTAAAGCTCTCCATAGTTGTAGGGTTCACATTGGTCCTAGATATGTCACTGTTATTGTAGGGAGCACACCTCATTGGTACCTTACAATGATCATAGAGATCCCACAGTGATCATAGAGAACTCATAGTGGTTAAAGAGATCTTCCAGTCATCCTAGAAAGATCATAGTTTTCATAGAGAATTCACAGTGGTCTCAGAGTGCTCACAGTAGCCATAAAGAGCTTACAGTAATAATGTAGAGGTCGGGGCTGGAGAGGTGGCTCAGGGGTTAAGCCTCTGCCTTGCAGGCAGAAGGTCCTGAGTTTGGATCCCAGATCCCACGTATAGACGCCAGGCGGAAGCGGGGGCGGCCTGCGCTTCTGGTCCTGGTAGGGTGGAGCCTGTGAATCCCGGGGCAGAAGGAGGTGGAGGCGTCCATGGTGGTTCGCGAATTTGTCCGTGGTTCTACACATACACAGACACACACACACAGACACACACATGCGTGCACATACACACGAACATGCGCACAGTTGAATAAATAAAAAAAAATTAAAAAAAATAATGTAGAGGTCATAATTGTCATAGGTCATAGTGGACTTAGAGAGCTCACAGTGATCATAGCTCATGGTCCTCATAGAGAGTTCATAATCTTCATAAAGAGCTCAGAGTGATCCTAGAGATATCACAGTGGTCACATATTGCTCACAGTAGTCCTAGAAAGCTTACAGTGGAAAACACACAGCTTTCAGTCATCATAGAGAGATTACAGTGAAGAAGATAGTTCACAGTTGGTCACAGAGAGGTCAAAGTGGTCATAGAGAGTTCACAATGGTCATTGAGAGCTCACAGTGGTAATAGAGAGGTCATAGTTATCATCAATCATTATTGCAATAGTGATCTCTTGTGGCCATAGAGAGCTCATAGTGATAATGGCTCATCGTTGCAATAGTGATCTCTTGTTGCCATCGAGAACTCATAGTGGTCATGGCTCATAGAGGTCTAGAGAGCTCACAGTGGTCATAGAGAGTTTACAGTGGTCATAAAGAGCTCACATTGGTTATACTAACCTCACAATTGTCATAGCTCATAGTGTTACTAGGGAGCTCACAATGGTCATAGCTAGATAAATAATGTTCATAGTGAACTCACAGTTGTCATAGCTCACAGATGTCATGGATAGCTCACAGTGATCATAGCTTAGTGTGTAATCATGGAGTAATCATGGAGAGGTCACAGTCATCACATATTTCAAGGTGGTCATAGATAGCTCAGTATAAAAGAGAGCTCACAGTGCTCATAGAGAGTTCACAGTGGTAATAGAAAAGTCATAGTGCTAATAGATTATAGTGCTGATAGTGATTCCCTATAGCCATAGGGACCTCATAGTTATCATAGCTCATAATGATCATAGAAAGCTCACAGTGGTCATAGCTCATAGTGATTGAGAGAGGTCACGGTGGTCACAGAGAGGTCAAGGTGGTCATACAGAGTTCACAGTGGCCATACTGAGCTCACAATTGGCAGAGTTCTCTGTGGTCCTCTGTTGTCATAGCTCATAGTGATGACAGAGTCCTCTTATGGCAATAGAGCAATCACAATGGTCCTAGCTCATAGTGGTCACACAAAGTTCAGAATTCTCACAGTTCATAGTGTACAAAGAAAGCTCACAGTGGTCCTAGAGAGCTCACAGTGGCAAGAGAATGCTCAAGATTATCATAGCTCACAATGGGCATAGAGAGTTCATAATTGCCATAGAGAGCTCACAGTCATCATGGATTATACTGGTCATAGAGAGTTCATAGTGATCCTAGAGAGGTCATAGTGGTAACACATTGTACGGGTCATAGATAGCTCAGACAGTTCATAGCTCATAATAGTCATAGAGAGTACACAATGATCCTTGCTCACAGTAGTCATAGAGAGCTCATAATGGTCATAGACAACTCACAGGGTCATAGATCCTAAAGATAATTGAGATCGCACAGTGGTTATAGCTCATACTGGTCATAGCTCATCGTAGTCATAGATTGCTAATAATTTTCATGAGAGCTCACAGTGGTCATAGATCATAGTGGACATAAAAAGCTCACAATGGTTATACAGAGCTCACAGTGTTCATAACTTGTAGAGAACTCAGAGTAGTAATAGTTCAAAGAAGTCATAAAGAGCTAAAAGTTGTCACAATAGTAAGAGAGAGCTCATAGTGGTCATAGCTCACAATGGTCATAGAGTGTTTGTAATGGTCATAGGTCACAGTGGTCATAGAGAAGTCACAGTGGTCATAAAGAACTTATCATTTTCTTAGCTCACATTGTGCATAACATGCTCAAAGTCATCCAAGCTCAACGGGGTTATAGAGAGCTCTTAGTGGCCACAGATTTCTCAGAGTAGTCATAGGTCATCATGGTCATAGAGAGTTCACAGTAGTCATAGAGAAATCACAGTGGTCATACAGAGCTCACAGTCATCACTGAGTGCTCACAGTGTTCATAGAGAGCTCAAAGAGTTCATATAGACCTCATAGGGGTCACAGTTACAGTTGTAATAGACAACTCACAGTGTTCATAGCTCATAGTGGTCATGGAGAGCTCCCAGTGGTCATAGATTGCTCATTCTCATAGATTGCAGATAGTGGTTCTAACTCATATTGTTCATAGAGAGCACATAGTGGTCATACAGAACTCATAGTAGTCATAGCTCATAGCTGTTATAGAAAGGTCAAACTGGTCATAGCTCATAGTCATTATAGAGAACTCACAGTGGTCACAGAGAACTCATAGCTGTCATAGAGAACTCACAGTAGTCATAGCTCACATTTGTCAAAGAAAGCTCAGAGTAGTCATAGCTCATAGTAGTCATAGGGTGCTCACACTGGTCATACAGAGCTCACAGTGTTCATAGACTGCTCACAGCATCATAGGGAGATCACAGCAGTCATAGGGAGCTCACAGCTGTCATAGACAGCACACGGTGGTCATAGAGAGCTCACAGTGGTCATAGAGATCTCACAGTTGTCATACAGAGCTCATAGTTGTCACAGCTCATAGTGGTCATAGAGAGCTCATAGTGGTCATAGCTCAAAGTTGTCATAGAGAGCTCAAACTGGCCATAGTTAGCCCAGAGTGGTCACAGAGAGCTCACAATGGAAATGGAGACCTCACACTGGTCATAGTTCATAGTGGTCATAGAGAGTTCATAAATGGTCATACAGATCTCACAGTGGTCATAGAGAACTCACAGTTGTCAGAGAGAGAGCTCACTGTAGTCATACCTCACAATGGCCATAGGGTGCTCATGGTGATTATAGAGAGCTCACAGTGGTCATGGCTCATACTCATCACAGAGAGCTCATGGTGGTCTCAGAGAGCTCTCAGTGGTTATTCATCATAGTTGTCATAGAGAGCTCAGAATGCTCATAGACCACAGTAGTCACATCTCACAGTGATCTTATAGAGCTAATAATGTTAATAGTCAGATCATAGTGGTAATAGCTCATTTATCATACAGAACTCATAGAAGTCATAGAGAGTTGATAGTGCTCATAGAGAGATCACTTTGTTTGTAACTCATATTGGTCACAGACAATTAAAAGTGGCCATCAGTCATCATAATCATAGAGAGTTCAAAATGGTCATAACTCATAGTGGTCATAGAGAGCTCATAGTTTTCTTAGGTCATAGTGCTTATAGAGCACTCACAGTGGTGATAGAGAGTTCATAGTTGTCATAGCTCATAATGGTCATAAAGAGCTCACAGTTGACATAGCTCATAGTGGTCATTGGAGAGCTCATACTGACCATAGAGAGATAATAGTGGTCATAGCTTCTAGTGGTAATTTAGAGCTCACAGTGGCCACAGATAGCTCACAGTTGTCATAAGTAATAGAGGCCATAGAGACCTCACAGTCGTTATATCTCAAGGAGCTCATGGAAAGCCCATAGTGGACATAGGGAGCTCACAGTGGTCATAACTCAGTGATCACAAAGAACTCATAATGGTCATAGCTCATAGCTGTCATAGAGGTCTCATAATGCACAAAAGAGATCACAGTATTGATAGCTCATAATGGTCATATAGAGCTCTCAGTGTTCATAACTCACAGTGGTCGTAGAATATAACAGTGGTCATAGGTCATAGTGATGACAGGTTTCACTTGTAGGCATAGAAAGCTCACAATTGTCTTAGCTCATAGTGTTCCTAGAGAGGTCACAGTGGTCACACCTCACAGTGGTCATAGTAAGCTAATAATGCTCATAGTGCGTTCACAGAGGTCATTGCTCATAATTTTCATGGATAGCTCACAAAGATCATAGCTTAGAGTGGTCATAGAGTCCTCAAAGTAATCATAGACACATCACAAGCATCAGATATTTCAAGGTGGTTATAGAGAGCTCATAGTATACAAAAATGTATGCACAGTGGTCATAGAAAATTCAGTGGAAATAGAGGAGTTATAGTGTTTATAGATTATAGTGGTGATAGTGATTCCTTATATTCATATAGAGCTCACAGTTCTTATTGCTCATAGTGATTATAGAAAGCTCATACTTGTCATAGCTCATAGTGGTCTACAGAGCTCAAGGTGGTCACCGAGAGTTCACAGTGTTCATAGAGAGCTCACAGTGGCCATACTGAGCTCACAATTGGTAGAATTCATTGTGGTCAAAAATCATAGTGATGACAGAGTTCCCTTGTAGCAATAGAGACATCACAATAGTCAAAGCTCATAGTGGTCATAGAAAGCTCGGAATTGTCACATCTCACAGTGTTCAAAGAAAGCTCACAGTAATCCTAGAGAGGTCACAGTGGCCAGAGAATGCTCAAAGTGGTCATATCTCACAATGGGCACAGAGAGTTCATAATTGTCATAGAGAGCTCACAGTCATCATGGATTATACTGGTCATAGAGAGCTCATAGTGATCCTAGAGAACTCACAGTGGTAATACATCATATTGGTCATAGTGATCTCAGAGTGTTCATAGCTCATAGTAGTCATAGAGAGTTCAGAGTGGTCATAGCTCATAGTAGTCAGAGAGCTCATAATGGTCATAGACAACTCACAGTTGTCATTGCTCCTAGGGATCATAGAGATCTCACAGTGGTTGTATCTCACACTGGACATAGCTCATAGTAGTCATAAAATGTTAATAATTTTTGCAAAGAGCTGACAGTGGTCATAGATCATAGTGGACATAAAGAACTCATAGGGATTATACACAGCTCACAGTGTTCATACATTGTGCAGGGCATAGAGAGCTCACAGTGATTATAGCTCAAAGTGGTAAAGGAGAGCTCAAAGTTGTCCTATATAGGTAACAGTCATCAAAGATTTCACCATGGTCAGAGAGATCTCATAGTGGTCATAGCTCACAATGGTCATAGAATGTTTGTAGAGGTCATAGTCCACAGTGGTCAAAGAGAGCTCACAATTGTCATAGATAACTTGTAGTTGTCATAGCTACAATGGGCATAAAGCTCTCAAAGTCATCCAAACTAAAATGGTTATAGAGAGCTCATAGTGGCCACCGATTTCTCAGAGTAGTCATGGTCATGGAGAGCTCAAAGTGGTCGTAGAGAGATCACAGTGATCATAGAAAGCTCACAGTAGTCACAGAGTGCTCACAGTGTTCATAGAGAGTTCAAAGAGTTCATATAGGCCTCATAGTAGTCACAGGTCATAGTCGTCATAGAGAACTCACAGCGTTCATAGCTCATAGTGGTCATGCAGAGCTCACAATGGTCATAGTGAGCTCACAGTGGTCACAGAGAATTCAAAATGGAAATAAAGAGCTCACAATGGTCATAGCTCATACTGTTTACAGAGAGCTCAGAGGGTTATAAAGAGCTCATAGAGAACTTGTAGTTGTGATAAAGAGCGCACAGTTCTCACAGAGTTCCTAATGGTCATTGAGAGCTCATAGTGATTATAAAGAGCTCAGTGTAGTCATAGACAGCTCACATTAGTGATAGCTCATAATGGTCACAGAGACATCACAGTGGTCATAGATAGCAGTGGTCATAGCTCATAACGATCATAATGATCTCAGAGTTGTTATAGCTCGCAGTGGTCATAAGTAGATAATAATGTTCATAGAGGCCTCAGAGTAGTCATAGTTCAAATTGGTCACAGAGTGCTCATATTAGTCATATCTCACAGTGGTCATAGAGAACTCATAGTGGTCACAACTCATAGTGGTCATTGAGAGCACTCTATGACCACTATGAGCTCCCTCCATGACCACTATGAGGTATAACATCTTTTAGCTCTCTATGACCACTATGAGCTCTCTATGGCCACTGTGAACTCTCTGTGATGACTATGATCTCTCAATGATCACTATGAGATATCTATGACCACTTTGAACTATGACCAATGTGAGTTCTCTGTGATATATGAACTCTATGAAAACCGTGAGAGCACTGTATGACTCTTTGAGTCTGTTTCCTCTATATGACTATTCTGAGCACTCTGAGCTATGACCACTGAGAGTTATCTATGATCACTATAAGCTATGACCCTGTGAGCTCTCTATGATTATGAGTTCTCTATGACCACTGTGAGCTCTCTATGACCACTGTGAGTTCTCTATGACCACTTTGAGCTCTCCATGAGCACCATGATCTATGACCACTGTAAGTTCTCTTTGACCACTATGAGCTATGACCACTGTGAACTGTTAATGACCACTCTGAGCTGTGATCACTTAGAGCCCTCTATGTTTATTATGAGCTCTCTATCACCACTATGAGTTATGTCTACAGTGAACTCTCTAAAAGTGCTATGATATATGACAATTCTGAATTCTCTATGACCACTATGACCTCTTTATGACCACCTTGCTATTAACACTGTGAGCCCACTATGATCACTGTGCAATTTCCATGACATCTGTGACCTCTCTATGACCACGTTGAGGTCTCTATGACCACTGTGAGCTCTCTATTACCACTGCGACCTCATTATGACCAATATGAGCTCTCTGAGTTCCATGACATTTGAACACTGTGAGCAATGACTGCTGTGAATGATCTGTGACAATTATGACCTATGACCAATGTGAATTGTCTTTGCACTTAGAGCTATAAACATTATGAGAGCTATGAACATTATGACCTCTGTCAGCACACATTGACCACTGTGAACACTTTATGACCACTGTGGGCAAAATATGACCACTGTGGGCAAAATATGACCACTATGAGCTATGAACAATGTAAGTTCTCTATGACCATTATGAGCTCTCTATGACCACTATTCGCTCTCTCTGATCACTTTGAGCTATCAATAATCCCTATGAGTTGACTTTGACCACTGTGAGCTCTCTATAGCCACTGTGAGCTCTCTATGACCACAGTGAGCTCTCTATGACCATTGAGAGCTATGACCACTGTGAGCTCTTTATGTGCACTAGTAGCTCTCTATGACCCCCTTGAGCTCTCTATGATCACTGTGAGCTCACTTTGACCACTGTGAACACTCTATAACCACTGTGAGGTCTCAATAACAACTGTGATCTCACCATGATGACTTTGAGCTCTCTATGAGCACTGTGAGCATTCTATGACCACTATTAGCTCTGTATGACTACTTTTATTCTATAACCATTGTGAGTTGTCTATGACCATTATGAGTTTTCTATGACTACTTTGAGGTATGACCACTGTGAGCTCTCTATAACCACTATTAGCTCTGTATCATAACTTTGAGATCTCTATAATCATTTTCAGCTCACTTTGACCACTGGGCGATCTCCAGGACCACTGTGAGCTCTATATGACCACTATGAGCTATGAACCCTGAGAACTTTCTATTACAATTATGAGCTATCACCACTGTGTGCTCTCTTTGACCACTGTGAGCTGTGACCACTATGAGCCCTCTTTGACCTGTGTGAGCTCAGTTTGACCAAGACAAGTTCTCTATGACCACTGTGAGCTTTCTATGACAACTATTAGCTCTCTATGACCACAGTGAATTCTCTATGACTACTATTAGCTATGATCAAATGTGAGCTCTCTATGACAATTATAAGCTATAACCACTTAGTTCTCTTTGACTACTGTGAGTTATGACAACTATGAGTTTTATATGACCTGTGTGAGCTCACTTTGACCACTGTGATAATTCTAGGACTGCTGTGAACTCCCTCCATGACCACTATGAGGTATAATATCTGTTAGCTCTCTATGACCACTATAAGCTCTCTATGGCCACTGTGAACTCTCTGTGATGACTATGATCTCTCAATGATTACTGAGATATCTATGACCACTTTGAACTCTGACCAATGTGAGTTGTCTGTGATTATTATGAACTCTTTATGAAAACCGTGAGAGCACTGTATGACCACTTTGAGCTGTCCATGACCACTTTGAGCTCTTGATGATCACTGTTTCCCCCACATGACTATTCTGAGCACTCTATGAGCACTATGAACTATAACAACTGTGAATTGTCTATGACCACTATGAGTTTTTAGCACTGTGAGCACTTCATGAGCACTGTGAGCTATGACCACTGTGAGATCTCTATGATGATTATGAGTTCTCTTTGACAACTGTGAGCTCCCTATGAAACCTGTGAGCTATCTATGCCCAATGTGAGCTCTCTATGAATATTTTGAGCTATGTGAGTTCTTTACAACCACTATGA
Organism: Typhlomys cinereus; assembly: GCA_023101885.1. Classification (NCBI taxonomy): domain Eukaryota; kingdom Metazoa; phylum Chordata; class Mammalia; order Rodentia; family Platacanthomyidae; genus Typhlomys; species Typhlomys cinereus. The sequence continues at coordinate 248,680 of JALPQD010000046.1, read as the reverse complement.
TCTATGATCCCTATGAGCTCTCTTTGATCACTGTGAGCTCTCTATGAGCATTATTAGCTCTCTATTACCACTCAGCTCTTTGTGACCACTTTGTGTACTCTATAACCACTGTGACTTCTCTATGAATACTTTGAGTTCTCTGTGAGCATTATGAAGTTTCTATGAAAACACTGAACTTTGCAGAAGCACTATGACATATGTCCACTGTGAGCTCTCTATGACCATTATGAGTTATGAACACTGTGAACACTTCATGAACTCTTTGAGTTATGATCACTGTGAACTCTCTATGATGATTATGATTTCTCTATGACCATGGTGAGCTATCCCTGACTACTTTGAGCTCTATATCACCACTATGAGCTAAGAGCACTATGTGCTCTCTATGTTCATTATGATCTATGACCACCATGATTCCTCTATTACCACTATGAGGTATGACCACGGTGAGTTCTCTATGATGGTTATGAGTTCTTTATGACCACTGTGAGCTGTGACCACTTTGAGCCTTCAATAACCACTGGGAGTTCAGGGCCCTGTGAGGATTCTATAACTTCTGTGATCACTCTGTGACCACTGTGAGCATTGTGAGCAATGGCCACTTTGAAGTCTCTATGACCACTGTGAACTATGAATAAAGTGAGCTCTTTATTACCACTATGAGAAATGAGCACTGTGAGTTCTCTGAGCACTGTGAGCTAAGAATACTTCAAGTTCTCTATGACCACTATGATCTATAACCACTGTGAGTTATGTATCAGCACAATGGCTATGACCACTATGAACTCTCTATAACAACTGTGATTTTTCATGACCACTGTGAGCTCTTTTAGAGCAGTATGACATTTGATCATTGAGAGCTCTCTATGACCACTGTAAGCTCTTCATGACTACTATGAGCTAAGACTACTGTGAGATATCAATGTCCATTACGAGCTGTCTATGACCACTGTGAACCGTCTGTGACCAATTTGAGCTCTCTATGACAACTCTGAGCTCTCTATGACTGCTATGAGCTATGACCATTGTGAGCTCTGTGTGTCCATTGTGAACTATAACCACTCTGATTCTTCTATAACCATTGTGAGTTCTCTAGGACAACTATGATTTTTGATAACTGTGAACTCTCTATGACCACTGTGAACACTCTATGACAAATGTGAGCTCTCTATAACAACTATGAGCTCTCTAGAACCAATATGATCTATGACCCCTGTTAACTTTGTATCATAACTATGAGTTATCACCACTTTGAGCTCACTATTATCACTATCAGTTCTACTTGACCACTATGAGCTATGACTACTGTGAGCTATCTACGACCACTGTAACCTATAAACTGTGAAGTCTCTATGACCCCTATGACCTATGACAACTGAAACATATTTATGACCACTATGAGGTATGACCACTGTGAGCTCTCAATATATTATGAGCTCTCTTTGAACACTGTATGTTAAGACCACTGTGAGCTCTCTAAAAGCATTATGAGCTGTGACCACTGTATTCATATCTCATAGTGGTCATATAGAGGTCACAATGTTCATAGCTCACAGTGACACAGGGAGATCGTATTTATCACTGCTCACATGGGTCATAGGAAGCTCACAGTGGTCATACCTCATAGGTGTCATATAGAGCTCACAGTTTCACAGATCACAGTGGTCTTAGAGCACTTACAGTAGTCATAGCTCATAGTTCTTATAGAGAGCTCACAGTAGACATAGAAAGCTCACATTAGTCATAGAGAGTTCACAGTTGTCAAAGCTGATAATGGTCACAGAGAGCTCAATGTTGTTATTGCTTACAATGGTCATAGAGAGCTTACAGTGATAATAGCTCATAGTAGTCATATAGAGCTCCCAATGGTCCTAGACTACTAACAGCTGTCATAACTCTCAGATGTTATAGAGAGCTCACAGTGTCATAGCTCACAATGCCTGTAGAGAGATCACAGTTGTCATAGCTCACAGTAGTCATAGTGAACTCATAATGGACATTGATAACTCACAGTGTTCATAGTTCATAATGGTCATAAAGAGCAAACAGTGGTCATAGCTCACATTGTCCTTAAAGAGCTCACAGTGGTAATAGAGGGCTCACAGTGATAATAGCTCATAGTGGTCTTATAGAACTCACAATGATCCTAGACTACTCATAGCTGTAATAGCTCACAGAGCTTATAGAGAGCTCCCAGTGGTCATAGCTCACAGTGCCCATAGAGAGCTCACGGTTATCATAACTCACAAGGGTCATCGCTCACAGTTCCCATAGAGAGATCACAGTGTTCATAGCTCACAATGGTGGTAAAGCGCTCACAGTGGTCATAGAGTGTTCACAGTGGTCGTAGCTCATAGTTGCCATAGAGAGCTCTCATAGAGAGAGAGCTCTAAGTGGTCATGGAGAACTCACAGTGGTCATAAAGAGCTCGCAGTGGAAAAAGACAGTTCACATTAGTTAGAGAGAGCTACAGTGATTATAACTCACAGTGGCTATACAGAGCTGATAATGAACATAGAGAGCTCATAGTGGTCATAATGAGGTCACAGTGATCAGAGCTGACAGCGGTCTTAGCTCAGAGTGGTCATGGAATGTTCACAGTGGTCATAGCTCAGCGGTCATAGAGATCTGACAGTGCTCATATCCCACAGTGGTCATAAAGAGCACATAATAGACAATGAGTGCTCACAGTGGTCACAGCTGTCAGTGGTCATAGAGAACTCATAGTGTTTATTGAAAGCTTATAGTGCTCATAGCTCATAATGGCCATAAAGATCTCAGAAAGCTTATAGTATTGATAGAGATTACACAGTGGCCAAAGGCCATTATGGCCATAGATAGGTCACAGTGGACATAGCTTCCAATAGTCATAGAGACCGCATATTGGACAATGAGAGCTCACAATGCTTATAGCTCACAGTGGCTATAGAGATCTCTCAGTGGTCATAGCTCATAGTGATCATAGAGAATTCACATTTTTCATAGGTGATATTTCTCATAGGGAACTACAGGGGTTATAGAGGTCTCCCGGTGGTCATAGCTCACAGTGGTGATTGAGAACTCTCAGTATTCATAGATCATAGTTGTCATAGAAAACTCATAATGTTAATAGAAAGCTCATAGTTGTCATAGGGAGCTGACAGTGGTCATAATGAGCTCATAATGGTCAGAAAAAGCTCATAGTGGTCATAGTGCTCATAGAGAGTTCATAGTGGTCATATATCACAGTGTCCATACAGAGTTTTCACTGCTTATAGCTTACAATGGTCATTGAAAGCTCATAGTGATCACAGCACTAAGTGTTCATAGAAAACTCATAATCTTCATAGAGAGCACACAATGATCATAGCCTATAGTGGTGATAGATCATAGTGGTCATATCTCAGAGTTGTCATAAAGAGCACATAATAGACAATGAGTGCTCACAGTAGTCATAGCTCATAGTGGTGATAGCTCACACTGGTCATACCTCAAATGATCACAAAGAGGATAAAATGGACAATGAGTGATCACAGTGTTTATAGTTCATAGTGGTGATAGACAGCTCACAGTTGTCATGGCTCATAGTAGTCATAGAGAACTCACAGTGGTCATAGAGAAGTCACAGTGGTCAAATCTCATGTCCTTATCTGACCAATCTGGTAAAATACATCTCAGTTTGGAAAAGATGGATTCAAAGAAACATCTTTTGGAAAAAGGACATGGCACTATTTGATATCAAAAAGAAAAATAAGTATAGTTCAAACATAAAGCCTGTTCTCTGGGGAATGTCACAGTAAAGTCTATGGCAGGTGCTAGGAATTTCTCAGAATATCACAATAATGCCCATGGACAGGTGTTAAGAATTCCTCTTTAGGTAATTTAAGTTTTGCCCCTGAAGAAGAAATTCTGGGAATTAAGAGTGCCTCTTACCTGCTCTTAAGTTTTTTGGGACTAGCTTCCTGCTCTCTGCTCTAGAGAGAAAGCCTGCTTTTTAACTTTAAGTCAAATTCTAAATAGAGGTGTTAAGAATTCCTCTTTAGGTAATTTAAGTTTTGCCCCTGAAGAAGAAATTCTGGGAATTAAGAGTGCCTCTTACCTGCTCTTAAGTTTTTTGGGACTAGCTTCCTGCTCTCTGCTCTAGAGAGAAAGCCTGCTTTTTAACTTTAAGTCAAATTCTAAATAGAGATTTCATATCTAGTCACTCACAATAAGTAGACTTGTTAGCCAGAATATGTGCACTGCTTTTAAAGAAATTATAGACAAATTCAAGAGTATTAAAACATAGGTGAGCAAAATTCCCACCTATAAACTAAGTCATAAATTCTAGAAGTATAAGACTATGCTATCAGTTCACTAAAACTTTAAAAGAAACTGTGATACCCTCCTATCCTGGCTGAAGGCCAAGAAAGAGACCATCATGCCAGAAAGTCTAGATGCCAAGACTAGCCTCTGGAGATGGTATTTGCAATCCAAACTGGGATAATCCATGTCTTCCCTTTCCCAAACAGCACTCTTCTGGGAAATCACAGAGATGGATCATTCGAGTGCACCCCACCAATTATTGCCTCCGCCCTGAAGAGTCACCCTTGGTGATATTGGGCCCAGCAGTATGGACCCCAGGATTGGAGAAGTCATGGTTAACAGATGGGTCATCAATAGCTGATGACAATATACTTAGGGAATTCCTCAAAGGAAGACATAAGCAACCTTAGTATTAAAGGAATTGATGGACTCTATCATAAGAGGAATTATTTTTTTAATAATTATATTGCTTAAGTGTTTCCTTCAGCACATATCTCAGTGGTGCTCTATCAACAGGACCATGTTATAGGCTCTTATGGCCCTTGAATATCCAAGTCATGGCCCCCCAGAGACGTGGTTCAAACTTGGATTGCAGAGACTGCATGAGCTGCATGCAACTTCCCAAGGTAGAACCTGCTGCCATGCTTCATGCCATGACTGGTGCCCATGTCAACTGGCCTGACTGAGAGGACCACCGGGACAGAACAACAGCAAAAACTCATGCTAGGACTTATGGGATATTGGACACACATATAGTTAATTGTTGAAATCAAAAGGAGCTCATTCCTCCTCTGTGTATTTTAAAAATGCAGTCTCTGTGAAAACAATGACAACTATGTTGGCTCAGCCCCGTGGCCTTCCGGTGAAGCATTAAAAATTAGCTAGATTTGGAAATACTGGGAGAATATTTATGTTAAGTGCTTTTCCCCACAATCAATGGGTTAGGTTATTGAAAAAATGTACTTCCTAAAGGTGATTGCTGACTAGGAAATTATATGTCTATTTGTAGGTGCAACATTCCTTACCCAAAAATTTTCTGAATAAAAGCTGTCACAAAAGTTTCAGTAAAGGGGCTCAGATTCAATCAGCCTAGAGAGTTTCACCTTTCTATTCTCTACCTGGTCCGGGGGACCCCAGGTCTTGAGGCCATGCCTCTAGCCTGTGGCAAAAGTGATATCTCCTAATGGTCATAGAGAGCTCATAATGGCTATAAAGAGCTCATAGTAATCACAGATCACTCACATAGTCATAGCTCATAGTGCTATTAGAGAGCTCACAGTGGTCATAGATCATAGTGGTCATGAAGAGATCACAGTGGTCATAGCTCATACTAATCATCAAGAGCTCACAGTGATCATACCCCATAGAAGTAATACAGAAGTCACAGGGGTAATAGGGAGCTCAAATTGGTCACAGAGAAGTCACAGTGGTCTAGAGACTTCATAGTAGTCACAGAGAGCCCATAATTGTCATTGCTCACAGAGAACATGGGGGGGTCTTAGTGGTCATAGCTCAGAGTAGACATAGAAAGGTCATACTGGCCATAGAGAGCTGACAGTAGTCATAGTTCATAGTACTCATAGAGAGGTCAGATGATCACAGTGGTGATAGAGATTTCAAAGTGGTCATAGATCATAGTGGTCATAAAGACCTCAGAGACATCATAGATATCTCACAGTGGTCATGGATAACTCACAGTGGACATAGACAGCTCACAGTGGCCATAAATAGCTCACATTGGTCATCAAGTGCTCTCAAGTATCATCACACAAAGTGGTCATACAAAGCTCATAATTGTCACAGAGAACTGACAGTGGTCATAGTTCCCTGTGATCAAAAAGAGCTCACAGTGTTCATACTCAAAGTGGTCAAAGAGAGCTCAGAGTCATCATAGGTCCCCATAGGGAACTAAGATGGTCATAGAAAGCACATAGTGGTTACAGAGAGCTCAAATTGATCATAGAGAGGTCATAGTAGTCATAGCACAAAGTGGTCATATAGAGCTCACTGTGGTCATAGCTCACAGTTGTCATAGAGAGCTCATAATGAACAACAACTGCTCACAATGGTCATAGCTCAAATTGGTCATAAAGTTCTCACAGTGCTCATAAGTTACTCTTATTATTGCTGTGAGAGAGCACCCAAAGTCGATCAACTTAAGGGAGTAAGGGAGGTTTATTCAGCTTACGGTTCCAGAAGGAAGGTACAGTCTCAAAGCAGAGGGGGCATGGCTGGCTGGCCAAAGCTGGAGGAGGCTAGCTCACCACAGACATCTTGGAAGCTGAGAGCTGCAGACTGCTTGCAGCAAAGGCAGACTTCTCCTGGAGATAGGGTGGGACTAATCCACCTCAAGGCCCACCCCTTGTGACTGCCTTCCTCCAGCAAGACTCCACGTCTCAAGGTGCCATGACCTTGCTAAACACATGAGACTGTGGGCGACACATTTCTAACCCTGGCACCCACAGGCTTATTGCCATCTCATTCTGCAAAACATACTCAGTCCAACTTTAAAAGTCTTCATAGACTACAATGGTAGTCCCAACAGTCCAAAAGTCCAAAGTCCAAAGACTCCTGTAAAATCAAAATACAAGTTACATACTTCTAATATACAGTGGCACAGAATAAACATTCTCATTCCAAGAGGAAGGAATATCCAGGAAAGATTGGACCATGTCAAGACTGAAAACCAGCAGGAGAAACTCCAAATCTTGTAGCTCCAAGTCCAACAGGTGAGCCTCTCCTTGAAATCATCTCAGTTCCAAAGGGCTTTGGTTCCACCCCTCCAATGCAGCTGCCCATAGAGTACGTTGGTCTCTTGAGCTTACTCCTCCCAGGGTATACAGCTCTCCTTATCAGATGTTCCACATTGTGTCTGGAATCTCTAACATCTTTACTTCTCAATGGCAAACCAGGCTTTAATTCCACAGCACAAACTGCCCTCCTTGGGCCTCTAAACTGCAGGCTTCTTGCCTATGATGCCTGGATTCTGCCAATTTTTGAAATCTTGGAGGAGGACTCCACCATCTCCTCCCTCTTGCATCACTGATGCCTATAAAATGAGAACCACATGGTCGACTTTGCCAAGACTGGCACCCTTGAATCATAGCTCATTCTGCTTCTCTATGTTGACCATCTCTTTCACTCTTGGGCAGTTGCTTGTTAAGAAAAACCAACTCTTGCGTTGGAACTCCACCCTTTAGCTCCAGTCTTCTGAAAGGATTTGCATTCCAATGAGTGGGAGCCTTCCCTGAGGATCTTGCCCTCAAGCTAGGGCCTCTCCTATTTTTCAAATTAGCAGCAGGCTTTTATTGCAAATGGAGCTAATCTCTTCAACAGCCATTTTCTTCTCTGCTTCTTCCCGTTTCAACTCTAAGTTTGCCATTGTATTTTTCATCATTGGATCTTACAGTTTTTGCTTCTTCCTGCCTGATTCATTGTTCTTTTTCATAACTCTGAAGACAACTAAAAAGTAGCCATATCACAAGACTACATTCCTTTGAAATTTCCTCTGCCAAGCACTCCAGTTTAATTTCAGGCAAACTTTCAGGACAAGGGAAAAACTTCACTAAACTCTTGGCCAACACATGGCTCCATGTGTCACTCTTCCAGTTGCAAACACAGTCTCTGTTCCCCTTTGGACTATCACAAGCTGGGCTTCCACTGCTGCATCTCTCACCTCACAGCATTGCTCTCCTCTGAGCTCTCACAGGAAAGGTCCCTTTGGCCCAACTGCCAAGACACAGAGGCTTTCTCAGCACAAAGTCCCAAAGTTCTCCATATTTCTCCCAACGAACAGTTCCAAAGGCACACTAGCCACATCACAGCATTGACCATGCTTCTGGGTACCAACTTTTCTCAGCTTCACAAACAACTTCACTTTGTGATACCAGCTGTTCTTTTCTCACAGCAATACCCCTCTTCGCGTTACCAATTTCTGTAACAGTTACTCTTAATTATTGCTGTGAGAGAGCACCCAAAGTCGATCAACTTAAGGGAGTAAGGGAGGTTTATTCAGCTTACGGTTCCAGAGGGAAGGTACAGTCTCAAAGCAGAGGTGGCATGGCTGGCTGGCCAAAGCGGAGAAAGCTAGCTCACCATAGACATCTTGGAAGCTGAGAGCTGCAGACTACTTGCTGCAAAGGCAGACTTCTCCTGGAGGTAGGGTGGGACTAATCCACCTCAAGGCCCACCCCTTTTGACTGCCTTTCTCCAGCAAGGCTCCACCTCTCAAGGTGCCATGACCTTGCCAAACACATGAGACTGTGGGGGACACATTTTGAACCATGACATAGAGAGTTCACAGTAGACATAGCTCACATTGGTCATAAATACCCCACAATGGTCATTGCGCATAGTAGTCATAGAGATCTGATAGTTCTCATAGATGGATAAAAGTGGTCATAGAGTGTTCTAAGTGGTCATACCTTATAGTGATCCTAGAGAGTTCACAGTGGTCATAGCTCAAAGGGCTCATAGAGAGGTCACAGTGGTCGTACCTTACAATATTTGTAGAGAGCTCATAATGGACATGAAGTGCTCACAGTTGTCATAGCTCATAGTTGTAATAAACAGGTCACAGTGGTCATACTTTAAAGTGCTCATAGCAAGCTCACAGGAGTCATAGAGAGCTCAGAGTGGTCATAGGGAGCACACAGTGGTCATAGTTCATAGTGGACATAGAGAGTTCTCAAAGATCATAGCTCACAGTGTTCTTAGAACTCATAACGGACATAGAGTGGTCAAATCTCATAGTAGTTATTAAGAGCTCACAGTGGTAATAGCTCATAGTGTTTATATAGAGCTCAGAGTGGTCATACCTCATAGTTGTCATAGTGAGCTCTGAGTGTTCATAGCTTATAGTGGTCCTAGAGAGCTCAGTATGTTCATAGACAGCTCACAGAGGTTGTAGCGCATAGTTGTCATGTAGAGCTTATAGTTGTCTAAGCTCAAAGTGCTCACAGTGGTCATAGAGAGCTCACAGTGTTCATAGAGAGCTCAAAGTAAACATAGACAGGTCATAGTTCACAGTTGTCATAAAGAGCTTGTACTCCTCTTAGCTCACTGATGTCATTTTGAGCTCTGCTCTTTGTTCATAGCTCATAATAGTCATGGAGAGCTCATAGTGGCAAAGAGAGAGCACAGTCATCATAGATATCTCATAGGGGTCATAGATCAAAGTGGTCATAAAGAACTCAGTAGTCACAAGGAGCTCACTGTTGTCATAGGTAGCTGTAATAGTTATTCTTAACTATTGCTATGAGAGGGCACCGAAAGCCAATCAACTTAAAGGAGAAAAGGATATTTATTCAGCTTACAGTTCTAGAGGGAAGGAACAGTCTCTCAAAGCAGAGATGGAATGGCTGGCTAGCCAAAGCTGGAGGAGGCTAAGTCACCACAGACATCTTGGAAGCTGAGAGCTGCAAACTGTTTGGTGCAAAGGCAGACTTTTCCTGGAGGTAGAGTGGGACTAATCCACCTCAAGGCCCACCCCTTGTGACTGTCTTCCTCCAGTAAGACTCCACGTCTCAAGATGCCATGATCTTGCTAAACACATGAGACTGTGGGCGACACATTTCTAAACATGACATTCCACCCCTGGCCCCAACGGTCTTATTGCCATTTCATTATGCAAAACATACTCAGTCCAACTTTAAAAGTCTTCATAGACTACAACAGTAGTCTGAACAGTCCAAAAGTCCAATGTCTAAAGCCTCCTGTAAAATTAAAATACAATTTACATACGTCCAACATACAATGGCACGGAATAAACATCCCCATTCCAAAAGGATATCCAGGCATATCCAGGAAAGATTGGACCATAACAAGACTGAAAACCAGCAAGACAAACCCTAAATCTTGCAGCTACAAGTCCAACAGGTGAGCCTCTTGTTGAAATTATCTCAGTTCCAAAGGGCTTTGGTTCTACTCCTCCAAATGCAGCTGCCAATAGAATATGTTGCTCTCTTGAGTTGACTCCTCCCAGGATATACAGCTCTCTTGTCAGGTGTCCCACGTTGTCTTTGGCATTTCTAACATCTTTATTTCTCAATAGCTTTAACTCCACAGCACAAACTGCCCTTCTTGAGCCTCTAAACTGCAGGCTTCTTGCCTCATGATGCCTAGATTCTGCCAATTTTTGAAATCTTGGAGGACAACTCCACCATCTCCTCCCTCTTGCATCACTGATGCCTCTAAAACCAGTACTACGTGGATAACTTTGCCAAGACAGGCCCCCTTGAATCACAGCTGATTCTGCTTCTGTATGTTGACCATCTCTTTCACTCCTGGGCAGTTGCTTTGTAAGAGAAACCATCTCTTGCGTGTGGGGACCTCAGTCTAAGTGACCTCAATAATTTGGCAAGGTTAGACAAAGATGTTTTGATGGAGGAAGTCTGGAGGGCAGCTCAGGATGTTTTGACCATCTCAGGGGAAGTCAGGAGCAGGGCAGCTCAGGATGTGTTGAACAGCTCAGGATGGAGGAAGTCAGGAGGGAGTAGCTCAGGATGTTTTAAAGAAATTTCGCTACATACAGCCTGTGTGCTGGCTTGATCTTTAAGATGATTGGTTGCCCATTTCCCCACCTTGAAATTCCCCTGCCTATATAAGATGGCTGTGGACTTGCAATAAATGAGTTCCTGCTTGGCTAGACTCCCTGTGGCGTCTGATTATCCTCAGGAAGGGAGGGCTGGATCGTGCAGACAGCGCACTCAACTTTCCCCGATCCCCCTTGTGGAGAAACCGGTGAATCAGCCTGCAGGACGGAGCTGTGCCACATGAGGCACAAAGAGCTCAGTGTTGAAGAATTTGATCGGGGCCAAATGGTCTTCGAGGTGAGTGAGGACCTAACAGATGGGTAATGCAACTACTAAGTCTGAAGACCCAGCACTCAAGGTGCTGAGATGCATGCTTAAAAATAAGGGCTTGGAAATCTCTGATTCCAGGGCTTTAAAGTTTTGGGAGGCAGTTTCACCGATCATCCTGCAGAGAAACAGGGAAGGGTCTAGTGGGCAGAACAATTCCCATACTCCTTCACAAAAACCTCCCATATCTGTGCGTTGGCATGGCCCCGCACCAGGATAGTGCAGGGAACTCGGGGGAGCTGAGGAAGACTACAAATTTCTCAGTCCCTGCTTAGGAGGGCTCTATGCAGGCAGGTGGGTGCTGCCTCAGTTTGTGTTTGTCTATGTTAACTTTGTGTTGTCTTTTGTATGGACTCAGACTGATGAAACAATGGGACAGACTGTTTCTAGTCTCTTACCTGTTGCTAAGAACTTGTAAAAAGATGTTAGGGAAAGAACTCAAAATCTAAATGCTGAGATAAACAAAGAGAAATTTACCACCCTCTGTTCTGATGAATGACCCACTTTCTAGGCCAACTGATGTGTGTTTTAAACTGTCTCCTCATTGATTTAAGGAAACTTCTGCCCCCTACACTGGTGAGACCATAAAAACTGTCTGTCCTTTGTACTTTTCCTGTGATGATAAAGGGTTACTTTAAAAAGTTCTGACTTGCTTGGTTATGTGGATTTCCTATAAAATATGTTTTGTTTCAAAATAACAGCTGTGGGGCTGGAGAGGTGGCTCAGGGGTTAAGCCTCCGCCTTGCAGGCGTAAGGTCCTGAGTTCGGATCCCAGATCCCACGTATAGACGCCAGGTGGAAGCGGGGGCGGCCTGCGCTTCTGGTCCTGGTAGGGCGGAGCCTGTGAATCCCGGGGCAGAAGGAGGTGGAGGCGTCCATGGTGGTTCGCGAATTCGTCCGTGGTTCTACACACACACACACACACACACACACACACACACTCACACACACAAAATTGAAAAATAAAAAAAAAAATTAAAAAAAAAATAACAGCTGTGGCCACTTCAGATTTTATTGTGTGCCGATGATCACATTTTGGTTTTTGACTCTGTTCATTATTTGGCATGCCCAATTTAAATGCATGTGTACACTTAAAAATGATTCACCTTGATAACATTAAATGTCCTGAGAACATACTGACTAAAATATTTTGTTTTATCTTGATTTTTATGAAGCTTCACAAAAGGTGGTATTATGTTTTTACCTAGGATCTAATAATATCACTTTTGTAATTCTTTAAAAATTTGTTTTCACATGTGTAACATGTCTAACAGCCAGAAAGAAAGACTGATTTCTGAGAAATTCATTGAAATTTCTTCATTCCCCTGGTATGTATGAGCTCCCTTCCATGGGGACAAGTCTGATTTCTAATTCCAGGTGTACTCTTGTGTTCTGCTATTTTACAAACTTAACTCAGATATAATTATTATTAAGATGAGATCTACTGGGGCTGGAGAGGTGGCTCAGGGGTTAAGCCTCTGCCTTGCAGGCAGAAGGCCCTAAGTTCGGATCCTAGACCCCATGTATAGACACCGGGTGGAAGCGGGGGCAGCCTGCGTTTCTGGTCATGGTAGGGCGGAGCCTATGAATCCCTGGGCAGTGCAAGGAGGAGGTGGAGGCGGTCCATGGTGGTTCCCAAATTCGTCCGTAATTCTACCCACCCACCCACCCACACACACACACACATACACGCACAATTGAATAAATAATAATAATAATAATAATAAATAATAAAAAAATGATGAGGTCTACTGCCTCTTTTAAAGGATGTTTCTTACAGGATAACTAATGAGAAAACAGCAGGAAACCATCAAGTAAGAACAAAAATGTATATGGTACTCGGATGTGCAAGAGGTTTAAAAGAAGGTTTATGGGATAAAAAATCTTACTTAAAAATTAAAATGTGTATAGGCAGTTTATGAGTTGGTTATTTTAAAGAATGTTAAAATATGCTATAAAGTTTTATGGAGTGTTAGGTTCATAAAAAGATTAAAAAATAAAGATGATGGTTAAAAGAAAATATTGTGTTATGCTTCTTCCATGCTATAGAAAAAAAGACATTGAGCCTCAAAGATCAGAAATTAAAAATTAAGCTTGCCCTCATCCTAAAAGATTGCCTAAAGTTAAATTCAACGCTTGACAGAGAAAAAACACAATGATAAACTTAAAGAGTTAAATCTGGAAAAAACAACAAAACTCCAGGTTTTAGATAGACTAGCTCTGATAACAAATCAAATCAATGTTGACTTTTCATTTAGATCCAAGGGGTGACCCTACCCTAAAGACAAGATAATGCTTACAGATCTATAAAACTTTCCATATGAGAAAATAATGTCCTCCACGTGTATCATCTTAAAAAGACTTGTGTCACTTTGCTTTTCAAAATCTAGAAAGGACTAATTCAGATTGTTCTGTCCAGACAGTTCACATTGTGTAAAACAGGTTTTAAATGTAATCATAGGGATTCATAGCTGCCAGAGATAAAAGGTCTTCAGTATGTAGCTTAGCTCTTGGTTTTTACATCAGACAGTGACTCTTCCAAGCGAGGTAACAGGTTTTCTTTACTAACTCTTGCCAATACCCACAATAAGATTGCTAAGCTTAGTTGGTTTGTCCCATTTACCTTCTAAATTTATAATTTAAAAAGTTTAACTTGTGTTTCGTCTTTTTTAGAGGTACCTTAAAATAATAAAACCATCTGTCAAAGACCTCTAGACCATCCCAGCACTTCATAGATGAGGACATCAGACTGCTTTCACTCCCATGGTCCCAATTCAACAGGAAATAGTAAAGAGCAGTCGTCATCCCACATCCTTTGAACAGTCTGAGTCCTCAAAGTTAATGGGGAAATGAGACAGGATTAGAACAGCCATGCTGGAATGGGTCACTCGAGGTCTTTGAAGGTCTTTACAATTCCAAAAAGACACCTCCCACTGCTGAATGACCCTAATAGGCGCCCCACTTATGGGGATGCCCTGGATTCCTGCCATTCCCTCTAATTTATATGTAATGATAATAGATATTAAAGATTGTTTTTTCTCCATACCATTACAGCCACAGGACTATGAGAAATTTGGCTTTTCTGTACCCTCTACTAACTATCAGGTGCCTGATAATAAATATGAATGGACAGTCTTACCTCAAGGCATGGCTAAGAGTCCAACATTTTGTCAAAACTATGTAAAAGCACTACTAAAACCTGCAATACAGGTGCCCCAGGTCACATTCTATGTTTATGTAGATGACATCATCCTGGGGGCACCCAATCCTTTATTGTTTGAAGAACTTTATAGGGTTACTAAAGAATGTCTTCAAAGGGGAAGACTACATATATCAGCTGAAACCCTTAGAATTATGGGTTCTCCCCGGTAAGACATTAATCACTTCTGCCCTTCTACAGGATGGACTGCCTCTTCAATGGGTCCACACATCCCTGGGTGGTACATCTAGGATATACACACCTATAGATCAACTGGCTAACCTGATAGAGAAAGGAAGGAACTTATCCCTCAGACATTATGGTATTGATCCTCACAAATTGGTTACCCCTTATCAACTCAGAGATCTAGAATGTTAAACAGAAACAACAACCGAAGAGCCCTAGCTCTAGAAGGTTTTCTTGGGAAATTGGATTGCCATTATGGGCCCCACAGGCCACGGAGAACACAGGATGGACCATCACATTGATCCTCATCAGAGGGGCATCATTGTGGGGCTAACCTTGATCCTTTTCCTGACTATTTCCAACCTAATCCATCGGCTTGGAGGCACCAACTCAACCTTTTTTACAGGCCCTTCAATGGAAGACACCTAAATTATTTACTAGGGAACCATTATCAGGAGCACTTAATGTGTTTACTGATGGGGGATGACATGGGTCTGCCATGATAATTTTCTCTGGAGACAACAAGGAGCTAATAAGATATGTTCATACCTGTAAAGATTCAGCTCAAAGAAATTATGGTGTTTACAATGGCATTAACTAAAGTAAGGGGTTCTGTGACCTATTCTCTGATAGTCTCTATGTAATTAATCTTCTCCCTGGGTTACTATATTCCATGTTAAATAATTTATAAAAATTTCAGAAAATTGTAGTAATTTAAAATATTTTACAGCCAAATATACAGATTCATTATAACACAAGTCAATAAAAGTTTTTTTAAATTTTGTAGAGACCAGGACATTATTAAATGTGGAATAAACCAGCAGCACATGATCATAGGAGAATACTTGAATGTATGTTTAAATAAGCAATCTTTAAAAAAATAAAACTTCTGCAATTACCAATATTGAGGAGAGCCTCCTCCAAATTCATGAGCTATATTGTTGTATAGAGCCTTTACTAGTCCATTCATGTTTTTAACCTTCTAACTTCTGTTGCAAGAAAGTCCTCCGTTTCTGTAGGTTATCTTCAAAAATTTGTCTTTTAAGAATTTTTGAGGGACTGGAGAGGTAGCTCAGGAGTTAAGCCTCTGCCTTGCAGGTGGAAGGTCCTGAGTTCGGATCCTAGACCCCACATATAGATACCAGGAAGCGGGGGCAGCCTGCGCTTCTGGTCCTGCTAGGACAGAGCCTATGAATCCCGGGGCAGAGTAAACGAGGAGGTGGAGGTGGTCCATGGTGGTTCCCGAATTCGTCCATGGTTCTACACACACATACATACACACACACACACACGCACACATACACACGCACACATGCATATACCCACAATTGAATAAATAATAAAAAATTTAAAAAAAAAGAATTTTTGAACTATCTCAAAAATTTATTAATTAACTTATGAGAAGCAGCTAGAAAAAAACACGTGTAATCCATGAGAAACAGGCATGGAACTAAAAAGGACTCATAACACTAGGGGGCCATGAGGGGTGAGGGCTCCAAAGATAGCTGCCAGGGCCAAGTATATTTGTACACCTAGGCAAGCCCAGGGAAACTCCCATTAGGCCCACCCTACTTGCTCTTAGGCCCAGGTGGAGCTAGAGACCATGTTGTTTGTTGGATATGGAGTGTTCATCTCCATAATCCCTTCAGAGGGAAGTTGGCTATCTTATTTCTAGGAGGATTGATTAGTCAGTTCCTCAGCAGGAGTGTTTCTTCAGGGTGATTCCAGCTCTGGGGGATGACCTTCAGGAATGTCAAAGACCTTCAAAGACCTTAGAGATTGTCCCAGCAAGGACTGTTCTAGACCTGCCTATTGTACCCCTTAACCTTCTGAGGATGCTCAAGGGATGAGGGGCGATGACTGCACTGTCTATTTCCTGCTGAGTTGGGGCAAAGGAAGTGTGAGAAGTCAAAAATCCTCATCTATGAAGGGCTGAGATGTTCTAGAGGTCTCTTATGGATGACTTTACTATTTTAAGTCCATTTAAAAGAGACAAAAACAGATAAATTAAGCCTAAAATATCTACCTGTTATCTTGCCTGAAATAGGCACTACCTTTGTAAGAGCTGTAAGTAAGTAATTTACATATTGAAGACCTTTGTCCCCTGATAGCTACAAATCTCTGATGTCACATTCTAAGACTTGTCTAAAAATATTTAAATTGTCTGAATCTTGGAGAAGAACAATCTAAATTAGTTTGCTTCTTTCTTCTGGATTCTTAAAGCAATGTGGCATAGGTCTTTTTGGGACCAAGGGAATGTAAAAGAACATATGCAGGGGACATTGTTTCCTCACATGGAGAGTTGTACATATCTCTGAGCATTATCTTAGGACCACTGCCCTGATCTAAATGAAGACCCACCTTTGATTTGTCAGTGAAGCTAGTCTGTTTAAAAGCAGACATTTTGTTCTCTGCTTCTTCCTGATTTAACTCTTGTAAGTTTGTCATTGCCATTTTCCTCTGCCAAACACTAAGCTTAACTTCAGGGAAGCTTTTAGGACAAGAGTAAAACTGTACTAAACTTTGTGCTTACATACGTCTCTGGCTTTAACTCTTCAGCATTATCTGTCTATCTTGGGCCTCTAAACCACAAGCTTTCTGCTACATGCTATCTGATTTCATCATTCTCAGAAACCTACTTTTTTGTTTTGTTTTCTTCCCCATCTGCAAGGGAATTTCAAGTTTGTCAGCATGGACATGCCTGCTAGTATTCTATCTATCCCCCTAGGCAGATGTCAAGTTTATGATTTCCTTTTTTTCCCTTTATTTTTCCTTCCTTTCTGTTTGAAAAATACATTTATCTGGAACCTCAAAAAAACTACTTAAGTAACTTAAGCCAAATCTTGCAAGAAAAGGGAAATGTGAATCTGAGTTGACTCAAATGCACTTAGAATCTCCTGAAAACAGATTATGCTAGGTCCAGATTACGTTGACTCTGTTTTGTTTTAAAGGAATGGAGTCTGGTTAGGATGGAGGCTTAAAATTCCCATTCCATCTTAGTAGGAGTACACATGGGAGCATGGAATTAGAAAGCAGATTTATCCCCAAGAAAGGAAGCTCATACCTACCAGGAAGAGGAAGAAATTCCAATGAATATTTTAGAAGACAATTATATTTTCCTGTTTGCTAGATTTGATGGGATAACATTCTATAAAGAAGTCAGAGGAATGAGCAAGTTTAATTAATCAGTACTGTGGTGGCTTTGTTATTTTGGGAATATATGGAAAAATCTTTATGAATATTTTCATTTTTAGTCCTACTAAATATCAAAATTGGGGCTGGAGAGATGGCTCATGGGTTAAGCCTCTGCCTTGCAGGCGGAAGGTTCTGAGTTCGGATCCTAGTCCCCACATATAGATGCCGGGCTGAAGCAGGAGCACCATGCATTTCTGGTCCTGATAGGGCGAAGCCTGTGAATCCTGGGGCAAAGTAAACAAGGAGGAGGTGGATGCGGTCCATAGCGGTTCCGAATTCACCCGTGGTTCTACACACACACACACACACACACACACACACATGCACGCACGCACACACGCACACACACAATTGAATAAATAATAAAATTAAAATATCAAAATCAAGCGAGATAATTTTATGAAATAAAAACTTATCTATCAGAAAAACAATTGTGATTGCTATAAAACAAGTAGTTAAGGTCTTAGATGTCATTAAATTTATTTGTTCTTGTTTTAAAGTATGTATACATGTATTTAAAAAATGGCACGCCAAAATTTTTATATTAGCATGCAACAGAGAGGAAATAAAATTGAAGTGGCCACAGATTTTTTATGTTGAAACACAAGATACAGAACATGTAAACACAGAACATATAAACATACAGACAAATAAACAACATACACTTTATTGGCAACTGGCAGTTGTATAAGTTACCGACAACTGCCTTAAAATTTCTCTTGAAAGCTTTATCAAAGTGGGTTAACATTTAGGAAAACCTTATCATTTAAAACAAGATATAATATTAATTAGTAGCTTATGGAAGAAATTAAAAACAGATTAAACTTTAAAATTTAGTACCAAAACCAAATTGCTATTTAAGAAACTTTATATTTAATAGATGAATATATTTACCTAATTTTCTCTTTTTTTTCTACCAAGGAAAAGCACTCTCATCCATAGGTCGGGTTCCCACATATTCTCTGATCATTGGTGTTAAAATTGCAGCCTCATCCCAAAATTCCTATAGGACAGCAGTCTTAACCTTGAGGCCTCTAGTCTCTAGCAGAGATGTTTAAGACATGTATTTGGGGATCCTTACAATATGAAGGGAGGTTGCATATTTTTTTAATGAACAGAGATGTGACCAAAAGAGGAACAGATGAGACAAAGAATGTATGGGACCCAAATGTCTTGTATTTAGTAGGGAACTTCCGTCATTCATAGACCATGGTCATATGCTGTGAGGAGGAAAGTGCTGCCATGGAAGCCCCACATTGGGGCACCAGATGTAGCAGTCTTGGCGACCCATGGGATCCCATGAGGACCCACGTATTCCCTTGGGGGCAGCAATAAGAAGCATGAATTCAACATCACGGACTCCTGGAGTAGGGCAAGATGCAAAGCAGGATCTCAGGCTTGCAGACTCATTTATTGCAAATATTGGGCTGCGTATATACTCCCCCAACATTCCATAAGTTCTAGTGGGAGCTTTTGCTGTTTTGTACTATCCAAGTTGGTCCTGTCAGTCAGGCGGTCTGACATCAGTCAGCAGATTCTAGCTTGGGGGAGTTGCATTCGTGTATGTGAACCATACAGACAACACAAGCCTGCCTAGTCCATTACTCCTACACTCGATGACCACTGTGAGCTATCCATGACCACTGTAAGCTTTCTATGGCCATTATAAGCTCGCTATGACCACTATGAGCTATGACCACTAAGAGCTATCTGTGACCACAATGATTTATGACCATTTTGAGATCCTTAATACCACTTTCAGCTCTCTGTGACAACTGTGAGCTCTCTAGGACCACTTTGAGCTCTCTATGACAACTGTGACCTCTCTATGATGACTGTGAGTTCTCTATGAGCACTGTGAGCTCTCCATGACCACTATGAGCTCTCTATTACAAGTGTAAGTCATGAACACTGTCAACTCTCTATGAACACTGTGAGCTCTCTATGCCCATTATGTATTCCCTATGAGCACTTTGAATTATGCCCAATATGAGCTCTCTATGACTGCTATGAAATATAACCAGTATGAGCTCTCTGTGATGACTGCAAGTTATCTGTGATCATCATGAGCTCTCTATGGCCACATTAGATTTCTAACAGCACTAGGAACTATGGCCACTATGAGCTCTCTGTTATCAATGTGATCTATGACCATTATGACCTCTCTATTACAACTTTAAATTATCTAAGACAACCATGAGCTCTCTTTGACAATTGTGAGCTCTCTATGAATACTGTGAGCAATCTATGACCACTGTGAGATCTCTACTATGACTAGGAGCTCTCTATGACAACTGTGAGTGCACTAGGACCACTGTTAAATATCGATGACTACTGTGATCTCTCTATGACCAGTATGAACTACTACCACTGTGAACTCTCTAAGACCATGGTGAGCTCTCTATGACCATATGTACTATGACCACTGTGGGGGTCCCTAAGTACATTATTAGCTCTCTTTGTCCACTGTGAGCTATGACCACTGTGAGCTCTCTATTATATTATGAGCTCTGTATGACCATTATGACTTATGACCACTGTGAGATCTCTATATCCATTGTGAGCTCTGACCATTATGAACTCTGGATGAACACTGTGAGTACTGGGAGCTATGTTAGCACTCTATAACTACTGTGAGCTATGACAACTATGAGCTCTCTATGACTGCTGTGAGTTCTCTGTGACCACTGTGAGCTATGACCACTGTGAAGTCACTATGAATACTGTGAGCGCTCCCTGAACATTCTGAGTTCTCAGTGACCACATTGAAATCTCTGACGTCTGTGACCTCTCCAGGACCACTTTGAGCTCTCTATTACCACTCTGAGCTATGACCAATGTGAGCTCTCTAAGACTACTCTGAGCTCTCTGAGACCTGTATAAGCCATGATCACTGTGAGCTGTCTATGATCACTGCGAGCTCTCCATGACTACTGTGAGCTCTCTATGGCCATTTTCAATTCTCTATGACCACTATGTGCTCTCTTTGACCACTGTGAACTATGACTAACTATTCTAATGATCTCTTTGTGAGCAGTAAGAACTCTGAAAATGTGATCTCTTTATGACTACTGTGAACTATGGCCTATCTGAGCTCTGTATGATTACAGTAAGTTATGAACAGTATAAGATCTCTATGACCATTGTGAAATATCTGACAATTTTGACCTCTCTATAACCACTTTGAGCTCTCTGTTACCCGTTAGCTCTCTGTGACCACTGTAAACTATCACTTCTGTGCGCTCCCTATGACCATTGTGAGCTATCTATGACCTCTTTGATACCTCTGATGACTGCTCTCTCCATGACAACTATGAGCTCTCCACGACCAGCATGAGCTATCACCACTATAAGCTGTCTACGGCCACTATGAGGTAGGACCTCTATCATAACACTATGAACATTAGCTCTGCATGTCCACTATGAGGCATGACCACTGTGATAACACTATGAACATTATTAGCTCTCTATGATCACTGTGAGCTCTCTATGATCACTATGAGCTATGACCACTGTAAAGTCTCTATGACCACTATGAGATCCCTATGACCAGTATAAGCCATGACCACTGTGAGCTGTCTATGACCACTGTGAGCTGTTTATAACCACTGTGACATCTCTGAGGATTGCGACCTCTCTGTGACCACTATGAGCTATGAACACTGTGAGCTCTCTATGACCATTGTGAGCTCTTTATGACAACTATGAGTTCTCTATGACCACTGTGATTTCTCTGTGACCAGTATGAGCTATGACCACTCTGAGCACTCTATGACCACTGTTAGTTCTCTATGACCATTATTACCTGTGACTATTGTGAATGCACTGTGTACATTATTACTTCTTTATGACCACTGTGAGCTCTCTATTGCCATTATGAGTTCTCTATGAGCAATATTAGCTATGACCACTGTGAGCTATCTATGACCATCGTGAGCTGTCCAAAACCACTATGAGCTGTCTATGACCATTGCGAACTATGACCATTATGAGCTCTAGATGACCAGTGTGAGCCCTCTATGACTACTGTTAGCTCTCCATGAGCACTGGGAGCTATGATTACTGTGAGCTCACTATGACCACTGTGAGCTCTCTATGACCACTATGAGATCCCTAAGACCAGTATTAACCATGACAATTGTGAGCTCCCTATGACCACTGTGAGCTATCCATGACCACTGTGAGCTCTCTAAGGCCATTATGCACTCTCTATGAGCTCTCTGACCACTGTGAACTATGGCTTCTATGAGATCTGCATGGTCGCTGTAAGCTATTACTATGGAGATCTCTATGACCACTATAAGCTCTCTATGACCACTTTGAGCTATAACCACTATGAGATCTCTATGACATCTGTGACATCTCTGAGACTGTAATCTCTGTACTTTGAGTTCTTTATTACCATTGTGAATAATGACTACTGTGACCTCTCTAAGACTAGTATAAACTGACCACTGTGAGCTCTCTATGACCACTATTAGTGATGAGCACTGTGAGTTTACTATGAATATTATTACCTCTCTACGCCCACTGTGAGCTATGAATATCATGGGATTTCTATGAACACTGTGAGCTCTCTATGACCACTGTGAGCTGTGTGTGACTGCTATGACTTATCTATGAACACTGTGAGCTTTCTTTGAACACTATGAGCTTTATAGAACCACTGTGAGAACTCTATGATGACTGTGAGCTATTTATGACCACTGTAAGCTTCTATGACCACTGTTATATTTCTATGAAAAAGGTGAGCTCTTCATGACCACTGTGATATCTATAGCTGTGAGATTTCTATGAAAACTGTAAGCTCTCTAAGACCATTATGAGCTATGACCACTTTGAGCTATCTATGGCCACTGTGAGCTGTCTATTCCCACTGTGGAGCTGTGACCTCTATGAATACTTGACCACTGTAAGCTATGACCACTATGAGCTGTCTGTTACCACTTTGAGTTCTCTATCACCACTGTGTGCTCTCTATCACCACAGTAATTTCTCTATGACCACAATGAGTTATGACCACTGTGAACTTTCTATCACCACTATGAACTATGACCTCTCTATGACCAATGTGAGCTCTCTAAACACTATGAGCTATGCTGAGTATGGGCTCTGTGTGACCACTGTAAGCTATAGACAATACGACTTCTTTATGACCACTGTGAAATCTCTCATGACTGTGACTTCTCTATGACCACTTTGAGCTCCATGTGTCCACTATGAGCTATAACCACTATGAGTTCTCTATGAGCAGTATTAGTTATGTCCACTCTGCATTATCTATGAGCACTGTGAACTTTCTATCACAACAATGAACTGTGATCACTGTGATAACACTGTGAAAGTTATTAGCTATCTATGATCACGCTGAACTATGACCACTATGATCTCTCTATGACCACTATGAGCTATGAACACTTTGAGCTCTCTATGGTCACTATGAGATATCTATGACCAATATGAGTTATGAATACTATGAGTTTTCTATGACCTTTGTGAGCTATGATAACTATGAGCTCTTTATGAAACAGTGAACTATCTAAGTCCACTGTGACTTCTCTATGACCACTATAAGCTATGACACTGTTAGACCTCATTTTCAATTATTACCTCTCTGTGACAACTGGGAGATATAACCACTGTGAGCTCAACACAACTATGAGCTATGACCACTGTATCCTCTCTTTGAACCACTTTGAAGTCTTTGTGTCCATTGTGAGTTCTCTGTAAACATTGTTGCTATGAGTTATATGGCATATGACCATTGTGAGCTTTCTATTACTGCTATGAGCAGTGAGCACTGTGGGCTCTCTATGACCACAAACAACTATGAACACTGTGAGCTCCTTATGACCACTATGTGCTATGATCACTATTAAGTCTATATGACTACTTTGATCTCCCTCTGAACACTGTGAGCTCTCTGTGACCCCTGTGAACTCTCTATTACCACTCTGAGGTCTCTATGACGCCTATGATCTATGATAACTGTGCACTCTCTGTCACCAATATAAGCTATGACGCTGTGACCTCTCAATGAGCACTATGATTGATGATCACTGTGAGCTCTCTATGACCACTCTGAGCTCTCTATGACTACTGTCAGATCTTTATGACCACTATGAACTATGTATGCCCATTATGAGGCTTTTATGACAACTACAATCTATGACCACTGTGAGCGCTCTATGACCACTAAGAGCTATGAGCACTGTGAGCTATGACCACTATGCTATAACCACTGTGGGCTCTCCATGGCCACAATGAGCTCTCTATGACCACTATGAGCTCTCTATAACCTCTGTAGGCTATGACCACGATGAGCTCTCTATGACTACTGTGTGTCCTCAATGACCACTGTGAACTCTATGCACACTTTGACCTCCTATGACCATTTTGAGCTCTGTATGACAGTGACAAGCTAAAATCACAGTGAGTTTTCTGTGACTACTCTGAGCTCTCTAAGACTACTATGAAGTATGACCATAATATGCTCTATATGGCCTCTATGAGCTCTATATAAAAGTTGTGACCTCTCTATGACTATTTTGAGATCTCTATGACCACTGTGATCTCTCTATTACTACAGTGAGCTCCTATGACTACTGTGAACTCTCTATGACCACTATGAGCTATGACTACTGTGAGCTCTATAGGACCACTATGAGCTCTGCATGACTACTATGAGCTATGACCACGATGAACTCTCTATGTCTTTTGTGAACTATGACAACTATGTGTTCTTTATGAGAACTGTAACCTCATATGACCATGCTGAACTTTGAGCACTGTTTAACCACTGTAAGCTGTTCATGACCACTGTGATCCCTCTATGAGCACTGACCTATGACCATTTTGAGCCCTCTATGACCACTATGAGCTTTGTATGACTAATATCAGTATGAGCACTGTGAACTTTCTCAGACCACTATGAGCCGTGAACATTGTGAACTTTCTAAGCCACTAAATCCTGTCTATGGCCACTATGAACTTTGACCACTGTGAGTTCTCTATGGCCTCTATGAGCTATATATAACTACTGTGACCTTTCTATGACTACTTTGAGTTCTCTATGACCACTATGTTCTCATTATTACCACTGTGAGATCTTCATGACCACTGTGAGCTCTCTGTGAGCACTATGACCTATGACCAATACAGGCTATGATGACTGTGAACACTATGACCCTATCAGCTGTGAACACTGTGACCTCTTATTACCACTGTGAGCTCTCTATGACAAATATGGCCTATGAACACTATGAGCTTTCTATGACCAACATGAAGTATGAACTATGACCACTGTTAGCTCTCTACAGCCACTATAAATTCTCTATGACCACTATGAACAATGAGCAGTATAGTCTCTCTATCACCTCTGTGAGCTATGACAACAGTGAACTCTCTATGACAAAAGTGAGCTCTCTATAACCCCTGTAAACTCTCTATGAACACTTTGAGTTCTCTATGACCATTGTGAGTTCTTCATGACCCTATGAACTCTCTATGAGCACTATGAACTCTCTATGACCATTATGAGCTATGAGCACTGTGAGCTGTCTATGACCACTGTAAACTATGACTTCTGTAAGTTTTCTATGACCAATTGGAGCTCTCTATGTCCACTGTGAGCTCTCTATGATCACTGTTTCTTCTCCATGACCACTGCGAGCTATCTCTGACCACTGTGAACTCTCTATTACCACTCTGAGTACTCTATGACCACTGTAAGCTCTCTATGAGCAATATGAGTTATGACTATTGTAAATACTGTAGGACCACTGTGAACTGTGACCACTGCGAGCTCTCTGTGACAATTCTGAGCTCTCTATGACCACTATGATCTCCCTATGACACCTATGAGGTATGACCACTGTGAGCTCTCTGTTACCACTATAAGTTCTCTGTGATTAGTATGACCTATGGCCACTGTGAGCTCTCTAATACCAACATGAAGTATGACCATTGTTAGCCCTTTATGGTCACTATGAACACTCTATGATCACTAGAAGAAATGAGCAGTAAAAGCTCTCTATGACCTCTATGATCTATGACAACAGTGAACTCTCTACGACAACAATGAACTTTCTGTAACCCCTATAATCTCTCTATGACCTCTGTGATATATCTATGACTGCTATGAGCTATGACTACTGTGAGTTTTCTATGACCAGTGGGACCTCTCTATGTCCACTGAGAGCTCCCTATGATCATTGTCACTTCACTAAGACCACTGTGAGCTCTCTATTACCATTGCGAGAGCTCTATGACCATAATGAGCTCTCTATGACAGCTATGCGGTATGGCCAATGTGAAGAGCTCTATGTGAACACTATAAGCTCTTATGACCAGTATAATCTATGACCCCTGTGAGCTTTCTATGACCGACATGAAGTATGACCATTATTTGCTCTCAATGGCCACTATGAATGCTCTATGACCACTTGGACCAATGAGCAGGACAGGCTCTCAATGACTTCTGTGAGTTATGACAACTGGAAACTATCTATGACAACAGTGATCTCCCTATGACCTCTTTGAACTCTCTATGATCACTGTGAGTTCTCCATGACCCCTGTGAGCTCTGTGACCACTGTGATCTGGCTATGACCACTATGAGCTATGAGTACTATGAGCTTTCTATGACTACTGTGAGCTATGACTACTGTGAGTTTTCTATGATGAATGGGAGCTCTCTGTGTCCACTGTAACCTCTGTATGTTCATTGTTACTTCGTCATGACCACTGTGACCTCTCTATGACTCTTTTGAGCTCTCTGAAGCCACTATGAGCTATGAGCACTGTGAGCTCTTTATGGTCACAGTGAGCTATCAAGACTGTGAGCTCTCTATAACCACGATGATATAAGAACATTATGAAGCTGTCTATGAGCACTATGAGCTTTGATTACTGTGAGCCCTCTGTGATCTCTATGAGCTCACTATGAACACTATTAGCCATGACCACTGTGAGCTCTCTATGATGACTATGAGTTACGACCATTGTGTACTCTCTAACTACAATGAGCTATGACCACTGTGATCTCTTTAGTTCCATGATGAACTATGACCAATGTGAGCTTTGTGTGATCACTGTGAGCTCTCTGTTACCAATATGTACAATGACCAATGTATGCTGTCTATGACCACTATTAGCTATGACAAATGTGAGTTCTTTATGACTGGGAGCCCTCTATGACCACTATGAACTATGACCATGGTAACCTCTCTATGACAACATTGAGTAGTCTATTGCCAGTATGAGATATTTCTACATCATGAACTTTTTTTCATTATGAGCTCTCTATGATCATTTCGAGCCATGACCACTGTGAGCTCTCTATGTCCCCTTTGAGCTATGACTACTGTGATTTCTGTATGAACACTATGAGCTATGACCACTGTAGACTCTTGATGAACCCTGAGAGCAATATGAGCTCTCAATGAATCCTTTGAGATGTGAGCACTATGTGCTTTCGATGACAACTGTGAGCAGTCTATGATCACTCTGAGCTCTGAATGACCACTGTGAGCTATGACCACCATGTGATCTCTGTGACCACTATGAGCAATGATGACCGTGAATTCTTATTGTTCATTATGAGATCTCTATGGCCAATGTGATCTATGACCACTCTCAGTACACTGTGACCACTGTGAGCTCTCTAGGAACACTGTGAACTATGACCACTATGAGCTTTATATGGCAACTGTGAGCTATGACCACTGTGAACTCTCTTTGACCACTGTGAGCTCTCTAGGGCCACTGTGAGCTCTCTGTTTCTACTGTGAGGTGTAACAAGTGTGATCCGTGTATGAACACTATGACCTCTCTATGATCACTATAAGCTATTATTGCTATGAAACCTCTGAGACCTCTGTGATCTATGACCATTGGGAGCTCTCTATGGCCACTATAAAGTCTCTATGACCACTATGAGCTATGACCACTGTGAACACTCTATGTCCACTGTGTGCTCTCTGTGACCACTGTGAGCTTTGAGCACTGCGAGCTATCTATAACCATTGTGAGCTATGATCACTGTGAGCTCTCAATTATCTCTGTGAGCTATGAGCACTGTGAGTTCTCTATGACTACTGTGATCTCTCTATGACCCCTCACTATGAGCTCACTATGACCACTGTGAGCTATGAACATTGTGAGCTCTTTATATACACTCTGAGCTATGGCCAATGTGAGTTCTCTATGGCCACTATGAGCTGCTTATGACCCTTATGGCTCTTAGTGGTCCTAAGAGAGCTGACAGCGGTCATAGAGATCTTACAGTTGTTGTAGAGTGCTCACAGTGGTCATAGATAACTCATAGTGGTGATGGAGAGCTCAAACTTGTCATAGAGACGTCACAGTGATCATAGAGAAATTACAGTTGTCAAAGAGAGCTCATAGTGGTCATAGCTCACAGAGGTATTAAAGACTCATAGTTGTCATATCTCACAGTGGTTATAAAGAGATCATAGTGGACACAGAGCGCTCACAGTGGACATACCTCATAGTGGACATAGAGAGTTCACAGTGACTGTAGCTCATAGTGGTCATAAAGAATTCACACATAGGTCATAGTTATCAATTAGAGCTCATAATTGTCATAGAGAGCTCCTATTGGTAATACAGAGCTCACAGTAGTCATAAAGAGCTCATAGTGGTCATGGAGATCTCATAGTTGTTATAGATCATAGTTGTTATAGTACTAATAGAGAGCTCACAGTGCACAAAAAGTCCTCACAATGGTCATAAATCAAAATTTTCATAGAGAGCTCACAATATTCATAGCTCCTAGTGGTTACAGAGCCCTCAGAGTGGTCATAGCTTTCAGTGGTCAGATAACTCATCATTATCATAG
This sequence comes from Typhlomys cinereus, assembly GCA_023101885.1. Lineage (NCBI taxonomy): Eukaryota > Metazoa > Chordata > Mammalia > Rodentia > Platacanthomyidae > Typhlomys > Typhlomys cinereus. The sequence goes on along the minus strand of JALPQD010000046.1, from coordinate 220,095 downwards.
AGGATTCAAAATTGTCATAACTCATAGTTGTGAGCTATCATTATGGTGATCATACAGAGCTCATAATGGACATAGAGAACTCAATGCTCAAAGCTCACAGTGGTCATGAAGAGTTCACAGTGGTCATAGCTCTTAGTGGTCATAGAAAGTTCACAGTGGTCATAGGTCATAGCACTCATAGAGACCTTACAGTGTACATAGAGGGCTCAGTTTTCATAGAGAGCCCATAGTGGTCTTAGCACACAGGGGCCATCACGAGCTCTTAGATGTTATAACTCATAGTTGTCATAGACAGCTCATAGTGGCACTGAGCTCACAATGGTCACACCTCATAATGGACAAATAGAGTTCACACTGTTCATAGTTTATAGTGTACATAGAGAGTTCACAGAGGTCATAGCTCATACTGGTCATACAGAGCTCATAGTTATCATATACATTAAAGAGTGGCCATAGGTCATAGTGGTCATAGAGAGCTCACAGTGGTCATAGCTCATAATCATCACAAAGAGCTCACAGTAGTCCTAGATCACTGTGGTCATAGAGTGCTTACACTGGTCATAGGTCCTATTGCTCCTAGAGTTTCAATGGTTATAGAGAACACACAGTGGTAACAGTGAGCTGAAAATAGTCATAGATAGATAACAGTCATCATAGCTCACATTAATCATACAGAGCTCATAGTAGACATAGGGAGCTCACAGTGGTCGTAGCTTATAGGGGATATAGAGAGCTCATAGGAGTCAAAGCTCATAGTGTTCATAAAGAGCTCATAGTAGTCATCGCTCATAGTTGTCAAACAGAGCCCACAGTGGCCATAAAGAGCTCATAGTGTTCAAAGATAACTCACAGTGGCCATAGCTTATAGTTTTCATAGAGAGCTTACAATAGTCATTACTCATAGAGGTCATACATAAGTGAAAGTGATCATAGCTCACAGTGGTCACAGAGAACGCATAATCATCATAGAGAGTTCAAAATGGTCATAATTCATAGTGGCGTTAGAGACATGACAGTGGTCATAGATCATAATGATTATAGAGAACTCACAATGGTTATAGCCCAAAGTGGTCATAGAGAACTTATAATCGTCATAGAGAGCTCACAGTAGCCATAAATCATGGTGGTCATAGATAACCCACAATGGACATAAAGTGATCATAATGGACAATAAGAGTTCACAGTGGTCATAGCTCATAATTGTCTTAGAGGTCACACAGTAGTCAGAGCTCACAGTGTTCAAATGGAGCTCACAGTGGCAATAGAGAGCTCCCACTTTTCATAAAGAACATATAGTTCTCATGGCTCACAGAAGTTATTTAGAGCTCATACAGGTCATAGCTTACAGTCATCATAGAGAGATCACAGTCATCATAGCTCATACCAGCGATAGGGAAGTCACAATGTTCATACCTCACAGGGGTCATAGCTCACAGATGTCCATACAGAGCTCATAAAGGACATAGAGAGTTCACCATGCTCAAAGCTCATAGTGGTGATAAAGAACTCACAGTGGTCACAGAGTGCACATACTGGTCATACAGGGCTTACAGTGATCATAGATCGTAGTGGTCATAGACAGTTCACAGTGATTAAGGCTTGTAGTGATCATAGGGAGCTCATAATAAACAATTAGAGCTCAACATGGTCATAGCTCTTAGTGGTCATAGACATCATACAGTGGTCATAGCTCACCTTAGTCATAAAATGCTCACATAACTCATAGTGGTCAGATAGTGCTCACGGTGGTCATAGCTCACAGGGATTATAGAGACCTAACAGTGTTCACAGAGGGCTCACAGTGGTAATAGCTCTCAGTAGACATAGAGCACAAATAATGGACATAGAGAGATCACAGTGCTCAAAGCTGTGTCATGAAGAACTAAGAGTCTTCATAGCTCATAGTGATCTTAGATAGGTCACAGTAATCATAGTTCATAGTGCTCATAGACAACTCACAGTGGTCATAGCTCAATGTGGTCATAGCTCATAGTTGTTGCCACATTCCCTCCCAGGCCAGCCAGGGGGAGGAGGGGGAAACAGTGGGGCCTTGGAGCTAGAGCCGAATGGGGAAGCCGGTGATGGGGTCATCACCAGACCCTGGGAATCAGGTGAGAAGCAGCAGTGGATGAGATACTGCAGATTCAGTCATTAAGGGCGTTTGGGCTTATATAGGATCAGGGTCCAATCAGGTGTTGCCATCCCTTCTCGGGACGGACAACCACCAGTCGTTTAACTATTTACAAGGTGTCCATTGCAGGTGCAGGTTAGATGGCCACTTCCCATTGATTGTTTATACCTCCACCTGCATGGTCCTCTGTTGGGACATGTCCATATATCCAGGATTGTCCTGAATTTGGGAACCGGGCTAGTGTCTCCCTGAATCGGTAGTGCCACATTTTACCCTTTTATTTATAAATATTTTTAGTTGGGACCATGAAAGCTGGGGTGACCCCGAGCCTCTTCAGCTGCGTGGAATATGGGTGACTGTGCCTGGCTTAGGTTTGTCACTACCCTCGTGTCCTTACTTGTTATTGGCTACCAGTCATGAGACCACTGCAGGGAAGGAATCATGGTCCCAAAGGGGAACTTAAGATGGCAGAGAAAAGCAGGCTTTTATCATTGCAGGGGCATGCGGAGAAGCTGTGGGCGGGACAGGCATAGAAAAGATCCAGAAGAGCTGGTGAGACACAAATCAAACCTAATTATTGTAAATTAAGAAGGCATAGCTTCAATGGAGGATAGTCTGATTTCCAAGAGGTCTTTGGTGGCCTTAGGAATGTCTGGACTCTGAATGGATGTTCTGAGAACCTGAAAAGCAAACTTTTGTTGTAAAAATGCTGAGGAATGCCTGAAGCCTGAATGGATGCCCTGAGACCTGAATGGATGCCCTGAGGACCTGGAAAGCAAACTTGTGTTGTAAACTCTGAAAACTTACTGCTTTCCATATGCATCTAAATAGGACAATTAGCATTAAAAGGGCTGTTACAAAAGTTAACCAAGTTACCAGATTTTAGGGGTGAAAAGCAGGTATCCTGTCCCATAATTGTTTGCCAAGGGACACAGCAATTATAATTTGAACTTTAGTTCCATTAATTTTTGATATGTCAAAGGATAGTTTGAAACATTCCAGGTACCATTAATATTGGCTGGCAGGAGACATAAGCCATCCTAGACTTCCCTCTTAGGGGCCAGGAAGAGCAGCACTCTGGATACATTTAAAAACATTTTTTTCTTTCTTTCCCTGTGGGAAGGAAATTTCAGGTTTGTCAGCTTGGGTGTGCCTGCCAGTATTTTATCTATGCCCTTAGGCAGATGGATCCTCCTTAATTAACTTAGGCCAAAATCTTGCAAGAAAAAAGGAAACATGAACATGAGTTGACCCAAATGCACATAGAATTTCTTGAAAACAGACTATGCTGGGTTTGGCATTTATCCTTCTTGATTTCAAAGTAATGGGATCTGACTAAAGTGCAGGCTTGAGTTTCTGTTCAACTTTAGCAGATGTATACTTAAGAACATGTACCTAGAAAGCACATTTGTCCCCAAGAGCTCATACCTACCTGGAGAAGGAAGAAATGAACTATTTCGATGACAATTATATTTTCGTGACTGGTAGATTCGATGGGATAAAATTCTATAAAAGAAGTCAGAGGAATGAGCAAGTTTGATTAAGCAATATCATAGTGGCTTTGTTATTTTGGGAACACATGGAAAAACCTTTAAGAACACAATGGTGTCTTCATTTGTAGTCCCATTAAAAATCAAAACGCCCTTTACCCACTCCGCCAACCCCGGGATGCGAGCAGTCTAGCTGGGATACACCGCGATCCAGGTAAGCTCCAACCCCACCCACCCCCAGAACCCCAGGCAGCCCAAGGAACCCAGCTCCTCCCACCAGCAAGCCAAAGCGGCACAGGGCCGGGTAGGACCTCCCACGGGCCACACCCCAGCTCCCCAAGGTTAAATAGCACCCCGCAGCACCGCTGCCACATCCTTTCTTTCCCCACTCCACTGCCACCTGGACTCATAGCGACCCAGGTAAGCTCCGCCCCTACCCACCCCTAGAACCCCAGGCAACCCAAGGGACCCAGTTCCTCCCATCAGCCAGCTAGAGCCGCGCCAGGCGGGAGGACCCCCCCCTGGGCCAAACCCCAGCTCCCCAGGTTAAATAGCGCCCCTCCACTGCCCAGCATCCTCGAAGTCCAGCTGGGACTCACCATGACCTAGGTAAGCTCTGCCCCCGCCCAATCCGAAAACCCCAGGCCAAATAATTCAGTTCAGTGAAAAATGCCCAGAAACAGAAAGTAGGTCTTAAGCGTTAAAAGGACTATGCCCAAGTCAAAATGCAAATCCATGAGAAACAACACCCAAGTAAACAAATCTCCCACTGAAGTAATCAATCCCATAGTGATGGACTCCAACCAGAACAAACCCACTGAAAATGGGCAAGAAAGCCTGACCCAGGATAACGACTTTCAAAACATGATTGTAATGGTTACTTTTAACTATTGCTGTGAGAGAGCACCCAAGTTGATCAACTTAAGGGAGAAAGGGAGGTTCATTAATCTTATGGTTCCAGAAGGAAAGTACAGTCTCTCAAAGCAGAGGCAGCATGGCTGGCTGGCCAAAGCTGGAGGAGACTGTCACCACAGACATCTTGGAAGCTGAAAGCTATAGACTGCTTGCAGCAAAGGCAGACTTCTCCTGAGGTAGGGTGGGAAAAATCCACCTCAAGGCCCACCTCTTGTGACTGCCTTTCTCCAGCAAGGCTCCACGTCTCAAGGTGCCATGACCTTGCCAAACACATGAGACTGTGTGCAACACATTTCAAACCATGACATACCACCCCTGGCCCCTACAGGATCATTGCCATCTCTTTATGCAAAACATACTCAGTCCAACTTTAAAAGTCTTCATAGGGCTGGAGAGGTGGCTCAGGGGTTAAGCCTCCGCCTTGCAGGCGGAAGGTCCTGAGTTCAGATCCCAGATCCCACGTATAGATGCGAGGCAGAAGCGGGGGCGGCCTGCGCTTCTGGTCCTGGTAGGGCGGAGCCTGTGAATCCTGGGGCAGAAGGAGGTGGAGGCGTCCATGGTGGTTCGCAAATTGCTCCATGGTTCTACACACACACACACACACACACACACGAGCGTGTGTGAACACACACACATGTGCATAGTTGAATAAATAATAATAAAAAATTAAAAAAGTTTAAAAACAAGGGAGGTCTTTCCAACTTCTGGTGTCTTCTGCAATTTCTTTCTTTAGGGTTCTAAAGTTTTCATTGTAAAGGAATTGCAGAAAACACCAGAAGGTGGAAAGACCTCCCTTGTTCCTGAATTGGCAGAATCAACATCGTAAAAATGACCATCCTACCAAAGACAATATACAGATTCAATGCTATACCAATCAAAATCCCAAAGCAATTCTTCAAAGAAGTTGACCAAACAATCTCAAAGTTCATATGGAGGCACAAAAGACCCAGGATAGCAAAAACAATCCTGAGTAACAAAAACACAGCTGGAGGTATTACCATACCAAACCTAAGTCTATACTAAAAATCCATAGTTATAAAGATAGCCTGGTACTGGCTCCAAAATAAACACACAGATCAATGGATAAGGATTGAAGACCCAGACATAAGCCCACAAAGTTACAGCCATTTGGTCCTTGACAAAGGGCCCCAAAGAATCCAATGGAAAAAGAACAGCATCTTCAACAAATGGTGCTGGCAAAACTGGATCTCCACATGCAGAAGATTAAAGCTGGACCCTTACTTGTCACCATGTACAAGACTTAATTCCAAATGGATCAAGGACCTTGATATCAGGCCAGAGACTTTAAAAACCATAGTTGAAAGGATAGGGAACTCCCTCGAGCTGATTGGGCTAGGCCAACACTTCCTAAACAGACATCCAATGGCACAGTCACTGCTACCAACTCTCATCAGTTGGGATCTTGTGAAGTTAAAGAGCTTCTGTTCAGATAAAGAGATTGTCACACGAGCTCAAAGGCAACCCAGAGAATGGGAGAAAATCTTCACTAACCACATATCTGACAGAGCTCTACTGTCCAGAGTGCACAAAGAACTTAGAAAACTAAACTCCAAGGAAAACACGGGCCCAATTAAAAAATGGGCCCTGGAACTTCAAAGAAACTTTACCAGGGATGAAATTAAAATGTCTAACAAATATCTTAAAAAATGCTCCACTTCCTTAACCATCAGGGAAATGCAAATCAAAACTTCCCTGAGATATCATCTCACCCCGGTCAGGATGGCAAAAATCCACAATACAAATAACACCAAATGCTGGAGAGGATGTGGAAAGAGGGGAACTCTCCTACATTGTTGGTGGGAATGCAGGCTCATACAGCCACTCTGGCGAGCCGTCTGGAGATTCTTAAAGAAATTAAAGATTGAAATGCCATATGACCCTGCTATCCCACTTTTGGGAATAACCCCCCATGCAGCAGAGGTTCGCCTCGATAGCACAAGCTCGACCATGTTCATAGCGGCACTGTTTACAATAGCAAAGTCATGGAATCAACCCAAATGTCCAACAGTTGACGAGTGGATAAGGAAACTGTGGTACATCTATACAATGGAGTACTACTCAGCCATCAAAAATGATGAATTACTGGAATTTGCTGGGAAATGGATGTCATTAGAAAGAATTATATTAAGTGAAGTATCCCAAACCCAGAAAATTAAGCGCCGTATGTACTCCCTAATAGGTGGCTCCTAGTACCAAACTCACCCACCCCACATTGAGACACTCAAAAGTAAACCTATGTAACACAGTAATTGCAAGGATTATGAACAAGAGAGATGGGGTAGGAGGGCCACACCAGAAACAAGGAGAGAGGGGACCATGTTACAGCAGAGAAAATAGGCCTCCATCAAGGTCTGCAAGTAAGTAATGAGAAACCTGGTTAAGTTCACAGATGTTCTTTCCTGATCTCACCAGAAGGGAAGGGCATATAGTCTAGCAGATAAAAAGTCATCATTTTGCAAATGGGTGATGGATCCCTCCCTCACTGAGGTTTCCTACTTTTATTACATCTATCCTTGAATGTGCTATTATAACAAGACTCCAGTTTAACAGCTTTTTGTCTCTGGCCAGGGGGTGACATACAGTGCCCAGCAGAATGGAGTGAAGGGAATTGCAGGAGCAGAAAAACTGCAAAAGAAAATCAACAAACCACAATCCAGAACTTCAGAGACTATATCAATCACATAGAACTAGGCTAGCCTAATCTCTCCCCATCCTGGAGCTCAGGGACATTTGCGGAAGAGGGGGCGGTAAGATTGTAAGAGGAAAAGGATGGGAGGAGCAACGATTTGCAAGATTCTCAACAATAGTTGGGGCCAAAGCAATCATAATGGGACTTTGCATGCCCTGCGCAATGTCCAGCGCACTGTTGCCCTCATAAAGTCTAGCATCTGTTAAGGGCACCGAGACCCCTGGAGGCAAGGGATTGACAGCCATAGTAGTGATCTTATGCTTAAGGGGAACAAGAGAAAGGGCTTATGGAAATGCCACTGGGTCCTTATATGTCATCGGAGAGGAGGACCCAGTGGAGAGTTAGGCGTACACAATAAAGGACTCTCTGGGAATTGGGGAGGAGGCACTGGGGGATGGGGAGGGGGAGGAGGGGGTTCGGGGGGAAGAGGGAGGGAACTGGTAAAAAAATTTTAAATGTATAATTAAATTTTTAATAAAAAAAAAAGAATAGGGAACATACTCCGTGGCATATATGTGGAAGATAGAGAAAAATAACTTTGCAGAGTTGGTTTTCTCCTTTTACCTTTACGTGGGTTCTGGAGATTGAATTCAGGTCATCAGGCTGAGCGTAAGCACCTTTATCCCTGGAGCTGCCTCACCGATCCTCCAGATTTTTGAGCAACCTGCATTGCTCTAATTCAGGGAACACTAAGCTGATTGAATAACATAGATTTCAGCATGCAGAACAGACCTGCTTTAAATATCTATTTCTAAAACAAAGTGATATCATTCACTTTTATAAGTTGTCAATGTGGATATAATAATTGATAACACACTGATACCTTACCCACAATGCCCGGAGCTTTTGGGAATTGCTGGGTTCAGTTGACAGGTATCAAGGATGCCAAGGGAGTGACTCTCAGCTACTGCCCTTGAGGAAAATGATCTTGCAAAACCTGGGCAGCAAATGCTGTGTTAGCATATATTTTTATTTCCTCCACAAATGCATGTTGATCACCTACAATAAAGCCAAAAGTATATAATAGACTTATCACCAGATCCAAGATCATAATTACATCTGGCCTAAAAGAAATTCAATGAATAGTAACAGAATAAATTAAGGCTTCCTCATGTTCAAAAAAAAAAGTTTAAAAAGTCTTCATAAAGTACAATGATAGTCCCAACAGTCCAAAAGTCCAAAGTCCAAAGCCTCCTGTAAAATCAAAATACAAGTAACATACTTCTAACATATAATGGCACAGAATAAATATTCCCATTCCAAAATGAAGAAATGGGGGATATCCAGGAAAGATTGGTGTGTAACAAGACTGAAAACCAGCAGGGCAAACTCCAAATCTTGCAGCTTCATGTCCAGCAGGTGAGCCTCTCTTTGAAAGGCCTCTCATCTCAGTTCCAAAGAGCTTTGGTTCCACTCTTCTAATGCAGCTGCCCATAGAATACGTTGGCCTCTTGAGCTGACTCCTCCCAGGGTATACAGCTCTCCTTATCAGATGTCCCACGTTGTGTCTGGAATCTCTAACATCTTTACTTCTCAATGACACACCAGGCTTTAACTCCACAGCACAAACTGCCCTTCTTGGGCCTCTAAACTGCAGGCTTCTTGCCTCATGATGCCTGGATTCTGCCAATTTTTGAAATCTTGGAGGAGGACTCCATGATCTCTCCATTTTACACCACTGAGGCCTCTAAAACCAGAACCACATGGACAACTTTGCAAAACTCGCTCCCATGAATCACAGCTGATTCTGTTTCTCTATGTTGACCATCTCTTTCACTATTGGGCAGTTGCTTGTTAAGAAAAACCAACTCCTGCTTTGGAACTCCATCCTTTAGCTCGAATCTTCTGAAAGGATTTGCATTCTTTTTTTATTATTATTATTTCCACTCATACAAACTTAATAGGTAGACCAGTTCCCTCCCTCCCTCCTCCTCCCGCTGAATCCCCTGCACCACTCCCCTCCCTCCCCATCCCCGAGTGCCTCCCCCCCAATTCCCAGAGTGTCCTTTATTGTGTATGCCTGACTCTCCACTGGGTCCTCCTCTCCGATGACGTATAAGGACCCACTGGCATTTCCCTGAACCCTTTCTCGTGTTTCCCTTAAGCATAGGAACACTACTGTGGCTGTCAATCCCTTGCCTCCAAGGATCTTGGTGCCTTTAGCAGATGCTAGACTTTGTGAGGTCAATAGTGTGTCAGACATTGCTCAGGGCATGCAAAGTCCTATTATGATTGCTTCGGCCCTAATTAGTGTTGAGAATCTTGCATATCATTGTTCCTCCCATCCTTTTGCTCTTACACTACCGCCCCCACTTCCGCAAATGTCCCTGAGCTTCAGGATGGGGAGAAATTAGTCTGGCCTAGTTCTAGATGGTTGATATAGAGTCTCTGAAGTTCTGGATTGTGATTTGTTGATTTTATTTTGCAGTTTTGCTTCTCCTGCAATGCCCTTCACTCCATCCTGATGGGCACTGTATGCCACCCCCTAGTCAGAGACAAAAAGCTGTTAAACTGGAGTCTTATTATAAGAACACATTCAAGGGTAGATGTAATAAGAGTAGGAAACCTCAGTGAGGCAGGGGGTCAATCACCCATTTGCAAAATGATTACTTTTTATCTGCCAGACTATATGCCTTCCCCTTCTGGTGAGATCATACCCCATCAGTTGGAAATGATAAGGAAAGAACGTCTGTGAACTTAACCAGGTGTCTCATTACTTACTTGCAGTCCTTGATGGAGGCCTAGCTTCTCTGCTGTAACATGGTCCCCTCTCTCCTTGTTTCTGGTGTGGCCCTCCTACCCCATCCATCCTGTTCATAATCTTAGCAATTATTGCATTATATAGGTTTACCTTTGAGTGTCTCAATGTGGGCTGGGTTAGTTCGGTACTAGGAGCACCAATTAGGGAGTACATACGGCGCTTAATTTTGTGGGTTTGAGATACTTCACTTAATATAATTGTTTCTAATGACATCCATTTCCCAGGAAATTCCAGTAATTCATCATTTTTGATGGCTGAGTAGTACTCCATTGTATAGATGTACCACAGTTTCCTTATCCACCCGTCAACTGTTGGACATTTGGGTTGATTCCATGACTTTGCTATTGTAAACAGTGCTGCTATGAACATGGTCGTACTTGTGCTATTGAGGTGAACCTCTGCTGCAGGGGGGGTTATTCCCAAAAGTGGGATAGCAGGGTCATATGGCATTTCAATCTTTAATTTCTTTAAGAATCTCCAGACGGCTCGCCAGAATGGCTGTATGAGCCTGCATTCCCACCAGCAATGTAGGAGAGTTCCCCTCTTTCCACATCCTCTCCAGCATTTGGTGTTATTTGTATTGTGGATTTTTGCCATCCTGACCGGGGTGAGATGATATCTCAGGGAAGTTTTGATTTGCATTTCCCTGATGGTTAAGGAAGTGGAGCATTTTTTAAGATATTTGTTAGACATTTTAATTTCATCCCTGGTAAAGTTTCTTTGAAGTTCCAGGGCCCATTTTTTAATTGGGCCATTGTTTTCCTTGGAGTTTAGCTTTCTTAGTTCTTTGTACACTCTAGACAGTAGAGCTCTATCAGATATGTGGTTAATGAAGATTTTCTCCCATTGTGTGTGTTGCCTTTGAGCTCATGTTACAATCTCTTTATCTGAACAGAAACTCTTTAATTTCACAAGATCCCAACTGTTGAGAGTTGGTAGCAGTGACTGTGCCATTGGATGTCTGTTTAGGAAGTGTTGGCCTAGCCCAATCAGCTTAAGGGAGTTCCCTATCCGTTCAACTATGGTTTTTATAGTCTCTGGCCTTATATAAAGGTCGTTGATCCATTTGGAATTAAGTCTTGTACATGGTGACAAGTAAGGGTCCAGCTTTAATCTTTTGCATGTGGAGATCCAGTTTTGCCAGCACCATTTGTTGAAGATGCTGTTCTTTTTCCATTGGATTCTTTGGGCCCCTTTGTCAAAGATCAAATGGCTATATTTTTGTAGGCTTATATCTGGATATTCAAGCCTTATCCATTGATCTGTGTGTCTATTTTGGAGCCAGTACCAGGCTGTTTTTATAGCTATGGATTTGTAGTATAGACTTGGGTTTGGTATGGTAATACCTCCAGCCATGTTTTTGTTACTCAGGATTGTCTTTGCTATCCTGGGTCTTTTCTGCCTCCATATGAATTTTGAGATTATTTGGTCAACTTCTTTAAAGAAATGGTTTGGGATTTTAATTGGTATAGTATTGAATTTGTATATTGCCTTTGGTAGGATGGTCATTTTTACGATGATTCTGCCAATCTGGGAACATGGAAGGTCTTTCTGCCTTCTGGTGTCTTTTGCAATTTCTTTCTTTAGGGTTTTAAAGTCTTCATTGTAAAGGTCTTTTACCTTCTTGGTTAGGTTTATACCAAGGTATTTCATTTTTTGGGGGCTATAGTAAATGGAATTGTTTCTCTCAAGGCTTTTTCACTACTTTCATTCTGGGCATATAGGAAGGCCACTGATTTTTTACATTTATTTTGTATTCTGCCAACCTGCTGAATTTCTCAATTAGTTCCAGGCGCTCCTGGTGGAATTTTGGGATCACTCAGGTATAGGATCATGTCATCTGCAAATAAGAATAGCTTGAATTCTTCCTTGGCGATTTGAATCCCTCTTTTTAAAAATTTTTTTATTATTATTTATTATGCATTCAATTGTGCATGTATGTGTGTGTGTGTGCGTGTGTGTATGTGTGTGTATGTGTATAGAACCACGGACAAATTCAGGAACCACCATGGACCGCCTCCATCTCCTTTTTACTCTGCCCCGAGATTTACAGGCTCTGCTCTACCAGGACCAGAAATGCAGGCCGTCCTGCCTCCGCCCGGGATCTATACGTGGGGTCTAGGATCTGAACTCAGGACCTTCTGCCTGCAAGGCAGAGGCTTAACTCCTGAGCCACCTCTCCAGCCCCTTGAATCCCTCTTATGTCCCTTTGTTGTCTTATGGCTTCGGCTAAGACTTCAAGTACAATATTGAATAGAAGTAGTGAGAGTGGACAGCCTTGTCTAGTTCCTGATCGAAGTGGGAATGCTTCAAGTTTTTCCCCATTGAGTATAATCCTTACTGTTGGCTTATTTTATACAGCTTTTATTATATTGATAAAGGTTCCTTCCATTCCAACTTTCTCTAGGGGTTTTGATCTAAAGGGCTGTTGGATCTTGTCAAAAGCCTTTTCTGCATCTATCGAGAGTATCAGGTGGTCTTTGCTTTTCGACTGGTTTATATGTGAATTACATTTATTGATTTGCGTAGGTTGAGTTAACCTTGTGTGACGGGATAAAGCCTACTTGATCCCTGTGGATGATCTTTTTGATATGTTTTTGAATCCTATTTGCTAAGACTTTGTTGAGAATCTTTGCGTCTGTGTTCATCAGAGAGATCAGCCTATAGTTTTCTTTTTTAAGTGAATCTATATTAGGTTTTGGGATTAAGACGATATTCACTTCATAGAAGGAATTTGGTAGTGTTCCTTATTTTGCTATTTGATGCAACAATTTAGGGAATATTGATGTTATTAACTCCTTAAATGTCTGGTAGAACTCTGGGGTGAATCCATCTGGTCCAGGATTCGAGATTACTTCTTCAATTTCCTTATATGTTATAGGACTATTTAAATAATTCACAACTTATTGATTCAATTTAGGTAAGTTGTGTTTACTTAGAAATTCATCCATCTCTTTTATGTTGTCAAACTTCACAGGGTATAAGGTTTTGAAATATGATGTTATAATTCTCTGGATTTCTTGGGTGTCAGTGGTGATAACTCCATGTTCATTTCTAATTTTGTTAATTTGGGTTTTCTCTCTCTTGCTTTTGGTTAATGTAGCTAGGGTGTATCAATCTTATTGATTTTTTCAAAGAACCAGCTTTTTGACTGGTTGATTTTTTTCTATCGTTTTCTTAGTCTCGATTTCAGATATTTCTCCCCTTATTTCGCTAATCTCCTCTCTTCACTACTTTGGGATCAGATTGCTCTAGTTTCTCTAAAGCTTTAAGCTGGATCGTTAAGTTATTTATTCCTGATGTTTCCATTTTTTTGATGTAGGCATTAAATACCTTGGTATGAGAGCTTTCATTGTGTCCCAGAGATTTTGGTAAGTTGTATTTTCATTATCATTCGCTTTCAGGAAATCTTGAATTTCCTTTTTAATTTCTTCCTGAATCCAAATCTCATAGAGCATCATAGTGTTAAGTTTCCAGGAGTTCGTGTGTTTTCTCCTGTTTGTTGTGTTGTGGATGTCCAGCTTTAGGGCACAGGTTAGAATTTCAACTTTTTGGTATATGTGTAGATTCATTTTGTGGCTCAATATGTGATCTATTTTGGAAAAATTTCCATGTGCTGCTGTGAAAAATGTGTATTCTTTGGTGCGTGGATGAAAAGTTCGATAGAGATCTGTAAGGACCATTTCTTTTAGGGTTTGATTAAGTTCCAAAGTGTCTCTGTTAAGCTTTTGACCTGTTGATCTATCCCATGTTGAGAGGGCCATGTTGAAGTCCCCAAGAATTATCATTTGGGGGTTGATTTCTTGCTTTAGACCCTGTAGCGTTTTCTTAATGAATGTGGAGGGGCCCGTACGGGTGCATATACATTCAGTATTGTGAAGTCTTCCTGGTGAATTGTACCTGTGACTAAAATGTAGTATCCATCTGTGTCTCTTATGATTTTCTTTGGTTTGAAGTCCACTTTGTCTGAAAGCATAATTGTTACCCCTGCCTGTTTCCTGGTTCCATTAGCTTGCAAGATTTTGGACCAGCCTTTCATTCTTAGGATGTGCCTATCTTTTGTGGTCAGATGAGATTCCTGAAGGCAGCAGATTGTTAGATTGGGGTTTTTAATCCAAGTTTGTAATCTGTGTCTCTTAATCGGTGAGTTAATACCATTGACATTTAATGTTATAATGGAGACATTATTTTTAATTCTGGACATTTTTTATGTTTAGTAGATTTTGTAAGCATGTTGTTTGATATTTATATTTTGGTGGTATTATGCTTCCCTTCTGTCCTCCTGGATACACTTGTTCTTTTCTTCAAGCTTGAGTATCATTTCTAGCATTTTTTGAAGGCCTGGTTTGGTAGACATGTATCCCTTTAAGTTGTCTTTGCGCTGGAAAACTTTTCTTTCTCCTTCAATCATGACAGATAGATTTGCCGGGTATATCAGTCTGAGTTGGCACTTTTGCTCATTTAATACTTGAAGTACGTCTCTCCAAGCTCTTCTTGCTCTTACTGTTTCTATTGAGTAGTCATTTGCTATTCTAATAGGTTTACCTTTAAAAGTGAGTTGCTTTTTTTCTCTTGAAGCTCTCAGCACCTTTTCTTTGTCTTGAATGTGGAGTGTTTTGACTATTATTTGCCGTGGCGATTTTCTATTTTGGTCATATCTGTTTGGAGTGCGAAATGCCTCTTGTATTTGGATAGTCCTCTCATTCATTAGTTGTTGGAAGTTTTCATTTATGATGAATTGAAATATTTCCTCAGGTGTGGTATTTTGGGATTCTTTTTCGGATATTCCATGAATGAGCATGTTAGGCTTCTTCAGGGTGTCCCATATCTCTTGAATGTTTCTCTCTAGTACTTTTTGGCTTTAACAATCTCTTCCATTGAGCTGGTTAATTCTCCCACTTTGTCTTCAAGATCTGAAATTCTATTTTCTGCCTCATTTGTTCTGCTGATAAGACTCTCTGTAGAGTTTTGGGTTGAAGATAACTTCTTAGTTCAATTTTAAACTCTGCCTGAGAATTTTTTAACTGCTCTATACCTATTTTTGTTTCTTGAACTGGTTTTCTCAACTCCTTCAGGTGCCTGTTGTGTTCCTGTTCAAAGTGGTTGATACGGTTGTTTAACTCTTCTCGGATTTCCTCTTTCATAGTATTAATCATGGTAATGATCATACTTTTTTTTTTAAATTTTTTTTATTATTATTATTATTATTTATTCAACTGTGTACATGTGTGTGTGTATGTGCTCTCACGCACGTGTGTGTCTGTGTGTGTGTGTGTCTGTGTATGTGTAGAACCATGGACGAATTCGCGAACCACCATGGACGCCTCCACCTCCTTCTGCCCCGGGATTCACAGGCTCCGCCCTACCAGGACCAGAAGCGCAGGCCACCCCCGCTTCCGCCTGGCGTCATACGTGGGATCTGGGATCCGAACTCGGGACCTTCCGCCTGCAAAGCGGAGGCTTAACTCCTGAGCCACCTCTCCAGCCCGGTAATGATCATACTTTGAAAGTCATTATGTTGGGTCTGGCTTTCATGGCTATTTTCTGTGGATTTGTTCTGGTCAGAATCCTTCATTATGGGATTGATTCTTTCGGTGGGAGATTGGTCCTCTAGAGTTTTGTTTCTCGTGGATCTGTATTTTGACTTTGGCATTATTGTTTTGTTTTTTAGGACCTTTCAGTTTCTGTGTGTTTTTCACTGAACCAATGTAGTTGGTATTGTTACACTTGCCAGTTATTACTAGTGTTTGCCTTGGATTGGGTATGTTTGTGTATTGTTATTGTTATATCCTAGATGAGGCTACTAGGCTTAGTACATCAGTGAAGTCAGATTAAGTAATCAGGGGGTGAATATTAGTATGGTAGTGCACCTTTATGATTTAGTATCTTGGAGAATGTGAGGATGAGGGGTGTACTCCCTGGAGTCATGTGTTTTTGGGGTGGCTGTATGAGGGAGTTGATCTATAGCCTTGATACTAGAAACGATCAGTAAGGTGAAAAGGAAAAAAAAAGTTTACTTATCTTTGGGCTGGATATGAAGAATCTCGCCCACGTGATATAATGATTGTAGTGGAGTCCAGATGTATGGCCTGTGTTCCTTAGAGTTTTGCTTGAGTTTCCTTTGGCCTCTATTGAATTCTGAGTAGCAGTGTGTCTTCTGTGGACCACGTGCGTAGGTCCCTGGTGGGCCAGAGAGGCAGAGGGTCTGATGTTGATGGCAGAATTCTTCACCTAGTATCTGGGAGCTTCGCGTGGGTTGGTGTGAAGGGAGGGGCAAAGCCACCGGCCACACGGGTGCCGGCCAGGCGGCTCCGAGGTGGGGGGAGGATTTGCATTCTTGAGTGGGAGCCTTCCCTGAGGATCTTGCCCTCGAGCTAGGGCCTCTCCTATTATTCAAATTAAGAGCAGGCTTTGATTTAAATATGGAGCTAATCTCTTCAATAGCCATTTTGTTCTCTGCTTCTTCCTGGTTCAACTCGTTAAGTTTGCCATTGTATTTTTCATCATTATATCTTACAGTTTTTGCTTCTTCCTGCCTGATTCTTTGCTCTTTTTCATAATTTTTAAGACAACTAAAATTTCCTCCACCGGCACGCCAGCTTAATTTCAGGCAACTTTCAGGACGAGGGCAAAATTTTACTAAACTCTCCATGAACACATGGCTCAATGTATCACTCTTACAGCTGCAAACACAGTCTCTGTTCCCCTTTGGACCATCACAAGCTGGGCTTCCACTGTATGCGTCTTTCACAGCATTGCTATCCTCTGAGCTCTCACAAGAAAGGTCCCTTTGACCTAACCACCAAGACGCAAAGACTTTCCCAGCACAAAGTTCCAAAGTTCTCCATATTTCTCCCAACAAACAGTTCCAAAGGCACACTAGCCACATCACAGCATTGGTCATGCTTCTGGGTACCAACTTTTCTCAGCTTCACAAACAACTTCACTTTGTGGTACCAGATGTTCTTAATCTCCCAGCAATGCCCCACTACCCGGTACCAATTTCTGTAATGGTTACTCTTAACTATTGCTGTGAGAGAGCACCCAAAGTCGATCAACTTAAAGGAGACAGGGAGGTTCATTCATCTTACGGTTCCAGAGGGAAAGTACAGTCTCAAAGCAGAGGCAGCATGGCTGGCTGGCCAAAGCTGCAGGAGGCTAAGTCACCACAGACATCTTGAAAGCTGAGAGCTGTAGACTGCTTGCAGCAAAGGCAAACTTCTTCTGAGGTAGGGTGGGACTAATCCACTTCAAAGCCCAACCCTTGTGACTTCCTTCCTCCGGCAAGGCTCCACATCTCAAGGTGCCATGACCTTGCCAAACACATGAGACTGTGGGAGACACATTTCAAACCATGACAATGATCATTACCATATTAAATACTATGAAAGAGAAAATCCAGGAGGAATTAAATAATCACATCAATTTCTTTGAAGATGAAAACATAGACACTTGGTGGAGTTGAGAAAAAGTTCAAGAAACAAAAACAGGCATAGACCAGTTAAAACAGATTCAAGCAGAGTTCAAAACTGAAGTAAAAGACAAGTTATCTTCAATCCAGAACTCAACAGAGACTCTTATCAGCAGAACTAATGAAGCAGAAAACAGAATTTCAGACCTTGAAGACAAAGTGGGAGTATTAACCAGCTCAATGGAAGAGGTTGTTAAAGCCAAAAAGATATTGAAGAGACACATTCAAGAGTTATGGCACACCCTGAATAAGCCTAACATGTGTATTCATGAAATACCAGAGCAAGAATCTCAAAATGATCATCAAGGAAAATTTTCTCATCTAAAAAAAGAGAGGCCCATCCATACACAAGAGGCATTCTACACCCCAAACAGATATGACCAAAATTGAAACTCGCCACGGCAAATAATAGTTAAAACACTCCACATTCAATATAAAAAAATGGTGCTGGGAGCTTCAAGGGAAAAAAACAAGTCACTTTTAAAGGTAAACCTATTAAAATAACAAACGACTTCTCAGTCGAAACAGTAAAAGCAAGAAGAGCTTGGAGAGACATAATTCAAGTATTGAATGAGCAAAAATTTCAACCCAGGCTGATATAACCCGCAAAACTATCCGTCATGATCGAGGGAGAAAGAAAAGTCTTCCAGCACAAAGACAACTTGAAGTGATACATGTCCACCAAACCAGGCCTTCAAAAAATGCTAGAAATGATATTCAAGCGTGAAGAAAGAAAACAGGCATATCCGGGAAAATAGATGGGAAGTATAACCATTAAAAGTGAAGCAATATACTTACAAAAACCACTAAACATAATAAATGTCTAGAATTAAAAATAGTTCTCCATTATAACACTAAATGTTAAAGGAATTAACTCTTTGATCGAGAGACACAGATTACAAACTTGGATTAAAAATCACAATCCATCAATCCGCTGCCTGCAGGAAACCCATCTCACCACAAAAGATAGGCACATCCAAAAAATAAAAGACTGGTCAACAGTTCCACAAACTAATGGAAACAGAAAACAGGCAGGGGTAACCATTATGCTATCGGACAAAGTGGACTTCAAATAAAAAAAAAAAAAGCATAAGAGACACAGATGGATACTACATTTTACATACTTCACCAGGAAGACTTCACAATACTGAATATATATGCACCCAATACACCCTCCCCCACATTCATTACGCAAATCCTACAATGTCTAAAGTGAGAAATCAATCACAAAACGATAATTCTTGGGATTTCAATACCGCCCTCTCAACATGGGATAGATCTACAGGTAAAAAACTTAACAGAGACACTTTGGAGCTTAATCAAACCATTACTGAAATGGATCTTACAGATCTCTATCGAACTTTTCATCCACACATCAAAGAATACACAATTTTCTCAGCAGCACACAGAACTTTCTCCAAAATAAATCACATATTGGGCCATAAAACGAAACTCCACATATGCAGGAATGTTGAAATTCTAGCCTGCACCTTATCAGACCACCATGGCCTAAAGCTTGACATCCACAACACAAGAAGCAACAAAAAATACACTAACTCCTGGAAACAACACTATGATTCTAAATGAGAATTGGATTCAGAAAGAAATTACAAAGGAAATTCAAGATTTCCTGAAAGTGAACGATAATGAAAATACAGCTTATCAAAATTTCTGGGACACAATGAAAGCTGTCCTAAGAGAAGTTCATAGCTCTTAATGCCTACATCAAAAAAATGGAAACATCACAAAAAAATAACAATGCATCTTAAAGCTTTAGAGACACTAGAGCAACCTGATCCCAAAAGCAGTAGAAGGGAGGAGATTAGCAAAATAAGGGGAGAAAATACACCCCTAGCTAAATTAACCAAAAGCAAGAGAAAGAAAATCCAAAATAACAAAATTAGAAATGAAAATGGAGTTATCACAACTGATACCCAAGAAATCCAGAGAATTATAACGTCATATTTAAAAAACTTATACTCTGTGAAATTTGACAACACAAAAGAGATGGATGAATTCCTAAGTAAATACAACTTACCTCAATTGAATCAATAAGTTTGAATTATTTAAATAGTCCTATAACATATGAGGAAATTGAGGAAGTAATCTCAAATCTTCCCACCAAAAAATGTCCTGGACCAGATGGATTCACCCCAGAGTTTTACCAGACATTTAAGGAGATTATAACACCAATACTCCTTAAACTGTTGCATCAAATAACAAAGGAAGGAACACTACCAAATTCCTTCTATGAAGCGAATATCGTCTTAATTCCAAAACCTAATAAGATTCACTTAAAAAAGAAAACTATAGGCTGATCTCTCTGATGAGCACAGATGCAAAGATTCTCAACAAAGTCTTAGCAAATAGGATTCAAAAACATATCAAAAAGATCATCCACAGGGATCAAGTAGGCTTTATCCCGTCACACAAGGTTAACTCAACCTACGCAAATCAATAAATGTAATTCACATATAAACCAGTCGAAAAGCAAAGACCACCTGATACTCTCGATAGATGCAGAAAAGGCTTTTGACAAGATCCAACAGCCCTTTAGATCAAAACCCCTAGAGAAAGTTGGAATGGAAGGAACCTTTATCAATATAATAAAAGCTGTATAAAATAAGCCAACAGTAAGGATTATACTCAATGGGGAAAAACTTGAAGCATTCCCACTTCGATCAGGAACTAGACAAGGCTGTCCACTGTCACCACTTCTTTTCAATATTGTACTTGATGTCTTACCTGAAGCCATAAGACAACAAAGGGACACAAAAGGGATTCAAATCGGTAAGGAAGAAGTTAAGTTATCTCTATTTGCAGATGATATGATCTTATACCTGAGTGATCCCAAAAACTCCACCAGGAAGCTCCTGGAACTAATACAGAAGTTCAGCAGGGTGGCAGGATACAAAATAAATGTACAAAAATCAGTAGCCTTCCTATATGCCCAGAATGAAAGAAGTGAAAAAGCCCTGAGAGAAGCAATCCCATTTACTATAGCCCCTAAAAAAATGAAATACCTTGGTATAAACCTAACCAAGGAGGTAAAAGATTTTACAATGAAAACTTTAAAACCCTAAAGGAAGAAATTGCAGAAGACACCAGAAGGTGGAAAGACCTCCCATGTTTCTGAATTGGCAGAATCAACATCGTAAAAATGACCATCCTACCAAAGGCAATATACACATTCAATGCTATACTAATTAAAATCCCAAAGCATTTCTTTAAAGAAGTTGACTAAACAATCTCAAAATTCATATGGAGGCACAAAGGACCCAGGATAGCAATGACAATCCTGAGTAACAAAAACATGGCTGGAGGTATCACCATACAAAACCTTAGTCTGTACTACAAATCCATAGTTATAAAAACAACCTGGTACTGCCTCCAAAATAGACACACAGATCAATGGATAAGGGTTGAAGCCCCAGATATAAGCCCACAAAATAAGAGCCATTTGATATTTGACAAAGGGGCCCAAAAAAATCCAATGGAAAAAGAACAGTATCTTCAATAAATGGTGCTGGCAAAACTGGATCTCCACATGCAGAAGATTAAAGCTGGACCCGTACATGTCACCATGTACAAGACTTAATTCCAAGTGGATCAAGGACCTTGATATAAGGCCAGAGACTATAAAAACCATAGGTGAAAGGGTATGGAACTCCCTCGAGCTGATTGGGCTAGGCCAACAGTTTCTAAACAGACATCCAATAGCCCAGTTACTGCTACCAACTCTGAACAGTGGGATCTGGTGGAATTAAAGAGCTTCTGTTCAGATATATGCATTGTAACACGTGCTCAAAGGTAACCCACAGAGGCGCCACCTCCTCGCGCTGCTTTCCGAACCTCCAGCGGTGGCGCCCCGCCTCCGGTCTCCGTCCTTACCTCCCCGCCCCCTCCTAGTTTCGCGTCTCCTAGCCCATTGCGCCCGCTATAATCACATGATTGCCTCGTCCGGGTCCTTTGCGTTCTCTCTCCCTCTCCCAACATGGTGGCCTCAGTAAAAAAGAAGAATAAGGGGAAAACTATCTCCCTAACAGACTTTCTGGCTGAGGATGGGGGAACTAGTGGAGGAAGCACGTATGTCCCCCCCAAACCAGTCAGCTAGGCTGATGAAACAGACGACCTGGAAGGAGATGTGTCAACAACTTGGCACAGTAACGATGACGATGTGTATAGGGCACCTCCAATTGACCGTTCTATCCTTCCCACTGCTCCACGGGCTGCTCGGGAACCCAATATCGACCGGAGCGGTCTTCCCAAATCTCCACCCTACACTGCTTTCCTAGGGAACCTGCCCTATGATGTGACAGAAGACTCCATTAAAGAATTCTTTAGAGGATTAAATATCAGTGCAGTGCGTTTACCTCGTGAACCCAGTAATCCAGACCGGTTGAAAGGTTTTGGTTATGCTGAGTTTGAGGATCTGGATTCCTTGCTCAGTGCACTGAGTCTCAATGAAGAGTCTCTAGGTAACAGAAGAATTCGAGTGGATGTTGCTGATCAAGCACAGGATAGACAGGGATGATCGTTCTTTTGGCCGAGATAGAAATTGGGATTCTGACAAAACAGACACAGACTGGAGGGCCAGTCCTGCCACAGACAGCTTTGACGACTACCCGCCTAGAAGAGGTGATGATAGCTTTGGAGACTAGTATCGTAGGATTCAGATCGGTATCAGGATGGGTATCGGGATGGGTATCGTGATGGTCCACACCGGGATATGGATCGATATGGGGGCCGGGATCGCTATGATGACCGAGGCAACAGAGACTATGACAGAGGCTATGACTCTAGGATAGGGAGTGGCAGAAGAGCATTTGGCAGTGGATACCATAGGGATGATGACTACAGAGGAGGTGGGGACCGCTATGAAGACCCGTATGACAGACAGGACAATCGATCATGGAGCTCCAGAGATGATTATTCTTGGGATGATTATAGGCGTGATGATAGAGGTCCCCCCCAAAGACCCAAACTGAATCTAAAGCCTCCGAGTACTCCTAAGGAAGATGACTCCTCTGCTAGCACCTCCCAGTCCAGTCGAGCGGCTTCTATCTTTGGTGGGGCAAAGCCTGTTGACACAGCTGCTAGAGAAAGAGAAGTAGAAGAGCGGCTACAGAAGGAGCAGGAGAAATTGCAGCGCCAGCTGGATGAGCCAAAACTAGACCGTCAACCCCAGGAGAGACACCCAAGTTGGCGAAGTGAAGAAACTCAGGAACGAGAACGGTCGAGGACAGGAAGTGAATCGTCACAGACTGGAACCTCAGCCACATCTGGCAGAAATACACGAAGGAGAGAGAGTGAGAAGTCTCTAGAAAACGAAACATTCAATAAAGAAGAAGACTGTCACTCTCCAAATTCTAAGCCTCCTAAATCCGATCAGCCTCTAAAGGTAATGCCAGCACCTCCACCAAAGGAGAATGCGTGGGTGAAACGAAGCTCTAATCCTCCTGCTCGATCACAGAGCTCAGACCCAGAGCAGCAATCCCCTCCCAGTGGTGGGGGGAAAATGGCTCCAGCTCAGCCATCTGAGGAAGGACCAGCAAGGAAAGATGAAAATAAAATAGATGGAGTGAATGTCCCAAAAGGTCAACCTGGGAACTCTAGCCGAGCTCCAGGAGATGGAGGGAACAAAGACCACTGGAAGGAGTCTGATAGGAAAGATGGTAAAAAGGATCAAGACTCCAGATCTACACCTGAGCCAAAGAAACCTGAGGAAAATCCAGCCTCTAAGTTCAGTTCTGCAAGCAAGTATGCTGCTCTTTCCGTGGATGACGAAGATGAGAACGAGGGAGAAGACTACACTGAGTAGACTTCTATGTTCTGAGCTCTCTCCTAGTCTCTCCACCCTGGAACATTCAAGAGCAAATCAAACCTCTATCTAGACAAGACAAAATAAAACTCACCATCTCTTGAAAAAAAAAAAAAAAAGGTAATCCACAGAATGGGAGAAAATCTTCACTAACCACATATCTGACAGAGCTCTACTGTCCAGAGTGCACAAAGAACTAAGAAAGCTAAACTCCAAGGAAAACAATGGCCCAATTAAAAAATGGGCCCTGGAACTTCAAAGAAACTTTACCAGGGATGAAATTAAAATGTCTAACAAATATCTTAAAAAATGCTCCACATCCTTAGCCATCAGGGAAATGCAAATCAAAACTTCCCTGAGATATCATCTCACCCCTGTCAGCATGGCAAAAATCCACAATATAAATAACAAATGCTGGAGAGGATGTGGAGAGAGAGAACTCTCCTACATTGCTGGTGGAAATGCACTCAGGCAAGCCATCTGGAGTTACTTAAAGAAATTAAGTATTGAAATGTCATATGACTCTGTGATTCCACTTTTGGGAATAACCCCCCATACAGCAAAAATTCACCTTGATAGCACAAGCACGATCATGTTCATAGCAGCACTGTTTACAAAAGCAAAGTCGTGGAATCAACCCAAATGTCCAACAGTTGACGAGTGGGTAAGGAAACTGTGTTACATCTATACAATGGAGTACTACTCAGCCATCAAAAATGATGAATTACTGGAATTTGCCAGGAAATAGATGGAATTAGTAACAATTATATTGAGTGAAGTATCCCAGACACAGAACATTAAGCACTATATGTACTCTCTAATAGGTGGCTCCTAGTACAAAACCGACTTAGAGACACTCAAAGGTTAATCTCTGTAATAACTACAGTAATTGCTAAGATTATGAACAGGAGGGATGTGGAAGGATGGCCACACCAGTAACAAGGAGAGAGTAGACCATGTTACAGCAGAGAAAATAGGCCACCATCAAGGACTGCAAGTAAGTAATGAGATATCTGGTTAAGTTCACAGGCTTTCATTCCTGAACATTTACAACTGATGGGGTTTGATCTCACCAGAAGGGGAGGGCATATAGTCTGGCACATAGAAAGTAACCATATCGCAGATGATTGACCCCTCGCTCACCGTGGTTTCCTACTTTTATTACATCTACCTTTGAATATACAGTTAAAACAAGATTATAATTTAACAGGTTTTTATCTCTGGCCAGGGGGTGACATCCAATACTCATCAGGGTGGAGCCAAGATCATTGCGGAACAGCAAAACTGAAAAAAAACAACAAATCATAATCTAGAACATCAGAGACTTTATATCTATCATTTAGAAATAGGCCAACCTAATCTCTCACCATCCTGAAGCTCAGGAAAATTTGCGGAAGAGGGGGCGGTAAGATTATAAGAGCACAAGGATGGGAGGAGTCATGATATGCAAGATACTCCAGACAAGTTAGGGCTGAAGCAATCATATTTGGATTTTACATGCCCTGCGCAATATCCAACACACTTATTTTTTTATTTTTTTTTATTTCAGCTCATACAAACTTATTAGGTACACCAGTTCCCTCCCTCCCTCCTCCTCCCCCCGTACCCCTTGCTCCCCCTCCCCACCCCTCTCCCTCCCCATCCCCCAGTGCCTCCCACCCCAATTCCCAGAGAGTCCTTTCTTGTGCATGTCTGATTTTCCTCTGGGCCCTCCTCTCCGATGACGTACAAGGACCCAGTGGCCTTTCCCGAACCCTTTCCCGTGTTCCCCTTAGGTATAGGAACACTGCTGTGGCTGCCAATCCTTTCCAACACATTTATTGATCTCATAAAGTCTAGCATTTGTTATAGGCACTAGGATCCTTGGAGGCAAGGGATCGACAGCCACAGTAGTGTTCCTATGCTCAACAGAAACACAGGAAAGGGTTCTGGGAAATGCCACTGGGTCCTTGCACCTTATTGAAGAGGAGGACAAAGAGGAGAGTTTGGCATGCACATTAAAGGATGCTCCAGGGAACGGGAAGGGAAGGGGGAAAGAAGGGGGGAATAGGAGGTTGGAAGAAGGGGGGACTGGTGTACCTGTTAAGTTTGCATGAGTGGAAATAAAAAAAAATACACACAGAAAAAAACAGAACCAAGCGAAAAAATTTTTCATGAAAGAAAGCTTACAATATATCAGAAAAACAATTGTGATCGAAATGAAAACATAACTAGTTAAGGCCTTACGTGTTACCAAAATTATTTGTTCTTATTTTAAGTATACATATATTATTTAAAAATGGCATGCCAAAATTTTTATATCAGAGCGCAACAGAAATGAAAACAAATTGAAATGGCTACAGACAAGACACACATGTAAACACAGAACATATAGCATGAACATTTTACCAGCAATTGTAGAATTTACCAGCAACTATCTTAAAATTACCCTTGAAAGCTTTATTAAAAGTGGATTAACATTTAGAAAAACCTTATTTAAAACAAGACCTCACATTAGTTAAGTCCGGCAGCTTAGCTTAATTATGAAAAACATCTAGGAAGGAAAATATTCTTATCTATAGTCCAGTTCCCACATATTCTTTGAGGGAGGATCCAAGGTGCTAAAACTGCAGCCTCATCCCAAACGTTCTCTAGGCCAGCAGACTTAACCTCCATGCCTCTAGTCTCTAGGAGAAATTTTAAGATACATATCTGGGGACTCCTTGCAGTGTGAGGGGAGGTTGCCCATTTTTCTAAAGAACAGAGATGAGACCAAAAGAGGCACAGATGAGACAAGGAATGTATTGGACCCAAATGTGTTATGCTTGGTGGGGGACTTCCAGAGTACCCCCTTGGGCTGTAGGCGCATATGTGCCTCCAGGTCAGGCCAATTCAATGTAATGGAGCCTGGGCTCTGGGTTCTGAGGGGACCAATTTCTCATGTGAACTCCCCAGGAAAAGCCTTGATTTAGAGGGGCTCTTTGATCTTGGGGAAATCAAATGAGCGACTGGGGCTCCTATCTTATTAGCAAATCAAATGAGAGATTGTTTTCCTAACCTAAAGTGGTGCTCCTTGATCATCAGCAAATCAAGCAAGCAATTGTGTTCCTAAAGGCAACAGGGAAAGGGTAAGAGGAGGGGGCGTCTACTCAATTTCAGGCACCAAAATCACAAGGAACACAAAACCAAAGGGGTCGCTCATGGAACTTTACCATAGTGGATGCCTTCTCTATACGAAAGGCAGCCCCACGTTGGAGAGCCAATTGTTGCCTTATCCCCTGCTGGCCAGCCAGGGGGAGGAGGGGAAAACAGAGTGGCCTCAGGGCTAGGGCTGAATGGGTGAGCCGGTGACAGGGTCACCACCAGACTCCGGGAATCAGGTGAGAAGCAGCAGTGGATGAGATGCCACAGATTCAAAGTCATTAAGGGCATTTGGGCTTATAAAGTGTCAGGGTCCAATCAGGTGTTGTTGGACCCATCCAGGATTTGCCCCAAGGCATGGCCGAACACATGGGACTAAAGATGGCACTGAGGGCAAGGGTCTTGTGCGTAACCTGATCACTTCACAGAGAGCCTTAATTGGCTTTCAGGTATCTACCTGCCCCCTGTGCTGAGTGACATTGAACTTGACCATTAGCACCTGTAGGATGTCTTGACCTTGTGACAAAATTGGATGCCTGTTTTGTGTCTTGGTGGCTTTTGCCTATAAAAGTTCCTTTTCTCCCCCCCAATGAAGAGAAATCTGCTTCTGACAATCTTTCTGTCCCATGTCGAGTCTCTGGGGGTAGAGGTAGAGGTGGAGGTGGGGACGGCTGGAACCTGCTTTCATCACAGCCAGCAGCTGTGTGTTTGAGTGAGTGAATGGATGTGTGAGTGGGAACTGGTTCCCACAAGATGTTGCCTTCCCTCCTCGTGAGGGACAGCCACCAGTCATTTAACTGTTTACTAGGTGTCCATTGCAGGGGCAGGTTAGACAGCTGCTTCCCATTGGTTATTCATCCCTTCGCCTGCATGGTCCTCTGTTGGGACATTTCTGTACATCCAGGCTTCTCCTGAATTCAGGAGCCAGGCTAGGGCCTTCCTGAATCAGTAGTGCTACACATAGTCATCATTGATCACCGTGGTCACAAAGAACGTATAAGTGTCATAGAGAGTTCAAACTTGTAATAGCTCATAGTGGTGATATAGAACTAACAGTGGTCATAGATCATAGTGCTCATGGAGAGCCCACAGTGGTCATAGAGAGCTCGAAATAGTAATAGAGAGTTTACAGTGGTCATACAGAGCTCACAGTGGTCACAGAGAGTTCAGGGTGATCATAGAATGCTCACGTTGGTCATAGATCATGGTAGTCATAGAGAGCTCACAGTGGTAACAGCTCACATTGGTCATAGAGAGCTCAGAATGTGAGAACTGGTCATTGTGAGCAATTAGAGTTCACAATGGTTATAACTCATAGTGGTCATAGAGGTCAAACAGTGTTCATAACTCACAGTTCATAGACTGCTCTCAGAGCAGAGTCATAGAGAGCTCATGGTTGTCATAAAGAGTGCATAGTTCTTATAGCTCACAGAGGTCATTCAGAGCTCATAATCATCATAGTTCACAGTGATAATAGAGAATTTATAGTTTTCATAACTCATTGTGGTCAAAAAGAGCTCCAAGTAGTCATAGCTCACAGGAGTCAAAGAGAGCTCCTCATGGTCATAGTTCATAATGGTTACATACATCTGATAGTGGCCATGGAGAGCTCATAGTTGTCATAGCTCATCGTGGACATATAGAATTCATAGTCATCATGGCTCATAGTGGTCATACAGAATTGGAGTGATCATAGAGATTACATAGTGGTCATAGCTCACAGTGGTTATAGACAACTCATAATCATCATAGATGACTCAAAATAGCTCACAGTCATGTTAGAGAAATGACAGTGGTCATACGTCATAGTGATCACAGAGAGCTCAAAATGGTAATAGCTCACAGTGGTCAAAGCGAGCTTATAATGGTCATAGAAAACTCACAGTGGTCACATATCATAGTGATCATACACAGCTCACAGTGGTCATAAAGTGCTCATTATGGACAATGAGTTTACAGTGGTCATAGTTCAATCATCATAGAGATCACACAGGGTTCATACATCACAGTGGTCAAAAAGAGCTCACAGTCATCATAGAGAGCTCAGAATTTTCATAGAGGGAACATAATTCTCATAGTTCATAGAGGTCACTGAGAACTCATAGTGGTTCAAGCTCAAAGTCATCATAGAAAACTCACAGTAGTCATAGAGAGGTCAAAGTTGTCATTGAGAGTTCATAGTCTTCATAGAGAGCACACAGTTTTCATAGACAGCTCATAATAGTTACCATAGTTAAGCACAAGTGTCAACTTGACTGTTGAAGGTTTGAACTCTGAGCACAGTTGTAGAGAGTTGATAATTGAGTTAAACCCAGAGCAGGAAATTGTCTAGCTGATGGGGAAGTTACAGATCATGGTGGGTAGGATTAGGCACTGGATAAATCACAGAGTGCTGGTTGAGAGAATTGGCATCCTTCTGTTCACTTGGATAGACATGTTGGTGTGACAAGTAAGGATTGTCCATCTCTCAGCTGTTATGCACTGAAGGTGCAGTTCCCTCAAACCTGGTGTTGGTACATACTCTCCTGTCAAGTTGGACTGAGAACTGTAACCGGACTATTGGAAGAAAATAAACCCCTTGTTTCCTTATGCCATTTGATGGTCATTTATCAGCAATGTTGTAGGCTAACTGCAACAGAATTTGGTACCCAGGAAGTGGGGTGTTGCTGATAAATCTGACTGTGTGGATTTTGTGGTTTTGAATGGTTCTGCTGGACAATGTTGGAAATGCCTGAGAATTTTTACTTTGTGGATTCACAAATACTGTTCTTCAGAATTTAGTGGGCCAATTGCTGAGAGAGAATATTTGGGCCCAATTTATGATGAGGGGAACAAGGACTTTGGTAAAGCTGAACTTAAAGACATGGGCTGGTTTGCTTGACAGAGGAGAGATGTATTTGTGGCCATGAAACTCTGGATGTGCAAAGGGTAGGCAGCAGAATATCTGCTGCTCTTGGAGATATGAGTATCAGTGAAGAAAAACATAGTGAGTTGCACTGCGATGGTGGAAGACATGAAAACCACTGTATAGCAAGTTCGTGGTTTGGAAACTCAAATTCCTTCGGGAGCCAAAAGACCAAGTTAAAGCCATTTCTTGCCATTTGTATGTTTGGCTGCCTAATAGAGGCTTTTCTAGCATCAGCCCATAAAACATGGTATAGCGATTGCTCAAGTGGATTAAGATACATTTGGAATTTGCTTCAGAGTCTGGCAGCATCCTCCAGGTGGTACTGGTTTGGTGAACAGTTTGAAGGATCCATGGAAAGTAGCAAAAGCTTGGCACCAATTGGCAGTCATATAGTTCCTGCGAAAGAAGGTGAAGCTTATAGCTGCAGAGGTGAATCCAGAGTGTTGGAGATGCCAGAACCGTGGGATATATGCTGAGGACTGTTGCGAGTGGAGATTCAGCCTGGCTCAAAGAAACTCTGCTTTTACAACTTTGAGCTGCAAATAGGGACTGGGAATTACTGAAATTTTTAAGCCACTGTGATTACATGATGAGAAACAGAAGACAGTCATTGAAGTATAGGACGTGGTAATTTGCTGGAGTTTGATATTAATTTAAATGTTTTCTTATTGTATCAAGATCCTTATGTTTTAATGTTTTATTTGTTTTAAAGTATTTAAATTATTCTGATTTAATACCCTTTTAAAGTTAAAAACTTTGAACTTCTAAAATGTCCGAACTGAAGTTTTAATGAGAACATTTTAA
Source organism: Typhlomys cinereus (assembly GCA_023101885.1). NCBI lineage: Eukaryota > Metazoa > Chordata > Mammalia > Rodentia > Platacanthomyidae > Typhlomys > Typhlomys cinereus. The sequence goes on along the minus strand of JALPQD010000046.1, from coordinate 189,964 downwards.
ATTTGTCCATGGAATGCATTTATATTTTTTAACATCTGTGGGGACAAGGAAAGAGGTTACAGTTTAAAAGTGATATTGTTTTTGTGTCAAGTTGACAAAGGGTGGAGTGTTATAGTTGGACATAGATGTCAACTTGATGGTTGAGAGTTTGACCTCTGAGCACAGTTATAGTGAGTTGATGGTTGAGTTAAGCCAAGAGCAAACCTGAAAGAGATTGTCTAGTTGATGGGGAAGATCCAGCCCATGGTGGGTGTGGTTAAACCCTGGATAAATCACAGAGAGCCGGTCTAGAGAGTTGGCATCCTTCTGTTCACTTGGATAGACATGCTGGCAAGTAAGGATTGTCCATCTCTCAGCTGTTATGCACTGATGGTGTAGCCAGGTCCCTCAGCCCTGGAGTTGGTGCATGCTCTCCTGTCAAGTTGGACTGAGAACTGTAACCAGACTATTGTAAGGAAATAAACCCCTTGTTCCCTTATGCCATTTTATGTCATTTATCAGCAATGTTGCAAGCTGACTGCAACAGTGGTAATAGCATACAAAGGCCTTAGGAGGGCATAGTTGTCATTGCTCAGAGTGGTCAAACACAGCTCACAGAGACCATGGATAGCTCACAGTGGTCAATCTCATAGTGGTCACAAAGAGCTGACAGTTGTCATAGCTATTAGTGGTCATAGAGAGCTCACAGTTGTTACAGAGAACTCATAGTTCTCATAGTTCAGAGGTAATTGAGAGCTCATAGTTATCATTGCTTATAGTGATCATAGAGAGTTTACAGTATTCATAACTCACAGTGGACATAGAAAGCACATAATGGACAATGAGAACTCACACATTTCGTAACTCATGGTGGATCTAGAGAGCTCACAATAGTCACAAAGAGCTCACAGTGGTAATAGATCATAGTGTTCAGAGAGAGGACATAGCTGTCATAGGATACAGTGGTCATAGAGAGCTCATAGTTGTCACAGTTATAGTGCTCAAAGAGAGCACACAGTGCCCATAGGGAGCTCACAATAGCAGTAGAGAGCTAAAAGTGGTCATAGACAGCTCATGGTAGTCATACCTCACAGAGGTGATCGAGAGCACATAGTCATCATAGAGTGCTCACAGTGGTAATAGAGGCTTCACAGTGGTCATAGAGAGCCATAATGTCACAGAGAACTCATGGTGCTCATAGCTCACAGAGGTCATTGAGAGCTCATAGTGGTATAGCTCACATTGGACATCGAGAGATTATGGTGTTCTTAGTTCACACTGGTTGCAGAGAGTTCAGAGTGGTCACAGATTATAGTGGTCATAGAGAGCTCATAGTGGTCATACTGAGCTCAAAATTGATAATAAGAGCTCATAGTAGTCATAGCTCATTGTGATCATAGAGATGACACTGTCATCATAGATCATAGTGGTCATAGAGAGCTCACAGTGGTCTTAGAGAAGTCACATTGGTCTTAAAGAGCTCACATTGGAACAGAGAACTCATAGTCATCAAAGCTCACAGATGTCATTGAGAGCTCATAGTGATCACAGCTCAGAGCTATTATAGAGAGCTGCCAATGATTATAACTCGGAATTGCCATACAACGCACTTAATGGTCCAAAAGAGCCTATATTCATCATTGAGAACTCACAGTATAATAAAGAGCTCATATTTGTCTTAGAGATTTCACAGTTGTCATAGATCATACTGGTCTTAGAGAGGCTATAGTGGTCATAGAGAGCTCATAGTGGTCATAGTTCACAGTGGTCATAGAAAGCTCACAATGGTAAAAGAAATCTCACAGTGGTCATATCTCATAGTTGTTGTAAATAGTCGACATACCTCGTAGTGGTCATAGAGACCACACAGTGTTCATAGGTCACAGTGGTCAAAAAAATTCATAATCCATAGAGAGCCCAAAATAGTCATAGCTCACAGGAGCGATATAGAGCTAACAGTAGTCATAAATCATAGTGGTCAAGGTGCACTCAAAGTGATCATAGCTCATAGTGATCATTGAGCTTACAATGGTCATAGATAGCTCAGAGTGCTCATAAAGAGCTCACAGTCATCATAGGTCATAGTGGTCATAGAGAGGTCATATCTCTCATAGAGAGTTCAAAACGGACATTGAAAGCTCAGTGTTCATAGCATATAGAGATTATGAAGAGCTCACAGAAATCATAGCCCATAGCCTTCATAGAGAGCTTACATTGGTCAAAGCTCATAGTGGTCATAAGGGATCACAATGATGAACGCTCACAGTGGTCATAGAGAGCTCACTGTGGTCATAGAGCGTCATAGAGAGCTGAAAGTGGTCATAGATAGTTCAACGTGGTCATAGCTCATAGATGTCATAGATCACCGCGGTCATAAATAACATATAAGTGTCATAGATAGTTCAAACTTGTCATAGCTCATAGTGGTGATATAGAGCTAACAGTGCTCATAGATCATAGAGAGCTTACTGTGGTCATAGAGAACTCACTGCAGTCATTGTGCTCATAGAGACCTCCCAGTGTTCACAGCTCCCAGTGGTCATACCGAGCTCACAGTGGTCATGCAGAGGTAACAGTTTTCATAGCTCATAAGGGACATAGAGAAATCACATTGGTCATAAGTTATAGTGCTCATAGAAATCTTACTGTGGTCATAGAAAACTCCCAATCGTCATAGAGAGCTGACAGTGGTCATAGAGAGCTCAAGTGTGATAAAGAGCTCAAAGTGGTCATACACAGTTCACAGTGGTCACAGAAAGCTCACAGTTGTAATACAGAGCTCATAGTGGTCAGAGTTCACAGGGATATTAGGGAGCTCGTAGTCACCATGACCCAGTGTTCATAGAGAGCTCCAAATGGATGTAGAGAGCTCACAGTGGTCATAGCTCAGAGTTACCATACAGAGCTCATAATGGCCAGAGGTTATAGTGATCATAAAGAGGATAGAGTGGTCCTAAAGAGCGAATAGGGGTCATAAGGAGCTCACAATCATCATAGATAATAGTGCTCATAGAGAGCTCACCATGGTCAAAGAAATGTCTCAGAGATCATAGCTCCTAGTGGTAATATATAGATCACATTGGTTATAGGTATCTCACAGTCTTCATAACTCATAGTGGTTATAGAGAGCTCATGGTGGTCATAGTTCACAGTGGTCACAGAAAACTCATAATGATCTAAGAAAACTTAAATCAGGTTGATCTAAGCTCATAGTGGTGGACAGCTAACAGTGGTCATTGATCATAGTGGTCGTAGAGCAGTCACAGAGGTCACAGCTCAGAGCAGTCATAGAGAGCCATAAAGAGCTCACAATACTAGCTCATGTGGTCATTGAGAGCTCACAGTGGTTATAGAGAGCTCATAGTTGTCATAAAGACTTCACAGTGGTCATAGCAAACAGTAGTCATAGAGAACTCATCATGGACATACAGAACTCATGAGGGTCACAGCTCATAGTTGTCGGAAAGAGCTCACAGTGGTCACAATATATAGTGGTCATACAGAGCTCACATTGGTCATACATCACAGAGCTCATAGAAAGCTCATAGTGGTATAGAGTGCTCACATTGATCATATAGTGCTTGAGCTCAAAGACATCAAATAGAGGTCACAGCGTCGTCAGAAAGTGCTAACAATGTTCATAGCTTTCATAGAAATATGAGGTATAACCATAGCTCTAAGAGATATGAAGGATAACCACTGTGAGATCCTTATGACTACTATGATTTGTGACTACCATTAGCTCTCTACTACCACTATGAGCTATGACCATTTTGAGCTCTTAAGGATGATTATGAGTACTCTATGACAATTGTGACCTATGACCACTGTGAGCTCACTATGACCACATTGACTTATGACTGCTATGACCTCTCAATGGTCTCAGCGAGCTATAACCACTATGAGCTCTGTATGAAAACTGTGATCTATCTATAACCACTGTGTCCCCTCTATGACCACTATGAACTATAACTACTGTGATCTCTCTTAGAGCACTGTTAGCTCTCTATGAAAAGTATGATCAAAGACCAGTGTAAGTTCTGTATGTCCACCTGAGCTCTCTATGACCACCATGAGATATGACCATTATGAACTGTAAGTGATCTCTGTGAGCTATGACCACTGTTAGCTCTCTATGAAAACTGTGATTTCTTTATGACCACTGTGACCTGTTTATGACCACTTGAGATCTCTGTATGAACACTATGATCTATGACAACTGTGAGCTATCTATGACCACTATGAACTTTGACCACTGTGAACCCTTCATGTCTTGTATAAGCTAGGACCATTGTGAGCTCTCTATGTCCACTGACAGTTATGATTACTGTGAGCTCTTTATGACATTACCCCTGTACCTCTCTGTGAGCAATGCAATCTATGATCAATGTGAGCTCTCTATGACTGCTATGAGCTATGATTGCTGCATGTCTTTATGTCCATTATGATCTATGACCACTGTGAGCTTTCAATGACTACTGTGAGTTCTTTATGCCCACTATGAAGTATGACCTTTGTTAACTCTCTATTTCTTCCAATATCAATGACCACTGTGAGCTATCATTGTCCATTATGTGCTGTCTATGACCACTAGAACTATGAGCACTATGAGTTGTCTATTGCTCTGGTAAGCACTCTATGATCACTAATATATTTTACCACCATGTGATCTCTGTGACCATCATGAGTTATGAGCACTGTAATGTCTTTATCACCATGATCAGTTATGGCAATTGTGTGCTGTCTATGCTGATTTTGTGTTCTCTATAAGCACTGTTAGCTCTGACCAATGTAAGCTCTATGACCACTATGAGTTATAACCACTGTGAGCTCCCTATGACCACTGTGAGCTCTCTTTGAGCATTTTATGCTTACTGTGACCACTGTGATCTCTCAATGATCACTATGAGCTATGACCACTATGAGCTTTTTATTACTTCTATGAGCTATGATCACTGTGAGCTCTCAATTTCCATTATTAGTTCTCTATGATCACTGACATGTATGATAACTATGAGTTTGTATGTCCACTGTGTGCTCTCTATGAGTCCTATGGGTTATGATCACTGTAAGCTCTCTATGACCACTATGAGCAATGACCACTAAAATTTCTTAATGATCTCTGTGCGCTATGAGCACTATGTGCACTTCATGAAAAATGAGTGCTCTCTATGACCATTGTGAGCTATAAATATCCACTATGTGCTGTGATCACTGTGATCACTATGACCACTGTGAGCTATGACCATTATGAGCTCCTCGTGACCACTATGAGCTATGACCGCTGTGAGCGCTTTATGTCCATTTTGAGCTATCTATGGCCCCTGTGAGCCATGACTACTGTAAGCTGAGGTATGACCACTGTGAGTGCTCTATGAACACTGTGAACTTTATATGACCACTATGAGTTATGAAAATTGTGGACCTCTTTGACTATTATGAGATATAACCATTGTGAGTGCTTTATGGCCACTATGAACTATGACCACTGTGAGCACTTTATCTCCTTTATGAGCGATCTATTACTACTGTGAGCTGTGACAATGGTGAACTCTCTATGACCACTATGAGCTATGACCTCTGTTAGCCCATATGACCTCTATGAACTATGACCACTATTAGCTTTTTGTCATGACTATGGGGTATGATCTCTCTATGAAGATTATGAGTTCTCTATGACCAGTGAGAGCTATGAACACTGTTAGCTATCTATGACCACTTAGAGCTCTTTATGACCATTGTGAAATATCTATGACCACTGTGACCTCTCTATGAAGACAATGACCTAGGACCACTGTGAGCTCTCTATGACCATATAAGCTTTGATTGCCGTGAGCTCTTTATGACAACTATGAGCTACGACCACTGTGAGCTCTCCATGACCATTATGAGCTCTTTATAACCACTGTGAGCTATGAACACTGTGAAGCCTCTGTCACCACAATGAGCTCTCCATGTCCACTATGAGTTACGGCCACTGGGAGCGCTTTATAACCACAATGAGGGTATTACCACTATGAACTTTCTATGGCCACTATTCGCTGCCTATGTCGACTATGAACTATGACCACTGTGAGTGCTCTATAAGGACTATGATCTATGACCAGTGTTAGCTCTCTGTCACTACTGTGACCTATAAATATTTTGAGTTATCTTTGATTATTATGGTTTCTCTATGACCACTGTGAGCTATTATCATTTTGACCTCTCTATAATCACTATGAGCTATGATCTATGTCTCATAGAGATGACTGTTATGAGCTATGATCACTTTGAACTCTTATTCTTAATTATGAGTGCTCTATGACCGCTATGGGCTCCCTAGCACCACTAAAATCTAATACCACTCTGAACTATCTGTAACCAATATGAGCTATGAGTATTGTGAGCTCACTATATCCACTGTGAGCTATGACCAATGTGAGCTATGATATTACAATCTCTCTAAGACCTCTGTGAGATATGACCAATATGAGCTGTCAATAACCTCTGTGAACTATGAACACTATGAATTCGCTATGACACTGTAAGCTCTCTAAGACCACTGCAAAGTCTCTATAATGACTGTGAGCCATCAATGGCCTCTATAAGCTCTCAATGACCTCAGTGAGTTAAGACTACGCTGAGTTCTCTATGACTTCGAACACTCTATGAGCACTATAATCTATGACATCTGGAGCTCTCTATGATCACTACGAGCTATGACCACTGTATCATCTCTATGACCACTATGAGCTATGATCACTGTGAGCTCTTATTGTCCATTATAAGCTCCCTATGAAAACTTTGAGCTGTGACCACTGTCAGGGGTCTATAACAACTAGCGGCTATGTTCTCTTTGAGTTCTCTGTGACCACTGTGAATTCTTTCTGATTATTATGATCTATAACCACTCTGAACTCTCTGTAACCACTATGAGCTATGAACACTGTGAGCTCTCTATGTCCACTGTGAGCTATGACCAATGTGAGCACTACATGGTTACCATTAGCTCTCTATGAGAGCTATGAACATTGTTAGCACTTTCTGATGACCCTGACATCTTTATGATGTCTTTGAGCTCAAGCACTATATGATCAATGTGAGCACTCTATACCACTATGAGCTTTCTATGAGCTCTGTGATGTATGACCAATGTGAGCTCTGTATGACCACTATATATTGTGATCACTGTGAGCTCTTTCCGACAACTATGAGCTGTGACCCTCATGAGTTCTGTATGTCCATGATGAGTTCTCTATGACTACTGTTTGCTATGACCACTGTGAAGTCTTTATGACAACTATGAGCTCTCTATAACCACTGTGAGCTCTCAATGACCACATGAGCTAAGAGTACTGTGAGCTCTTTATGGCTCTCTATGACTGCTCTGAGCTGTGACCTCTGTGACTGCTCTACGACCACTATGATCAATGAATGACCACTGTTAGCTGTCCACCACTATGAGCTTAGATCAACCTGATCTAAGTTTTCTTAGATCATTATGAGTTTTCTGTGACCACTGTGAACTATGACCACCATGAGCTCTATATAACCACTATGAGTTATGAAGACTGTGAGATACCTATAACCAATGTGATCTATATATTACCACTAGGAGCTATGATCTCTGAGACATTTCTTTGACCATGGTGAGCTCTCCATGAGCACTATTATCTATGATGATTGTGAGCTCCTTATGACCCCTATTCGCTCTTTAGGACCACTCTATCCTCTTTATGATCACTATAACCTCTGGCCATTATGAGCTCTGTATGGCAACTCTGAGCTATGACCACTGTGAGCTCTCTACATCCATTTGGAGCTCTCTATGAACTCTGGGTCATGGTGACTACGAGCTCCCTAATATCCCTGTGAACTCTGACCACTATGAGCTCTGTATTACAACTGTGAGCTCTCTGTGACCACTGTGAACTGTGTATGACCACTTTGAGCTCTTTATCACACTTGAGCTCTCTATGACCACTGTCAGCTCTCTATGACGATTGGGAGTTTTCTATGATCACAGTAAGCTTTCTATGGGAGTTTTCTATGACCACAGTAAGCTTTCTATGAGCACTATAACCTATGACCAATGTGATTTCTCTACGTCCCTTATGAGCTATGGAAACTGTGACCTCTGCATAATCACTGTGAGCTCTCTATGACCACTGTGAACTCTGTAAGCGCACTATTAGATTTCTATGAACACTATGAACTATGAACACTATGAGCCATCTATGAACTCTCTGAAGTATGACAAGTATGAGCTCTCTATGACAACAGTGAGATCTCTGTGATCACTATGACATCTCTATGACCATTTTAAGCTCTCTCTGACTACTGTGAGTTCTCCATCACTAGTTTGAGCTCTCAGTGAACACAGTGAACTCTCTATGACTACAATGAGCTATGACCACTGTGAGCTCTCAATGACCAATATGATCTCTCTATGTCCACTTGTATATATCTATGAAAACTATGGCCTATGACCACTGTGTGCTCTCTATGACTACTGTGAATAATCACCACTGTGAGCTCTCTTTGATCACTATGAGTTTTGACCACTGAAAGATCTCTATACACACTAAGGGCAATGACCACTTTGAGTTCTTTCTGACCACTAGGAGTTTGATCCCTGTATGTTCTCTGTGACTACTATGAGCTAAGCCCATAGTGTGTTCATATTTTGCATTAGGAGCTCTCTATGGCCACTATGAGCTAGGACCCCTGTTATCTGTCTAGGACCACTATGAGCTGTGACCAATGTGACCTCTCTTTAACCACTGTGAACTCTCTAGGACCACTATAAGCTGTGACCACCATGAGCTCTCTGTGAATACTATGAGCTATAAACACTGAAGTCCCTCTGAGGCCTCTATGAGCTCTCTATGATCACCATGAACTATAGCCACTATGGGCTCTCTATGACCTCTGTGAGCTATGGCAACTATGAGCTCTATCTGACAACAGTTAGCCCCCAATGATCACCGTGATCTCTCTATGACTTGTGGAGCTCTTGCTGATGATTGTGAGTTCTCAAAGACCACTTGGGCTCTTTTTGATGTCTGTGAACTCCCATGACCACTATGAGCTATGAGCACTGTGATCTCTCTAGGACCACTGTGAACACTGACCTCTGTGAGCTCTCCATGACTAATGGGAACACTCTATGAACATTGTTAGTTCTCTATCACCACTATTAGCTGTGACCACAGTGAGCTTTTTATGACCACTTTGAGCTATGTCCACCATGAGCTCTCTAAGACCTCTGTAAGCTATGAGAACTATCAGTTCTTTATGAAAAATTAGAGCTCTCTATGCCCACTGTGATCTGGCTGTGATGACTTTGAGCTATGTGTGATCAAAGTGACCACTGTGAACTCTCTATGACCACTATGAGCTGTGACCATTGTGAGCTCTCTATGACCACTATGAGCTATGACCACTGTGAGTCTGTTTGACTATTTTGAGCTATATGAGCAATATTATGTATGACCTCTGTGAGCGCTCTTTGACCACTATGAGCTCTCCATGACCACCTTCTGCTTTCATGACAAATGTGACCTCTCCATGAGCACTTTGAACTCCCTATGAGCACTGTGAACACTTTATGAGCACTGTGAGATCTATATGAGCACTGTGAGCTTTCTATGTCCACTATGAGCTATGACCACTTTGAGCTCTTTATGACCACTATGAGCTATATAACCACTGTGAGCTATCTTTGCAACAGAGTGCTAGGACCACTATGACTTCTGTATAAGATTTCTATGACCACTGTGACCTCTCTATTATCAATGAGAGCTCTCAATGATCACTATGATATCTCTATGACCACTAACTATGACCACTGTGAGTTATCTACGACCACTTTGGGTTCTCAATGACCACTCTGAGCTATAAGCTCTCTATGTTCTATGCCCACTGTAATCTGGCTGTGATGACTTTGAGTTATGTGTGATCAAAGTGACCACTGTGAGCTCTCTATGATCACTATGATCACAATGAACTCTATATGAACACTGTAAGCTCTCTATTGCCACTGTGAGGTGTCTATGAACACTTTGAGTGCTATATGACACTGTATATGCTCTATGATCACTATGAGAGCTCTGTGAGCACTATGAGTGGTCTGAGCTATGACCACTGTGAGCTCTCTATGACAATCATGAGTTCTCTATGACTACTCTAGCTGTTTATGACAACTGTGAGATATCTATGCCCTGTGTGAACTCTCTATGATCACTTTTGACCTATGACCACTGTGAGCTCTGTATGACCACTCTGAGCTATGTCTACTGTAACATCTCTCTGATCATTGTGAGCTTTCTCTTACCCCTATGGGCTATGACCACTGTGAGCTCTCTATGAGCACTGTAAGCTCTCAATGACCATTATGAGCAGTGAACACTATGTGCTCTTTGTGTCCACTATGAACTTTAACCACTGTGAACACTCTGACCACTGGGACTGATAACCACTATAAGTTCTTGATGAGCATTATGAGCTCTCCATGACCAATATGAGGTATGACTACTTTGAACTCTGTATGATGACATTGAGATCTTTTTGACCACTTTGTACACTCTGTGACTACTATGATCTATGACCACTGTGATCCCTTTATGACCACCATGGTCTATGAACACTGTGATATCTCTTTGACCCCTGTGAGCTCTCTAGGAGCACTATGAGTTCTCTGTAACCATTTTCAGATCTCTATGGCCACTATGAGCTCTCTACCTCAATTCCTCAACTATGACCTCTTTGTGACCACTTTGAGCTCTCTATGAACACTATGAGCTGTCTATGACCAATGTGGTCTCAATATGACTGCTATGAAGTGTAATCACATTAAGTTCTAGGTTCATTGTGAGCTCTGTATTAAAATAAGTGTTATGACCACTGTTCACTCTCTATGACCACTGTTCACTTTCTATAACCAATATAAGCTCTGTATGACATTGTGAGCTCTGTATGACCACTCTAACTTCTCTATGACTACCAGGCACTGGGACTACTCTGAACTTTCAGTGATCACTATGAGGTATGACCACTGTAAGTTCTTTATAACCACCTTGGGAATTCTAAAACTACTATCATCTATATCCAATGTCAGCTGTCTCTCATCAGTATGAGCTTTGATCACTGTGAGTTCTTGATGAGGATTATCAGTTCTCTATGGCCACTGTTTGCTATGAGCACTGTGAGCTCTTTATGACCACTGTGAGCACTCTTTGACCACTGTGAGTGATAATCACTCTGAGCTCTCTAAAAAAAAAACTGTGAACTCTCTATGACCAGTATGAGCTATGACCACTGTGAACTCTCTATGATGACATTGAGCTCTTTTAGACCATTGTGGGTTTTCTATGACCATTATGAGCTGTGAATGCTGTGAGCCCTTTATGACTACTAAGAGCTATGACCACTGTGAGCTCTCTTTGACCACTGTGAGCTCTCTATGAGCATTAAGATCTATGACCACTGTGTGTTCTCTGTGACCACTTTCAACACTCTATGGCCACTATGAGCTCTCTACTTCAACTATGACCTCTTCATGACAACTTTGAACTCTCTATGAGCACTGTGACAACTATTAGCTATGTCCACTGTGAGCTCTCTATCACCACTATGTGCTATGACCAATGTCAGGTCTCTTTTACCAGGGAGCTCTTGATGAGGATTATCAGTTCTCCATGGCCACTGTTTGCTATGAACACTCTGAGCTTTTTATGACCACTATGAACTATATCCACTGTGAGTTCTTTATTATCACTATGAGCTATGACCACTAAGAGATCTTTTTGGGCACTGTGAGTTCTGTAGGGCCACTATGAGCTGTGACCACTGTGAGCCTTTTATGACTACTATGAGATATAACCCCTGTGAGCTTCCTATGAGCACTGTGAGCTGTCTATGATTACTATGAGCTATAACTACTGTGAGCTCTCCATTAGAACTATGAACTATGACCATGTAAGCTCTCTGTGACCACTGTGAATCATGACTACTGTGAGCTCTCTGTGGTCATTATGATCTCTATTTACTCTTATGTTCTATAACCACTATGAGCTCCCTACACATCATGCACTGTGAGCACTGTGTAAGCTCTTAATGTATATTATGAGCACTCTATGACAATGTTGAGCTCTTTTTGGGCATTGTGAGCTCTCTATGACCACTCTGAGCAATGAACACTATGAACTCTCTATGAAAACTTTGAGCTTATCCTGACACTGTCAGCTCTCTGTAACCACTGTAGCTTTCTAGAAGCTATAGGACCTATGAGCGTTGTGAGCTCTTTATGACCACTGAGCTATGACCACTCTGAGCTCTCTATGACCACTATGAAGTATGACCACTGTGAACTCTCTATGCCCATAATTAGCTATCAACACTGTGAGCTGTGACCTCTTTATGACCACTATGTCCTATGATCACTGTTCACTGTATATGATCACTGAGAGTTCTCTAAGACCACTGTGAACTATGATGACTATGAGCTCCCTGTGATGATTATCAAGTATGACCACTGTGAGTTCTCTTTGTCCATTATGAGCTCTCTATGAACATTGTGAACTGTGAGCACTGTGAGCTGTCTATGTCCACTATGAGCTAGGACCACTTTGAGCTATCTATCACCACTAAGACCTTTGTGTGACCACTATGAGCTCTCTATAATTATTATGACAACGGTGACTACTGAGTTCTCTGTGACTATTGAGTTCTCTATGACTGCTTTGATTTCTCTATGACCCCTGTGAGCTCTCTATCATGACTGTGGTCTCTCTCTCTGGCCACTATGAGCTCTCCATGACTATTATGAGCTATGAACAATGACATCAGTGAGCTAAAATGACTACAAGCTCTCTATGACAACTGTGAACTGTGACCTGTCTATGCTTACTTTGAGCTGTCTATGAACACTATGAGCACTCTATGAACACTATGAGCACTTTGAGCTTAGATAACCCCAAGCTCTCCATGACAACTATGAGCTACAACCTCTGTGAGCTCTTCATGACCACTATGAGCTCTCTAGGACCACTATAAACTATGAACACTCTGAGCTCACTATGACAAATATGAAGTATGACGACTCTGAGATCTATATGAGCACTATGAGCTATTACCACTGTGAGCTATTAACAAATACTATGAAATTTGACCACTCTATGTCTCTTATGAGCCCTAAGAATACTGTAAGCTATGATCTTTGTGAGCTCTCTATGTCCACTATGAACTATGACCATTGTGAGCTCCCTATGACCACTCTTAGCTCTCTATGATACTTGTGAGTTGCTATGAGCATTTTAAGGTATGGCTATTGTGACCTGCTTATGACAACTATGAGCTATGACAACTGTGAACTCTTCATGTCCATTATGAGCTCTCTATAACTATTGTGAGGCATGATCAATGTCAGTTCTCTATGACCCTTTTGAGCTAGGACCACTGTGAACTCTCTAGGATGAGTATGAGGTATGACCACTTAGAACACTCTATGACGACTTTGATCTCTCTATGAGAACTGTCAGCTCTCTATGACCACTGTGAGCAATGGCCACTGTGAGATCTTTCTGACCAGTGTGGGCTATGACTATGATGAATACTTTATGACCACTTTGAGTAACTTATGAGGACTGTGAGCACTTTATGACCAATTTGAGCTATGACCATTGTGAGCATTTGATGTTCATTATGAGCTGTCTATGACAACTATGAGCTATGACCACTGTGAGCTCTATATGACAACTTTGTGCTATGACTACTGTGACCTCTCTGATCAATTTGAGTTCTCTGTGATGACTGTGTGCTTTCTATGACTATCTTAGTTCCCTATGGGGACCTATGATGACTCTGAGCTCTCTATGACCACTTTGAGTTATAAACGCTGTGAGCCCTTTTTGACGACAGTTAACTGTGACCTCTGTCAGTTCTCTGTGACAATTATGAGTTTTGTATGACCACTTTGAGTAATGATACTTGAGAGCGCTCTATGACCAGTGTGAACTATTTATCACCACTGAAAGCTGTCTATGATCACTGTGAGTTCTCCATTACCACTGTGAGATCTCTATGATGTCTCTGAGCTCTCTATGAGTACTGTGATCTATGACCACTTTGAAATCTCTATCAACACTATGACCATCTGAACATTGTGAGCTCTATTAGCACTATGAACTATGACCACTGTCAGATTTCTATGGTCACTATGACCTTTCTATGTCTACTATAAACTATGACCACTGTGATCCTCCCATGTCCTCTGTAAGCAATGAAAATTATGGGCTCTCTGTGAATACTATGAAGTCTCTATGACCACTATGACTTCTCTGTGACCAATTTGAGCTCCCTATTACCCCTGTGACTTCGATATTTCTACTATGGGTTATGATCACTGTGAGCTCTTGATGATCAGTGTAAGCTATGACCACTGTGATCTTTTCATGACCACTATGTTCTATGACCACTGTGAGCTTTCTAACAGCACTATGAGCTATGACCATATGAGTGATCTGTGACCACTGTGAATTATGATTACTATGAGCTCTTTATAGCCATTATGAGCTATCTATGACCATTAGGATATGTCACTTTTGCTGCAGGCCAGAGGCACGGCCTGAGACCAGGGGTCTCCTGGACCAGGTGGAGAACAGAAACACACAACTCTCTAGGCTGAGTGAATCTGAGCCCCTTTACTGAAACTTTTGTGACAGCTTTTATACAGAAAAATTTTGGGTAAGGAATGTTGCACCTACAAATATACATATAATTTCCTTGTCAGCAATCACTTTCAGGAAGTACATATTTTCAAGAACCTAACCAATTGCTTGAGGGTAAAGGCACTTAACATAAACATTCTCCCAGTATTTCCAAATCTAGCTAATCTATAATGCTTCACTGGATAGCCACGGGGCTGAGCCAACATAGTTGTCATTGTTTTCACAGAGACTGCATCTTTAAAATACAAAAAGGAGAAATAGCTCCTTTTGATTTCAACAATTAAATATAGGTGTGCCCAACATCCCATAAGTCCTAGCATGAGCTTTTGCTGTTGTCCTGTCCAGATTGGTCCTCTCAGTTAGGCCTGTTGACATGGGTACCAGGCATGGCACCAAGAATGGCAGGAGGTTCTAGCTTGGGAAGTTGCATGCAGCTCATGCAGTTTCTGCAATCCAAGGTTGGATCACCTCTCTAGGAGGCCATGACTTGGATATTCAAGGGACATAAGCGCCTATAGTGTGGTCCTATTGATGGAGCACTTTGAGATATATGCTGAAGTCAACACTTAAGCAATATAATTATGAAAAGAATAATTCCTTCTATGATAGTGTCTGTCCATTCCTTTACTACTAAGGCTGCTTATGTCTTCCTTTGAGGAATTCCAGAAGAATACTGCCATCAGTTGTTGATGACCCATCTGTGAACCATGCATTCTCCAAACCCGGGGTCCATACTCCTGGGCTCCATATAGCCAAGGGAGTCTCTTTCAGGGCCGAGGCAATAATTGGTGGTGTGCACTCAAATGATCCATCTCTGTGATTTCCCAGAAGAGTGCTGTTTGGGAAAGGGAAGACATGGCCCCTTTTGCTACCGACATGGATTCTCTCAGTTTGGATTGCAAATACCATCTCCAGAGGATAGTCTTGGCATCTAGACTTTCTGGCATGATGGTCTCTTCCTTGGCCTTCAGCCAGGGTAAGAGGGTATCACAGTTCCTTTTAAAGTTCTAGTGAACTAATAGCCTATCTTATACTTCTGAAATTTCTGAGTTAGTTTGTAGGTGGGAATTTTACCCACCTATGTTTTAAGACTCTTGAAATTGTTCTCTAATTTCTTTAAAATCAGTGCACATATTCTGGCTAACTTATTATGAATGACTAGACATGAAATCTCTATTTAGAATTTGATTTAAAGTTAAAAAGCAGGCTTTTTCTCTAGAGCAAAGAGCAGGAAGCTAGTCCCAAAAAACCTAAGACAGGTAAAAGGCACTCCTAATTCCCAGAAGAATTCCTCCTGCCAGGGGCAAAACTTAAATTATCTGAGGAATTCTTAGCACCTATCCATGGGCATTATTGTGATATTCTGAGAAATTTCTAGCACCTTCCCATGGACTTTACTGTGACATTCCCCAGAGAACAGGCTTTATGCCTGAACTATACTTATTTTTCTTATTTATATCAAATAATGCCATATCCTTTTTCTAAAAGATGTTTCTTTGAATCCATCTTTTCCAAACTGAGACCTATTTTACCAGATTGGTCAGATAAGGACACGGCACACTTTGAGCTCCCTGTGACCAACATGAGATTTGAGCACTGTGAGTTCTCTATGATGACTGTGACCCCTCTGTTACCACTGTGAGTTCTTTATGACTACTATGAGCCATAAGAACTCTGAGCTGTCTATCACCTCTATGAACTATAAATACTGTAAGCATTCATTGTCTATTATATCCTTTTTATGACCATTTGAGGTATGAATAGTGTGAGCTGTCTATCACCACTATGAGCTATGATCACTGTGAACACATTGGCTATTATATGCTCTTTATGACCATTGTGAGGTATGACCACTATGACCTATCACCACTATAGGTTATGATCATTATGAGCTCTCTATGAGGATTATGAGTTCTCCACAAACAATGTGCTGTAACCACTATGAGCTGTCTATGACCACTGTAAGCTATGAGTAGGGAAAGCTCTGTATGAACACTGTGATCTATGACGACTGTGAACTCTCTATGAGCACTATGACCACTATGATCTTTTTTTGACCATTATGAGCTCATTATGACCACTGTCAGCTCCCTATGACAACTATGAGCTTTCTATTATCATTATGAGTTCTCTATGACAACTATGATCTATGAATACTGAAAGCTGTCAATGACCACTATGAGCTATGACCACCTTGAGATCTCTATGAACCCTATAGCTCCCTACAAGAAATATGACCTATGAAAAAATGTGAGTTCTCTATGACCACTATGAGCTATGACTACTGAGAGTTCTCTATAACCACTGTGAGCTATAAGCATTGTGAGCTCTCATTGTCCAGTATGCGTTCTCTATGACTATTGGAAGCTATGTCCACTGTCACCTATCTATGGTCATAATGACCTTTGACCACTGTGTAATCTCTATCAATACTATGAGCTCTGTGAGATCTTTATGGCCATTATGAGCTATGACCACTATAAGCTATCAATAACCACTGTGAGTTCTCTTTGACCACAATGAGCCATGACTACTTTGAGATGTCTATCACCACTATGAGCTCTCTATGAACACTGTGAGTGCTCATTGTCTATTACGTGCTCTTTATGACCACTCTGCGATATGAGCACTGTCAACTCTCTGTGACTACAGAGCTATGAACACTGTGAGCACTCTGTGTTCATTAGGAGTTCTCTATGACTACAGAGAGCTATGACCACTGCTGTGTCCTTATCCCACCATCCTGGTGGACAACGTCCCAGCATGGCAGAATATCATTTCAAGGAAACATTTTCTGGAAAAAGGACATGGCATTAATTGCAATAAATAAAAAAATAAGGAAAATATGGGATTAATCAGGCCTTAGCATTACTGCCTGTCTTAGTGTTACTGTCTGCTTCTGGCCTAAAGCCTGCTAACTGGGGAGTGATACATGAACATCTATATGGGCAGTTGCTAGATGCTAGAGACTCTCCCTATGTGACTTAAATTTTGCCTCCAGCAGGAGGATTCCTCCCTTCCATGCTTTAGATCTTTTTGTCGTTGCTGTTGTTTTTCTCAGGACTAGCTAGTGTACATTCCCTTTCCCACTCATTTGATGTTTATATATAAGCCATAGAAAAATCTGCTTTGAAACATTCATTGTCCCTTTGCTTTTAGCAATTGAAGTGTTCTGCCTGCATTAACTCTACCTGGAGACATCATGTATGTTCCAACTCAGAAAATATATGTTACCTCTGCTCTTCCTTTTTTACCTGGAATGAATATATTTTACATAATCCTGTAAAGAATTTGGTCCTGGCTTTCCTTGATGTTTTCCCTATGGGCATAGTGACACATCCCCTGGCCTTTACTCTCGATTTTCTTTTTTTTTCTTTTTTTTTTTTTGTGTGTGTGTGTGTGTGTGTGTGTTTTTTTATTAAAAATTTAATTATACATTTAAAATTTTTTTACCAGTTCCCTCCCTCCCCCCTCCTCCCCCCGAACCCCCTCCTCTCCCTCCCCATCCCCCAGTGCCTCTCGATTTTCTAAAGTATATAAACACTGCTAAAAATTTCAATAAAGAGTTCAGGTTCATTCAGCCCAGGGAGCTGTGTGTCTGCCTCTATTAACAGAAGCCTTGCCCACCTTGTCGAGAAGCCCTGGATTTGAGGCTGCAGTCTGGACTGCAACAGACTGCCTTGAGTTCTCTATGACCACCATGAGTTATGACCACTGTGAGAACTCTATAAGCATAGTGATCATTCTATGTCCATTATGAGCTATGACCACTGTGACCTCTGTAGGCCACATAGTTCTAAGTGACTACAGTGAGCTCTATATCATCACTGTGACTTTCTATGATGACTTTGAGCACTCTATGAACACTGTGAGATCTCCATGACTACTGTGAGCTCTCAACCAATATGAACTATGAGCACTGTGAGCTTTCTGTGACTACTGTGACCAATGATGACTGTGAACTCCCTCTGACAACTTTCAAGTATTATTACTGTCAGCTCTATATGAGCGCTATGAGCTATGATCACTGAAAGTTCTTTATGACTACTATGAGCTGTGACTACTGTGTGCTCTCTATAACAACTATGAACTATACCACTGTGATTTCTATATAATCACTGTGAGCTATAACCACTCTGTGCTCCCTATGACCTCTGTGAGCCATGACAACTATGACCTCCTTTCTATGACAATTGTGAGCTCTCTATGACCACCATGACTTTTCTTTGACCACTTTGAGCTCCCAATGATCACTATGAGCTCTCTATGAACAGTATGCACTCTCTAAAAAGACTAAGACTTATGACCACTCTGAGATCTCTATGAACACTGTAGCTCTCTGTGAGCAATAGGATCTATGACCATTGTGAGCTTTCTATTACCTCTACAAGCTATGACCACTGTGAGTTGTTTATGACCACTATGAGCTGTGACCCCTGTGATCTGTCTATGACCACTGTGAGCTATGACCATTGTGAGCCCTATATGACCTCTATGAGCTATGATGTCTAAGAGTGCTCTATGACAACTGTGAGCTCTCTACAGCCACTGTAATCTCTCTATTACCACTTTGAGCTATCTATGATCACTATGAGCTATGAATGACTACTGTGAGCTCTCTAACAGCACTAACACCTAGGACTACTCTGAGCTCTCTGTGACCACTGGAGCTCTCTATGACCACTATGATTTATGAAAACTGTGAGATCTCTATGACCTCTGTAAGCTATGACCACTATGAGCTCTCTATTGCAAAAGTGAGTTCTTTATAACCATTGTGAACTCTATATGACCACTTTGAACTCTCTGTGACCACTATGAGCTATGATCATTGTGAGCTCTGAATGACCATTATGAGCTATGATGATTCTGAGCTGTCTATTACCACTTTGATCTATCTATAGTCACTATGAGCTATGACCATTGTGAGATCTCTATTACCACTATGAACTATGACCACTGTGAGTTCTCACTGTTCACTATGAGCTCTCTATGACCACTGTGAGCTCTCTACAACCAATATGAGCTATGACCATGTGAGTTCTCTATGATGATTATGAGTTATTATGAGTTCCCTATGACCACTTTGAGCAATGACCATTGTGAGCTCTTTATGAACACTGTTAGCACTTTGTGACCCCTGTGAGCTCTGTGTGATCTCTATGATCTAAGACCCTGTGAGCTCTCTATGATTACTATGAGCTAGCACCACTGTGAGCTCTCTGTGACCACTGTTAACTCTATATGACCACTATAGCTATGAACACTGTAAGCTGTCTATGACCACTGTGAGCTCTCTATGACCACTGAGGCTCTCTATGAGCAATAGATCTATGACAACTGTGAGCTTCCTGTGACTACTGTGAGCTCTCTATGACCACAGAAGTAATGAGAACTGTGAACTCTATGTGCATACTATGAGTTATGACCACTGTGAGTTCTCATTGTCCATTATGAGCTCTCTAAGAACACTTTGAGCTATGGTCACTGTGAGCTCTTTATGACCACTATGACATTTATGAGCTCTGTGAGCTGTCTATAACCACTATGAGGTCTTTATGATTGCTGAAGTCCATGTTGCAACCTCTGATTCCAGGGCTCTCCTCGACCAAGTGTGGCAAAGAGTCAGCGAACGAGAGACAGACACACAAACCTTTAGGTTAGGTGAATCTGAATCTATTTTATTTGAATTTTGTAGTAGCTTTTATATTAGAAAATTTTGGATCAAAGGATGCTACACCTGCAGACAGACAGGTATCCTTCTCATCAACAGGAATCACCTTTAGGATAAATATTCTTTAAGAACTTAACCCATTGTTTGAGGGTGATACGCAAACAAATCCTTATCACATGCCAACAGTTTTTTTTTTTCCCAGCCCTACAACAGGTTTTTTCACAGCTCCTCCATCTCTCTAAATTTATCTATTTTACAGTGTCCCACCAAACAGTTACAGGGTGTAAGCCTGTTTTATTGTATTTAGCAAAGACTTTATATGAGATTTCGTTCAAATATACTAAGGTTGAACTTTTTAATTTATGTTATATCTATTATACATTCTTGTAAATGGTAAAGGGGGCACATGTACATTATTTTTTTCTTTTTGAGGATATCAGATTCTGGCTGTTATCATATAAGCTGGCAATGGTAGGAATGATATCAGCATTTATTTTATTTCTATTTTTTATTGTCATGTGCTCTATAAGAAATAGTAATGTATTCATTTTAAGAATTATTTTATTATTTTCTATTAGCTTATGTGTCTATAAAATAGTTGTGTACTTATTTTAGTGAATAGATGGCATAGTTTCACATTTGTAGAATTTCTGAATTACTTTAACAAGAGTCATATTTTTGAGAGAATTCTAAACAACTCTGTTTTAGGACTCTTGAGGTTGTTGTCTAATTTCATTAAAATCAGTATATACATTCTGGCTAACAAGTCTATTTCCTGTATATGACTGAACATGAAATTTCTAGTTAGAATTTAATTTAAAGTTAAAAGCAAGCTTAGTTTTTATTTAGGAAGTAAAAGACTTAAGGCAAATTTATTTGATATCTCTAGTTCTAGGGGCAAGAACTTAGGGGTCGGTGATAACCTAGCTAGTTTTGAAAAACACCCAAAAAGACACCTGGGAATAGATAGGATGTCAGAGACAGGAGGCATGAACAATCACAAATACAGTGGAACTTGTCTATCAAAGATAAGAGACAATACTCTAAGGGGAGTGGTTCCTAGCAACCACTCAGGCCCCTAGCAATTCCCCATTCCAAAGAGCAGTCTGCAAGCCTGACAATATCTATATGTTTTATATCTTTATTATTTATTTCAAAATAAGCCATGCCCTTTCCAGAAAGTGCTTCCTTGAATCTCTCTTCTCCAGGTTGGAATCTTATCTTACCAGCCTGGTTGGCACAGGACGTGACATATGACCACAATGAGCTATGGACACTGTGAGCTAAAAATGTCCATTATGAGCTCTCTATGACCACTGTGAGCTTTCTATATCTGATAAAAGCTACTGCCACTGTGATATCTCTATGACCACTGTGAGCTCTTCATAATCACCATGAGATATGAAAACTGTTACCTATTTATGACCACCATTAGAGCAATTGACCTATGACCACTGTGAGTTCTCTGTGACCAATGTGATGACCAGCCTTAGCTTTTTATGACTATTATCTGCTGTGACCACTGTGAGCCCTGTAAGACCACTCTAAGCTCATTCTTACAATCATGAGATGTGACCACTGTGAGCTTTCTATGACCAATATGAGCTCTCTATGGCCAGTATGAGCTATGATCACTGCGAGATCCCTTTTTCCACTGTGAGATCTCTATGAATACTATGATCTATGACTACTGTGAGTTCTCTAAGACTACTATGAGCACTATATGACTACTGTGAGTTCTCTATGACAACTATAAGTTATTTATGAACATTATGAATGATCTGTGACAACTCTGAGCTAAGTATGACCATTGTGAACAATGACAACTATGAGTTATTTATGACCAGTATCACCTATGACCACTGTTAGCTCTCTATAACTAATGTGAACTGTCTTTTTCCACTGCAAGCTCTCTTTGACCACTGTGAGTTCTCCATGACCACCTAGAGCTGTCTATGACCACTGTGAACTCTTTATGGGCACTGTGAGCTATGACGACTGAGAGCTATGACCACTGTGAGCTCTATATAACTTCTGAGAGCAATGACAGCTATGAGTAGTCTAGGACCATTGTGAGTTCTATGAGACCACTATGAGCTATTATCACTATGATATCTCTATGACCACTGTTTCCTCTTTAGGGTCATTGTGAGCTGTGACCACTATGAGCTCTTTATGACCATTATGAGCTATGAACACTGTGAGTTATCATTGTCCATTATGAGCTCACTATGACCACTGTGAGCTATGAAAACCATGAGCTCCCTACAGGAATTGTGAACTATGACCACTGTGAGCTCTCAATAATCTCTGAGAGCTATGACAGCTATTAGTAGTCTAGGACGATTGTGAGCTCTATATGACCACTATGAGCTATTATCACTGTGAGCTCTCTATGACCACTGTGAGCAATAAACACTTTAAGCTGTCTATGATCACTATCAGCTATGACAACTGTGAACTCTCTATGACCAATGTGAGCTCTCCATGTCTACTGTGAGTTCTCTATAAGCACTATGAGCTATGACCACTGTAAGCACTCTAAGATCACTGTGATCTGTGAACACTGTGAGCTCTATATGATGCCTGAGGTATGACCACTGTAAGCTTCCTATGACCTATATGAGCAATGATAAATATCAGCTCCCTGTTACCACTATGAGTGAGCTATGACCACTGTGACCAGTGTATGACCACTATGAGATATGATCACAGTGCTCATAGCTCATAATGCTCTTACAGAGCTCACAGTGGTCATAACACAGTGTTCATAGAGAGTTCATAATACATAATGAGACCTCACATATGAGGTCATAGCTCATAGTGGTCATAAATATTTGACAGTCATCATAGGTCATGGGGACCATAGAGAGCTCACAGTTCATAGGTCAAAGCGGTCATAGATAGCTCACATTGATCATAGCTCATAGTGGTCAAGGAGAGCTCATAGTGGTAATAATGAGCTCAAAGTTGTCATAGCTCATAGAGGTGATACAAAGTTAACAATGGTCATAGATCATATTGGTCCTAGAGAGTTCAGAATTGTCATAGAGAGGTCACAGTTGTCATACCTTCCCGTGGTCAAGGAGAGGTCATAATGATCATAGCCTGTAATGGTCACAAAGAGCTCACAGTGGTCATGGGTCATAGTTGCCCTAGATAGCTCACATTGTTCATAGAGGACTCAGAGTTGTCATAACTCACAGTGGTCACAGAGAGGTCACAGTGTTCATTGCTCCTAGCAGTCATAGAGAGCTCACATTGGACATAGAGAGTTCACAGTGGTCATGGAGAGTTCACAGTAATCATAGATCATAGGTGTGCAAGAGAGCTCACAATAGTTATAGAAGAATCAGAGTAGTCATAGCTCACATTGGACACAGAGAGCTCACAGTGGTCATAGCTCATAGTGGTCATAAGAGCTCAGAGTTGTCATAGAGAGCTGAAATTGGTCACAGACAGTTCACAATGATCATAGAGTGCTCATAATGGACATTGAGAACTCACAGTGGTCTTAGCTCATAGTAGTCATAAAGAGCTCATAGTGGTCATAGAGGGCTCTCAATGATCAAATGTCATATAGCTCTAAAAGAGCTCACAGTGGTCATGAAAAATCACAATTGTTATAAAGAGCTCATAGTGGTCATAGCTCATTGTGCTGATACAGAACTCACAGTGGATATAGATCATAGTGGTCATAGAGAACTCAAAGTGCTTTTAGCTCACAGTGGTCAGAGAACTGAGTGCTCATTCATCATAGTGGAAATAGAGACCTCACTTTTCTCATAGTTCACAATGATCATAGGGAGCTCATATTACTCACAGCCCAAAGTGGTACTGGAAAGCTCAGTGTGGTCATAGCTCACATATGACATGCAGAGCTCACAATAGTCATAGAGAGCTCACAGTGGTCATAGAGAGTTTAAAGTACTCATAGAGTTCTCAAAATGGTAATACAGAGGTCACGGTGGTCATAGAGAGCTCACAGTGTTCCTAGAGAGCTTAAAGTGGTCATAGCTAACAAAGGTCATAGAGCGTTCATAATGGTCACAGAGAGCTCATATGGGCAAAGAGAGCTCACAGTTGTCATAACACATAGTGGCCATAGAGATCTCAAAGTAGTCATAGATTAGAATCATCAAACAGAGCCCATAATGGTCAAAGAGGACTTATAGTTTCACAGACAGCTCATAGTGTTCATAGATCAGTGTGCTCCTAGAGAGCTCACAGTGGTTGTATCTCTTAATGTTCAAAGAGATCTCACAGTGGTCATAAAGAGTTCACAGTGACCATTGCTCACAATGGTCATAGAGACTTCATAGTGGCCACTGTTTATAGTCATCATAGAGAGCTCACAGTGGTCACAAATTGATCACAGAAATCATAGAATGTTCACAGTGCCCATAACTCCCAGTGATCATAGAAGGCTCAAAGTAGTCACATCTCACAGTGGTCATAAAGAATTCATAATCATCATAGAGATACCTCATAATGGTGATAGAGGAATGACATTGGTCATAAATCATAGTGGACATAGAGACCTCATAGTGTTCATAGCTCATAGTGGTCATAGAGAGCTCACAATGGTCATATCATAGTGTTCATAGGGAGTTCAGAGTTGTCATAGAATGCTCACAGTAATCAGAGAGAGTTCAAAATAGTCCTAGAAATGTGACAGTCATTATAAAGGGCTCATTGTGGCCATGCAGAGCTAACAGTGGTTATAGGTCATAGTGGTCACTGAGAGCTTATAGTGGTTATAGCTCATAATGGTCACAGAGAGCTCACAGTGTTTATAGCTCATAGTTGCCACAAAAAGCTCATAATGGTCACAGACAACTCACAGTGGTCCTAGCACATAGTTGTCACAAAAAGCTCATCATGATCATAGGGAAATCACAGTGGTCATATGGAGTGTACAGTGATCACAGAGAGCTCAAAGTGACCATAGAGATATCACAGTGGTCACAGAGAGATCAGAGTTGTAATAGACAGCTCACAGTATTCATAGGTCATAGTTCTCCTAGCAAATCCATAGTGGTAATAGAGAGCTCAGAGAGTCCATAGAGGGCTCATAGTGGTCATAACTCACAGTCGTCATAGAGCACTCATAGTGGTCATAGGTCTATTGCTCATAGAGAGCCACAGTGGTCATAGATAACTCACAGAAGTCATAAAGAGTTCATAATAATCATAGCTCATACGAGTCAGTATAGCTCACAGTGGACACAGACAGCTCAAATTAATCATAGAGAGCTCACAGCAATCACAGTTCATAGTCATCATAGAGACCTCACAACATTCATAGTCCACAGTAGTCCTAAAGATCTCACAGTTCTCACAGCTCATAGTACACATGGAGAGCTCAAGGTGGTCATAAATCATAGTGCTCATAGAGAGCCTATAGTGGTCATAAAGAGCTCACAGTGGTTATACCTCACAGTGGCAATAAAGAGCTCATAATGGAAATATAATACTCACTATGGTGATACCTCATAATGGTCTTAAAGTGCTCACAGTGGACATAGATTATAATGGTCAAAGAAAGCTCACAAGGGCGATAGGTCATAATGGTCACAGAGAGCTAACAGTGGTAATAGAGAGCTTACAGTAGTCCAAGAGACCACAAAGTCATCATAGAGATGTCACAGTCATCATAGAGAGCTCACAGAAGTCATAGTTTGCTCACAGTGATCATAACTCATACTGATCACAGAGAGCTCCTGGTGACCATACATACCTCAGTGAGGTCACAGAGAACTCAGTGCTGTCATAGAGAGCTTAAAGTGGTCATAGACAGTTCACACTCTTCAGATCATAGTGTTCATAGAGAGATTACTGTGTTCACAGTGGTCATAGCTCATAGTGTTCATAGAAAGCTAACAGTGTTCATAGTGGTCATGGAGAGCTCACAGTCGTCAAAGAGAGCTCATAGCAGTCATAAAGAGTTCACAGTAGTCAAAGTGAGATCGCAGTGATCATAAAGATCTCAAAGTGGTCCTAGAGATCTCATAGTGGTCATAGAGATCTCACAGTGGTTATACCTCACAGTTGTTATGGAGACCTCAAAGTGGTCAAAAAGTGCTGACAATGGTCAAAGTGAGCTCACAGAGGATATAGAGAGGTCATAGTGGTTACAGTTCATAGTGGACAAAGTGAACTCACAGAGGTCATAGAGAGCTCACAGCGGTCATAGTTCACAATGGTCAAAGAGAGCTCATAATGATCATAGCGAATTCACAGTGGTCATAGCTCACAGTGGTCCTGTAGAGCTCATAATGGTCATAGCTGAAGTTAGTCATGAAGAGCTCACAGTAATCATAGAGAGCTCACAGTTGCCATGAAGAGATCACAGTGATCATAGAGAATTCATAATCATCATAGAGAGTTCACAGTGGTCATAACACATAGTGCTTATGTAGTGCTCACAGTGGTTATAACTCATAGTGGTCACAGACATTTCACAATAGTCATAGTTCATAGTGCGCATAGTGAGCTCACAGTGATCATAGAGAGCTCGAAGTGGTCATAGATTAAAGTGGTGATTTCTCATAATGTTTATAGAGAGCTAATTGTGATCATTGAGTGCTCATAGTGATCGCAGAGAGCTCACAGTGGTCATAGAGAGCTTACAGTGGTCATACAGAGCTCATTATGGTCACAGCATTCTGTGATAATAGAGAACTCACAGTGGTCATAGCTCATAATGGTCATAAACAGCTCAAACTGATAATAGATCATAGTAGTCATAGAGAGCTCACAGTGATGATAGGTCATAGTGTTCATGGAGAGCTCACAATGGTCATAGAGACCTGAAAGTGATCACAGAGAGTTGAAAGTAGTCACAGAGCGCTCATAGTAGTCACCAAGAGTTCACAGTAGTCATAGATCATAGCTCTAATAGACAGTTCACAGTGGTCAAAGAGAGCTCAAAATGGTAATAACTCATAGTGGACAGAGAGAGCTCACAGTTGCCATAGAGATCTGAAAGTAGTCACAGAGGGCAATTAGTAATCATAGAGAGCTCACGGTGGTCAGAGATCATAATGCTTCTACAGAGGTCAAAGTGGTCAAAGACAGCTCACATTACTAATAGCTCATAGTGGTCATAAACAGCTCATAGTTGTCATAGCTCATACTGGTAAGAGGGAACTCATAGTGTTCACAGAACATAGTGGTTAGAGAGAACCCACAGTGGTCATAGAAAGTTCACAGTGACCAAAGTTCATAGTTGTTTTAAAAGCTCACCGTACTCACAACTCATAGTGGTCATAGAGAGCTCAAAATTGTCATATGTCATAGTGCTCATAGAGAGTTCATATTGGTCATAGAGAGATCTCAGGTGTCATAGGGACCTCAAAGTGATCATAGAGAGATAATAGTAGTCACAGATAGCTCACATTCATCAGATAAGGGGTCATACAGAGCCTATAATTGTCATTGAGAATTTACAGTGGTCATAGCTCATAGTGGTTATAGAAAGCTAACAGTTGTCATAGCTCATAATGGCCATGGAGAGCTCACAGTGGTCATAGATTGCTCACCATGGTCAAAGTGAGTTCACAGAGGTCATAGAATAATCACAGTGGTCATAGCTCACAATGGTCAGAGAGAGCTCACAGTGGTTATAGCTCATAATTGTCATAGAGAGCTCACAGTGGTCATAGCTTATACTGGTCATAGAGAGCTCACTGTAGTCATAGATAGTTCACAGTTCTCGTAGAGGCCTGACAGTGGTCAAAATGAACTCAAAGTGATCATAGAGAACTCAAAGTGGCCATAGTGAAGTAACAGTGTTCACCAAGAGCTCATAATGGTCATAGAGAGCTCATAATGGTCATAGAAAGCTCAGAGTGCTCATAGAGAGCTCGTACTCTTCATAGAAAGCATCCCAAGCTCAAGGAGAGCTCACAGTTATCCCAGATCATAGTCATAGAGAGCTCAAAGTTGTGATAGATCATAATAGAGATCACAGGGGTCATAGACAAATGATAGTGGTGATAGCTCACAGTGGTCCTAGATAGCTCACAGTTGTCAGAGCTTACAGTGTGCCTAGAGAGCTCAAAAATGATCATAAAAATACCCATAGTGGTCATATCCCACATTGGTCTTAGAGAACTCATATTAATCATAGAGAGCTCACAGTGGTCATAGCGCAAAGTAGTCATAAATAGCACACAGTGGTCAGAGTTCATAGTGGCTTTATAGAGAGCTTGCAGTGGTCATACAGTGATCCCAGTGGTAATAAATAGCTCACATGTCCATAGAGAGCTGATGTGGTCTTAGCTAACAGAGGTCTTAGAGAGCTCATATTGGCAATATTGAAATCATAGTGGGTCAAAGTTTATAGTGACCTCATAGAGAGGTCATGGTGGTCACAGTGAATTCACAGTGGTAATATATCATAGTGATCATAGACAGCTCATAGTGATCATATCTCATAGTAGGCATAGAAAACTCACAGAGGTCATAACTCATAGTGGTCATACCAAGCTCACACTAATCATAGAGAGCTCGCAGTGGTCATAGAGACCATACACTGATCATAGAGATCTCACAGTGGTAATAGAGACCTCACAGTTGTCAGACATCTTACAATGGTCATAGCTCATTGTAACAGTTACTCTTAATTATTGCTGTGAGATAACACTCCAACTCAATCAACTTAAGGGAGAAAGGGAGATTTATTCAGTTTATGGTTCTAGAGGGGAGGCAGTTTCTCAAAGCAGAGGTGCCATGACTGGCTGGCCATAGCTGGAGGAGGCTATGTCACTGCAGACATCTTGGAAGCTGAGAGCTGCAGACTGCTTGCAGCAAAGGCAGACTTCTCCTGGAGGTAGGGTGTGACGAATTCACCTCAAGACCCACCCCTTGTGACTGCCTTCCTCCAGCAAGGCTCCACCTCTCAAGGTGCCATGACCTTGCCAAACACATGAGACTGTGGGGGACACATTTCAAACCATGACACTCATAGAGGTCATGAATGCTCACAGTCATCATAGCTCATAGTGGTGTTAAAAAGTCTACAGTGGGCTATAGAGATCTGACAGTGGTCATAGCTCATAATTTTCCTAGAGACCTTAAATTGTCATAAGTCATAGTAGTCATAGAGGGTACACAGTGGTCATAGAGACCTCCCACTTCTCATATCTCATAGTGGTCATGGAGAGCTCACAGTGGTTATAAAGTGCTCAAAGTGTTCATAGTGAAGCCACACTGGTCATAGCTCATACTAGTAATAGAGAGCTCATACCTTTCATAGAGAGCTCACTTTGGTCATAGCTCATAGTGGTCATACAAACTGTAATTATAGCTCACATTTGTAACAGAGAGCTCATAATGGAAATAGACTGCTTATTTTTGTCATACCTCATAGGTGTCAATAATGGGTTCAAGTGGTCAAGCTCATAGTGATCATAGAGAGCTCATAGTGGTCATAGAGTGCTCAGGGTGGTCATACTGAGCTCACACTTGTCATGGCTCATTCGGGTCATAGAGAGCTCATGTTGGTTTTAGAGAGCTCAAAGTGGTCATAGAGAGTTCAGAGTTGTCATAGAGACCTCATAGTGTTCACAGAGACGTCATAGTTGTCGTAGATCACAGTGCTCATAGACAGCTCAAAGTGATCATAGAGAGCTGAGTGGTCATAGAGAGCTCACAGTGATAATAGCATAAAGTAGTCATAGAGAGCTCATAATGGTCATAGAAATTCACAGTGGTAATAGCTCATAATGGTCATAGAGAACTAACAGTTGTCATACCTCATAGTGGTCATGGAGAGATCCCAATGATCATAGATAGCTGAGAGTGGTCATAGAGTTCTCACAGTGGTCAAAGTGAGCACACACAGGCCATAGAGAACTCTCAGTGCTCAGAGCTCACAGTGGTCAAAGAGAGCTCACAGTGGTCTTAGCTCATAATTGTCATAGAGAGTTTACAGTGATCATAGTTCATCGTGGTTATGGAGAGCTCACTGTGGTCATAGAGAGGTCACAGTATTGATACCTCATAGTGGACCTACAAAGTTCAGAGTGGTCTTAATTTATTGTGGTCATAGAGAACTCCTAGCTTACAGTGATGAAAGAGAGAACAAAATGGACATAAGTCATATAGCTCATAGAGAGCTACATAGGTTATAGAGGGCTCACAGTAGTCATGAAGAGCTCAAAGTATTCATAGAGAGGTTACAATCATCTCAGCTAATAGTGGTCATAAAGTGCTCACAGTGGTCTAAGAGAGTTCACCATGGTTATATAGCTCATAATGATCATAGAGAGTTCATAGTGGTCATAGCTCATGGTGGTGATAGAAAGCTCACATTAGTCATAACTCCTAGCAGTCATAGAAAGCTTATAGTGGCCACAGAAAGATCTTAGAGGTCATAGCTCACAGTGGTCATAGATAGCTCACAGTCCTCATAGCTCATATTGTTATAGATAGCTCACAGCGGCCACAGAGTTCACAGTGTTTATAGAGTACTCACAGAGGGCACCTAGAACTCTACACCGTCTTTGAGTGCTCACAATGGTTACAGGAAGCTCCCAGTGGTCACAGAGTATTCACAGTGATTATACAGAGTTCAAAGTGTTCATAAAGAAGACAGAGTGATCATAGAGAGTTCACAGTGGTCATAGCTCATAGTGGTTATATTGAGCTCAGAGTAGTCAGAGAATTCACTGTTGTCACAGAGATCTAATAGTGAAAATACAGAGATCATAATGGTCATAAAGGCTCAATGTCATCATAGAGAACTCAAAGTACACATAGAGAGCTCACAATTTTCATAGACAGCTGATAGTGATCACAACTCCTAGTAATCATAGACAGCCATAGTGGTCATATCTCACAGTGGTCACAGAAAGCTCACAGTGTTCACAGAGAGTTCAGAATGGTCATAGAGAGCTCACAGTCATCATAGGTCATAATGCTCATAGAGAGCTCACAGTGCCCATAGGTCATAGTGCTCATAGAGAGCTCACAGTTGTCATAGAGAGCTCACAGTGATCATAGAACTATCAAAGTGATCATAGAGAGCTCACAGTGGTCACAGAGGGACTATAGTCGTCATAGAAAGCTCATAGTGGTGATAGAATTCTCACAGAGGTAACAGAGAACTCAGATGGTCATAGACGTCTCAGTGCACATAGAGAGCTCACAGTATTGATAAAGAGTTCACAGTGGTCAATGAGAGCCCCTATTGGTCATAGAGATCTCAGGGTATTGATAGAGACTTCATAGTGATCATAGTGAACTCAAAGTTGTCATAGATCATAGTGTTCATGGTGCACTTACAATGGTGAAAGAGAGCTCAAAGTGGTCAGAAATCATAATGGTTTTAAAGAGCTGGCAGTAGACATAGCTTGCTGAGCTGATTTTCCCAGGCACACACTGTGACGACTCCATGCCATTGGGCAGGAGAAAGGCGAACGTGTTGCAGGCCCTTTACTCCCACACCCAAATCCAGGGAATTCCGGACACACCAGGGAGTCTGACAAGGCGAGACTCCTTCACTCACCCATTCACTCACTCAGTTACACAGCTGCTGGCTGTGATGACGAAGATAAGTAAAGCCTGTGCGCCTGCACCTCAGTCTCAGCCCTCCAGAGACTCGGCCATGGATGGGGAGTTTGTCAGAACAAGATCTCAGTTTATTGGGGGTAACAAATCAGCTTATATAGACAAAGAATCAGAGCATGTGAAACAGGCAGTCAATTACCTTAATGGTCAGTAAAGCACATACTCTGCATAGGTCAGACTAACCATAAATCTACGTTGGCTCCTATAAGCCAATTAGGACTTTGTGTAATGTGATCAGGGTTACACCTAGGACACTAGCTCCCAGCACCATCTTTGGTCCCATGTGCTAAGCCATGTCCTGCTCACTCACTCCCAGACTGTTATCCCTGGGCAGGCCCAACAATAGCTCATAGTGGTCATAGAGAGCAAACAGTGTTCATAGATCATAATGCTCATAGAGAGCTCAGTATGTTCATACAGAGCTTACAGTCGTCTTAGAGAGCTCAAAGTGGTCATAGGGAGTTCACAAAAGTCAAAGTGAGCTCACAGTGATCATTGAGAACTTACAGTTGTCATAGTTCCTAGTGATCATAGAGATCTCACAGCAGTCATAATGCACAGTGGTCATAGGATGTTTACAGTAGTCATAGAGAGCTCATAATGGACAGAAAGTCATAGTAGTCATAGAGACCTCACAGTGGTCATAGAGAGCTTACAGTGTTCATAACTCAGAGTAGTCATAGAAATCTCACAATAGTTATATGAGTTTTAGAGAACTCATAATTGTTATACAGAGATCACAGTGATCATAGATCATAGTAATGATAGAGAGAACACATTGTTCATAGGTCACAGTGATCATAGAGAGCTCACAGTTGTAGTTCACAGAGGTCATAAAACAGAATATAGTTCAAAGTGGGAGATCATAATGGCTATAATTCATAGTGGTCATAAAGACTACACAATGTTCATCATTCATGGTTGTCATAAACAGCTAACCGTGGCTAGAGTTCACAAGGGTCATAGGGAGCTTGCAGTGGTTATAGAGAGCTCACAGTGGTTATAGGTCATACTGCTCTTAGAGAATTCACAGTGGTTACAGAGCTAACATTGGTCATAGAGAGTTCATAATGGTTATAGAGAAGTCACAATATTTATTAAGAGCTCACAGCGGTCATAGCTCACAGTGGTCATAGAGAACTCATAGTGGCAATAGAGATGTTACAATTGTCGTACAGATTTAATAGTGGTCAAAGAAAGCTCACAGTGGTCATAGCTCACAGTGGTCTTTGAGAGCTGACAATGGTCATAGTTTATAGTAGTCATAGAAAGCTCATAGTGATAAAAAAAAGAGCTCACAGTGGTCATAACTCACAATGGTCATAGAGAGCTCAAAGTCATCATAGCTCATTGTGGCTAAATAGAACTCACAGTGGTCAATAGTGGTCACAGAGTGCTCATAGTAGTCACAGAGAGTTTACACTGGTCATCATTTATAACGGTAATAGAGAGTTCACAATACTTATATGTAACTGTGATTACAGTGAGCTCATAGTGGTTATAGCTTATAGTGGTTATAAAGAGCTCATAGTGGTCACAGAGAGTTCACAGTACTCATAGGTCATAGTGCTCATAGAGGGCTTATAATGATCATAGTGCACAGTGGTTTTAGAAAACTCATAATACATAGAAATTTCAAAACAGTCATAGATTACAGTGGTCATAGAGTGCTTGATGTAGTCATAGATCATCGTGTTCACAGAGAGCTTACAGTGGTCATAGTACACAGTGGTTATAAAAAGATCATAGTGTACAGAGAGTGTTCACAATGGTCACTAGATCATAGTGGACAAAGAATGCCCAAAATAGTCATAGCTCATAGTACTCATTGAGATCTCACAGTGGTGATACAGAGGTCACAGTGGCCATAGCTCATAGTGGTCATAGAGTTCATAGTATTCATAGAATGCTCACAGTGAGCATAGAGAAATCACAGTAGTCATGAAGAGCTCAGAGTTGACATAAACAGCTCGCAATAGTAATAGAAAGCTCACAGTGGTCATAGGTCATATAAATCTTAGAGAAGTCACAACAATCATTACTAATAGTGGTCATAGAGAACTCAAAGTGATCATAGAGAGATCATAGTCATTAAAGATATCAGATAGATATCAGATATCAGATAGAAACCCCATAGTGTTCATAGCTCATAGTGATCACAGAGATCTCACAGTGGTCATAGAGATTTTACTGTGATCATAGAGTTTGCATAGTGGTCATAGCTCACAGAGGTTATACAGATTTCACAGTGCTCATAGCTCATAGTGTTTACGTAGAGCTCACAGTAGTCATAGCTTCTATTGGTCATAGAGAACTCATAGTAGCCATAGCTCATAGTGGTCATAAAGACTTCATAGCAGCCATACAGAGCTCACAATGGTCACAAATCAATGGGTTTATAGAGAGCTGACAGTGGTCATAGGACATAGTGGACATGCAGAGCTCATAGTGGTCAAAGAGAGCTCTCAGTGGTCATAGTTTATATTGGTCATAGAGAGCTCACAGTCATCATAGCTCATAGTGGTCATAGAGAGCTAATAATGGTAATAGAAGGCTCACAATAATCATACTCATAGTGTTCATGGAAATCTCAGAGTAGTCATAGCTCACATTGGTCATATAGAGCTAATAATATTCATGGTGAGCTCATAGTGGTCATAGCTAATAGTGGCCACAGAGACCTCACTGTAGTCATACAGAACTCATTGTGGTCATAGATCACACTGGTTATAGAGAAATCACAGTGGGCAACTCATAGTTGTCATAAAGAGCTGAGTGGTCATAGAGAGCTCACAGTTCTCATAACTCACACTGGTCTTACAAAGGCATCAGTGATCATAATTCATAATGGTCATGCAGAACTCAAAGTGGTCATAGAAAGGTCACAGTCATCAGAGACATCAGAGTGCTCATAGAGAGCTCAGTGGTCATAGCTCAGAGTGGTCATAGAGAGCTCACTGTGGTAAAAGAGAGGTCACAGTGGTCATAGATAGCTCACAGTGGTCATAGAGATCTCATAGAGGTCATAGCTCACAGTGGTTATAGTGAGCTCACAGTAGTCATAGTGAGCCAACAGTGGTGAGGAGAACTTACAGTGGTCATAAAGAATTCAAAGTGGTCACAGAGATTTCGCAGTGTTCATAGCTCATAGTGGTCTTAAAAAGCTCACAGTGCTCATACAGCACATAGTGGTCATAACTCATAATGGTGATAGGGAGCTCACAGTGGTCATAGATCACATTGGTCATAGAGAGCTCATAATGGACCTTGAGAACCTTCAGAGTTCATAGCTCCTAGTGGTCATAAAGAGCTCAAAGTGATCATAGTTCCTAGTGTGCATAGGGAATTGACAGTGATCATAGAGTGCTCACAGTGATCATAGCACAAAATGGTTATAGAGAGTTCATTATGGATAAGGAGACATAACTGGTCATCGCTCACAGTGTTCTTAAATCACAATGGTGATAGATAGCTCACAGTTATCATGGCTCATAGTGGTCATAGAGAAGCTCATAGTGGTCATTAGTTATATTTTTCATATAGAGCTACAGTGGTCATAGACAGCTCACAATGGTCACAGAGAGCTCAAAGTAATCATAGAGAGGTCACAGTGGTTATAGTTCATAGAGGTCATAGAGAGCTCATAGTGGTTATATATCATATTTTTCACAGAGAGCTAGAATGGTCATAGAGCATGCAAAGTGGTCACAGAGACCTCATATTGGCCATAGAGAGGTCACCATGGTCGTTGCTCATAGTGGTCATAGAGAATACACAGTGGTCAAAGATCATAGCCATCATACAGACATAAGAATGGTTATCGAGAACTCATAGGTGTCATAAAGAGCTCACAGTAGTCATGTAGAGCTGATAGTGGTCATACAGAGCTCAGACTTGTCGTAGATCATAGTCCTCATAGTGATCTACAGTAGTCATAGAGAAGTTATAGTGGACATAAAGAGTTCAAAGTCGTCACAGAGTTTACAGTGGTCATAGCTCATAGTGGATATAAAGAGCTCAAAGTGTTCATATAGAGCTCACAATGGTGACAGAGAGCGCAAAGTGGTCATAGCTCACAGTGGTCATAGAGAGCTCATAATGGACAATGAAACAAAACAGTGGTCATCGCTCACAGTTGTCATTGAGAGATCACAGTTGTCATAGTTCATAATAGAGATAGGTACCTCACAGTGCTCATAGCAAGCTCAGAGTGTTCATAGGTCATATTTTTCAAAGAAAGCTACAGTTGTTAAAGAGAGATCACAGTGGTAACTGAGAGCTCAAAGTGATCATAAAGAAGTCATAGTGGTCATAGCTCATAGTAGTCATAGAGATCTCACAATGCTAATAGGTCATATTTTAATAGAGAACTACAGTGGTCATAGATATCTCATAGTGATCATATGGACCTCACAGTGGTCATAGATCATAGTGGTCTTATAGAGCATACAGTGATCAAAGAGAGCTCATAGTGGTGACTCATAGTTGTAACAATGTAACAGTATAACAGGGGCCCACGGAGACCCTTGGGGGTGGGGATAAGCAGGCACAGAGTCAACAGCACAGACTCCGGGAGTCAGGAGAGTGGCAAAGCAGACTCTCAGGCTTGTAGGCTCTCAGGCTTGTGGCTCATATATTCTAAGTATCAGGCTGCTTATCCACCCCACCCAACATCCCATAAGTCCCAGCGTGAGTCTTTTCTGAGTTATCCTGTCTGGATTGGTCCACTCAGCCAGACGGTTTAACAGCACCAGTTTTTGCTCTGGAGAAGACGTAGTTTCGCGAGATGTGCAGTCTTGCGAGATTTGTATGCTTAGCAGGAGGAAGGAGTCCAAGGAACCTCTCTGTATGGGGGATGGAAGCCTCTGTGGCACTATCCTACACATAGTGATCATAGAGAAGTCACAGTTGTCACACTCTGAGCTTGCTATGAGCACTCATAGAGATCTCATAGTGGTCATAGATATCTCACAGTTGTCATGGTCCATAATGATCATAGAGTGGTACTAGTGGTAATAGATCACAGTGGTCATGGAGAGCTCATATAGGATATAGAAACCTCACAGTGATCAAAGCTCATGGTGGTCATAGAGGTATCACAGTTGTCATAGAGAGCTCACAGTGGTCACAGACAGCTCTCTATTGTCATAGAGAGCTTACACTGTTAATAGAGAGCTCAAAGTGGTCACAGAGAGGTCACAGTGATCATAAGCAGTTGTAATAGAGAGCTCTCAAATACCACTGTATGCACTCTATAACCACTGTGAGATCTCCATGACAATGGAGCTCTATATGACAGCTATGAGCTATGACCACAGTGAGCTCTCTATAACAACTATGAGCTAAGACTGCTGTGATATCTGACCACTTTGAGCTGTTTATGTCCATTATAAGCTATCACCACTCTGAGATTTCCATGACCATTGTGAGCTCTTATGAGCTCTGTGAGCTATGATCACTGTGAGCCCTCTATGACCACTATTTGCTATGACCACTGTTAGCACACGTTTTCCATCATGAGCTCTCTATGACCACTGTAAGATATGACCACTGAGTTCTCTATGACAAGTATGATCTATGACCACTGAGAGTTCTCTATGACGACTGTGACTTTCTATGAGCACAATGACACTATGATTGCTCTATGACCTTGGTAAGCTATGGTGACTATGTGCCCTCTATGGCAAGTGTGAATTTTCCATGTCCACTGTGAGCTCTCTATGACCATTATGAACTCTCTATGACTACTATGAACTATGGCCAATGTGAAGTCTCTATTTCCATTGTGTGCTCTATGTGATCACTGTGAGCTCATTATGACCAATTTGAGCTCTGTATGTCAATTTTGAGCTATAACAGCTGTGAGCTCCACTGTGAGCTGTGACCCCTATGAGCACTCTATTACAATTACAGATTATGACCACTATAAGCTCTCTATGAAAATTGTGAAATCTTTGATGAATGTGACCTCTCTGCGATCACTGTGAGCATTCTAAGACCACTAAGAATCATGAACACTTTGAGCTAACAGTGAAGGTCATCAGCTCTCTATGACTATTGTGAGCTACAAACCTTATGGCATCTCTATGAATACCATGAGCTATGTCCACTGTGAGCTCTGTATCAACATTATGAGCTCTCTATGACCACTATGAGATCTCTTTGACCACTGTGAGCCAGGACCACTGTGAGCAATATATGAAAAGTGTGACCTATGACCGCTTTGAGCTATGACAACTGTGAGGGCTCTATGAACATTGTGAGTTCTCTGTGACGACTCTGAGCTATGACCACTGTGAGCTCTTTATGAGCAGTAAGAGCTATGACCACTGTGATCTGCCTATGACAAATGTGAGGTCTGATTACTATGAGCTCTCTAGGATCACTATGGACAGAATAGCAATGATCACTATATGATCTTTCTGTCCACCATGAGCACTCTATAACCAGTATGATCTTTGACCACTATGAGGCCTCTATGACAACTGTGAGCTCTCTATGACCTTCTGAGCCATTTGTGAACACTGTGAGCTCTATAGGACCACTGTAATCTCTATATGACCAGTCTGAGCACTCTATGACCATTATGAGCTATGACTATTCTGAACTCGCTGTGACAAATGTGAGCTGCTATTACTGTGAGCTCTCTCTGACAACTATGAGTTCTCTATGACCACACTGAGCTCTCCATAATTTGACTTTCCTATGATCACTATGAGCTATGACTACTATGAGCTCTGCATGACCTCTGTGAACAACATGAGCTGGAACCACTATGAGCACTCTATGAGCTGTTACTAGGATGAGCAATCTCCAGGACCACTGTGAGCTGTGACCACTATGAGTTCTCTAGGACTACTATGAGATATGACCAATGTGAGCTCTGTGCGACCAGTTTGAACTATGACTATTATGAGTGCTCTATGAACATTATTAGCTATCTCTGACCACAGTGAGCTATAAGATATGACCATTAGGAGCTCTCTGTGAGCACTGTGTGAGCTCTCTATCACCACTACGAGTTCTCTATGATGACTCTGAGCTCTCTATGATCACTATGAGTGATGATCACTGTGAGCTCTCTATTTCCATTGTGAACTCTTTGTAACCACTGTGAGCTCACTATGGCCATTGTGAGCTCTCCATGACCACTATGAGCAATGAACACTGTAAGTTCTCTATGACAACTGTGAGCTGTAACCAGTATCAGGTTCTTGTGAGCTCTTTGTGAAAATTGTGAGCTTTCTATGACCACTGTGAACTCTCTATAACCATGATGACCTATGACTACTCTGAGTAATCTGAGCTCTCTATAACCACTTTGAACTTGGATGATTTTGAGAGCTTTATGTGCACTGTGAGGTATGACCAATACAAGTTCTCTATGACCACTGTGAACTCTCTATGACCACTGTGGACTATGACCACTACAAACATTCTATGACCACTATGAGCTATGACCACTATGATCTCTCTCTGACCATTGTGAAGTCTTTGACCACTGTTACCCCTGTACAACAACTTTGAGCTCTCTATGACTACTTTGAGCTATGACCACTGTGAGCTCTCTATGCCCTGTACAATATATGAACACTGTGAGCTGTCTATAAATACTGTGAGCTCTTTATGTCCACTATTATTTATGACCACTGTGAGTTCTCTAGGAACACTATGAGCTATGACAATTGTGAGCTTTCTATTCCTACAAGAGAACTCTAGGGGGCTGGAGAGGTGGCTCAGGGTTAAGCCTCTGCCTTGCTCTCTATGAACACTGTGGGATTCTTATCACCCCTGTGAGCTATCTATCAATGCAGTGACCTCCCTACAACCACGGTGACATCTCTAGAACCAATGTGAACACTCTATGACTGCAGATAGCTCTATATGACCATTATAAGCTATTTGTCTCTCTTTGACCATTGTGAGTTGTCTATATCCTCTATGACATATGACCACTGCAAACTCTCTATCACCACTATGAACTATGATCATTGTGGGCTCTCTATGGCCACTATGAACTATATGCACTTTAAGCTCACTATTCCAATTGTGAACTCTCTCTGACAACTATGAGCTCACTATGGCTATTATGAACTCTCTATGACCACTATGAGCTATGTCCACTGTGACCTTTGTATGACCACTGTGAGCTATGATCACTATGAGCTCTCCATAACCTCTGAGCTCTCTATGACCATTGTGAGGTCTCTGTGACTACCATGAGTTTTCTATGACTAAGATTATCTATGAAAACTCTAAGCACTCTATAACCACTGAGCTGTGATTACTATGAGCTCACTATGAGCTTTGTGAGCTCTCTATGATGATTGTGAGCTGTTTGTCACTACTGTGAGCACTCTATGACAACTGTTATCTCTCTATGACAACTGTGTGCCCTCTATGACCACTATGATCTAGGACAATTATGAGCACTCTAGAGAACATTTAGTTATGACTTCAGAAGCTATCCATTACTCTGTGAGCTCTCTATGACTACTGTGAAATTGTTACCTGTCTATGAGCACTATGAATTGTATATGACCAATGTGAGCTCGCTATGATCATTATTAGCTCTCTATAACCACTGTGAGTTATGACCTCTGTGAGCTCTCTATGAAAACTATGAGCTATGGCCACTAAGATTTCTATGAACACTATAAACTATGACCACTCTGAGTTCTCTATGGCCACTATGAGCTATGAAAACCATAATCACACTATGAGCACTGCTAGCTAGCTATGACCTCTGTAAGCTCACGATTACCACTATGAGCTCTCTATGATTACTGTGGGCTATGACCACTATGAGCTCTCTATGACGAGTGTGAGATATGAACACTATGAGCACTCTATGTCCCCTGTGAAATATTTGACCACTGTTAACTCTCTATGAACACTATGAACTCTCAGTGATCACTATGAGCTATGACAACTGTGAGATCTCTATGACTAGTATGAGCTCACTGTGAGCTTTCTATGACCACTGTGAGTGTGCTGTGCTCATTATGAGCTATGATTACTGTGAGCACACTGTGAGCATTTTTAGCTCTTTAACACTAATGTGGCTATTACCACTGTGAGACCTCTGTGACTACTGAGTTATGACCATCGTGAATTTTTATGACCACTGTAAAATATGTAATACGACTTTGAGCTCTCTATGAAAGCTATGACCTCTCTAGGAGCACTGTGAACTCTCTATGACCACCTTGAGCTCTCTATGACTAGTATGAGGTAAGACCACTGTGATAACCCTATGAATATTAGTAGCTCTCTATGACCACTGTGAACTCTTTATGATTACTATGAACTATCATCACTGTGACCTCTCTATAACTGCTATGAGCTGCTATGTCAAATACAAGCCACTATGAGTTCTCTATATCTTCTTCAAGCTCTCCAAACCATTAAGAGCTTTCTGTGGCCAGCATGTGTTCCCTATGATTAGTATGAGCTATGACCACTATCAGTTCTCTATGACTACTATGAGAAATAATGAGTACAAGCTCTCTATGATATCTGTAAGTTCTCTTGGACCACTATGAGCTCTCTATGACCACATGAGATTTCTTACCAGATTATGGAGTATGACCACTGAGTTCTCTCTGACCACTGTGAGCTATGTGTACTATGACTTCTTTATCACCACTTTGACCTCTCTATGACAACTTTGAGCTCTCTATGAAAATGATGAGCTCTATAAGAACACTGTTAGCACCCTATGACCACTATTTGCTATGATCACCATGAGCTTTTTATGTCCACCATGATCTATGACTACTGCGAACTATCTATTATCAATCTGAGCTCTCTATGACCACTATGAACTCTCTATGATCTCAATAAGCTATTACCACTGAGAACTTTCCATGACCACTATGAGCTTTCCGTGACCACTGTGAGCTCTCTTTGACCACTGTGAGCTCTCTTTCACCATTGTGTGCTCTCTGTAAGAACTGTGAGTTATGACCACTGAGCTCTCTATGACCACTCTAATATATCTGACGATGGTGACCTCTCTATGACCACTTTGAGTTCTGCATGACCACTA
The DNA here is from genome assembly GCA_023101885.1 of Typhlomys cinereus. Lineage (NCBI taxonomy): Eukaryota > Metazoa > Chordata > Mammalia > Rodentia > Platacanthomyidae > Typhlomys > Typhlomys cinereus. Next base: position 147,972 of record JALPQD010000046.1, on the reverse strand, counting down.
TGAGTTATGATCAATGAGACATTTGTGAGACTAGTTTGAGCTAAGAGCACTGTGAGGTTTCTATGACAACTCAGAGCACTTTATGACAACTATGAGTTTTCTATGACCATTGTGATTTCTCTATGACTACTATGAGACCTCTGTGACCACTTATATGACCTCAGTGAGGTGTCTGTGACCACTATTAGCTATGACAACTATGAGCTTACTATGAACATTATTAGTTCTCTATGACCAATGTGAGCTATGACTACTGTGAGACCTCCATAAACATTGTGAGTTATGATGACTGTGAGCTCTCTATGACCACTGAGAGATCTCCTTGACTACTGTGAACTCTTCATATCCACTATGACCACTGTGAGCTCTCTATAAACACAATGAGCTATGATCACTGTAAGCATTCTATGGCTGCTATGAAGTCTCTATGATCATGATGGGCTATGGCTACTATGAGTTCTCTATAACCAATAGGAGCTATGACCACTGAGAGCTCTATGTGAACAATGTAACCTATGACCACTGTGAACTCTGTATCACCACGGTAAGCTATGAACACTACACAATCTCTGTTACTATTGGGAGCTCTCTATGAATACTGTGAACTCTCTGTGACTCTCTGTGAGTTCTCGATGATCACTGTAAGCTATGAACACTATGACCTGCGAGATGTACTGATGCACTATGACCTCTCTATGACCACTGTGATATCTTTGATGACTGTGATCTCTCTATGACCACTTAAGTTCTCTATGACCACTGTAAGTAATGACTACTGTGACCTCCCTAAGACTTATATGACCTATGGCCACTGTGAGGTTTTTATTAGTACTGCGAGCTGTTTATGTCAACTATGAGCTCTCCATGATCACGGTGATTTCTCTACGCATACTGTGAGCATTCTATGATCTCAGTAAGCACTTTGTAACCATTATTAGTTTTGATGACTATGAGCTCACTATGAACATTATTACCTGTCTAGGACCACTGTGAAGTATAACCATTCTGAGATCTCTATGACTACTGTGAACTAGGACAACTCTATTACTATTATGATGTCTCTATGACCATTGTGAGTGCTCTATTTCCATTGTGAACTCTCTGAGATAACTGTGAGTTCACTATGGCTATCAAGAGCTCTCTATATGAACACTATAAGCTATGACCACTATGAGTTTTCTATGACTTCAGGAGTCAGGCAAGTGGCAAAGCAGGCCCACAGTCTTGCAGACTGATTTATTGTAAATATCTGGCTGTTTATATACCCCATATAATATTGCATAAGTTCCAGTGGGTGCTTTTGCTGCATTGACCTGTCTGGTTTGGTCCACTCAGTCAGGCTGTTTGATGTCAGTACCAGATACTGCAGCACATTCTAGCTTTGGGAAGTGTTCATGCATGCAGCCCATATAGACAATAAGGCCTGTCTGGTCCGTTCTGCCTACATATCCATACTTTTTATTTATATTGACAGCAAGCGGGAGCCAGAGTACTTTGTTCTGACCTTGTTGACCCTGCCTCAGAGGGTGTCCAGCATGATGGACCATGCCTGTCTTAGATCATCCTGTCTCACAGGATCTTACCTGTATTGACTAGTGGCCCTTGAAAGACCTCACTCTGGAAGGCATTTCAGGGTATGTGGATAGTAGATTAAAACAAGGCCTCATGAATCTCTGGAATCCAAGTTTGAACCACTTCTTTAGGGAGACCATGGCTTGGATGTTCAAGGGCCATAAGCACCTGTAGCATGGTCTTGTTGATGGAACTCTGCTGCGAGATGTACTGATGCAAACACTTAAGCAATATAATTAATCAAAAATCAATTCCTCCTATGATAGCATAAGTTACAATCTAAGATGGATCAAACAAACTTTTAAAGTTGTTCCAGATTCTGGTTTCAAACCCAGTATCTAAGCAGGGGAGACACATGTGTCATATTAAAATGTTCTATCTGTTGGCTCAAAGTCAATGAGTAATTAAGAGAGCCTGAGACCAAGACCTCTTTATATACTGAGAAAGTTGTTCATGAGCCTTGGACATGTTTAAGACTTGATAAGGTGTTAAACATATGGAGGCATATCGAGAATCACATGAGGAAAGTGCAAGCCTTTAGGGCATTGAAGGCCAGGTCAGACACCTGTTGATAATATGTATCCAAACCTGTGGTGGATTGTGATATGGGATCAATATATTATCCATAACCCATAAGACCAACTGAAGGTTGAGGCAGGTTTGTGCTTCTGCCTGATAATCATATGCAGAATACCAATTCAGGAAAATGACTGGCTGCAAGTCTGCTTTAAGGAGATGATACCAATCATAATGGGTTTGGAACTGCATGGCCCATTGGTGCAGAAGATTTTCAAAATAAGGGGAGTCAGAGCCTATATAATTGGCCACTTTACAAATCAGGGAAAGATCAGCAAGCAGGGTAGGCACCCAAGGCTGTCAGGGAAACTATCTATGATTTTCCATTGGGCAGAATAAATGTTTGGGAATCCACAGGGGTGAGTCTGCTGATGGAGAATCACAAAGATACTCAGACTACAATGGAGCTCTGGGTCTGGTTAGGACAGATGTATGTCAAAGGCATTCTGTCACTGTAAAACCATTAAAGTGTATAAAATGGAGAAAAGAATTAAATGAGGTGTATTTAAGGAAGTCTTAAATCTAGTTGGAGGATGGTATTACAAAGATTTCCTAGGGGGTCATTTCTTATCTAAGTATAGAGGCCATGTCTGAGAAAACATTGTAAGTTGTCTTTAATATTAAATAAGATTTTTTAGTTCTTAGGACCCATTACCATAATTTTTGTCTTTAAAATGTATGCCCCTTACAATTAAACATAATAGTTAGACTCTATAAGATCTTAAGCAGTTATACCCTTTAGGAATTAGGATTTAATTCATCAGCAAAGGAAAACTTTTGATTTACGATTAACAGCCTTAAATCTCATTTTGAAATAAAAATGTTAAATAATTTATAAAAATTTCAGAAAATTGTAGTACTTTAAAATCTTTTAGAGCCATATATATAGAATAATTATAACACAAGTCAGTAAAAGTTTTTTAAATTTTGTAAAGACCAGGACATTATTAAATATGGAATAAACAAGCAGCACATGCTTATAGGAGAATACCTGTATATCTGTTTAGATTAGCAATCTTTAAAAAATAAAATCTCTGCCATTACCAATACCGAGTAGAGCCTCCCACAAATCCATGAGCTATATTGTTTTTGTATAGAGCCTTTACTAATCCATTAATATTTTTAACTTTCTAACTTCTGTCGCAAAAAAGTCCCCGATTTCTGTAGGTTATCTTCAAAAATTTGTCTTTTAAGAATTTTTGAAATACTCAAAAACGTATTAACTAATTTATGAGAAGTGAGCAGCTAGAAAAAACTCATGGAATCCATGAGAAACAGACATGGAACTAAAAATGGACTCATAGCTCTAGAGGGCCATGAAGGGCTAGGGATCCAAAAATGGCTGCCAGGGCCAGGTATATTTGTACACTTAGGCAAGCCCAGGGAAACTGGCTTTCTCTGGTTGGTTAACTCCCATTGAGCCCAACCTACTTGATCTTAGTCCCAATTGGGGCTAGAGACCAAGTTGTTTGTTGGATGTGGAGAGCTCATCTCCATAATCCCTTCATAGGGAGGTTGGCTATCTTACCTTTGGGAGGATTGATTAATCAGTTCTTCAGCAGGAGTGTTTCTTCTAGATGATTCCAGCTCTGTTTTTCCTCACATGGAAAGTTCTATGTATCTCTGAGCATTATCTGACCTTCAGGAATGTCAAAGACCTTCAAAGACCTTAGAGACTGTCCCAGGAAGGACTGTTCTAGACCTGATTATTGTAGCCTTTGACCTTCTGAGGAACCAGACTGCTAGGGATGAAGGTGATAACTGTTCTCGCTCATTTCTGCTGAGAAGAGCCAAAAGAAATGTGAGCAGCCAATGATCCTCATCTATGAAGTGCTGGAATGGTGTAGAGATCTGATGGATGACTTTACTACTTTTAGGCCCATCTGAAAAAGAAAAAAAACAGATAAATTAAGCCTAAAATATCTACATGTTATCTTGCCTGAAATAGGCACTACCTTTGTCTGGTGTAAAAGCCAAGAGACCTTTCTTCTCTGCTAGATATAAATCTCTGAGGTCGCATTCTAAGGCCTGTCCAAAAATATGTAAACTGTCTGAATCTTGGGGAAGAACAATCTAAATTAGTTTGCTTCTTCCTTCTGGATTCTTAAAGCAAAGTGGCACAAGTATTTTTGGGACCAAAAGAATGTAAAAGAACATGTACAGGGGACATCGTTTCCTCACATGGAAAATTCTATGTATCTCTTAGCATTATCTTAGGACCAGTGCTCTGATCTAAATGAAGAGCCAGTGGATCTTTTATTTATCAGTGGATCTGGTCTATTTAACAGCAGACATTTTGTTCTCTGCTTCTTCCTGCTTTAACTCTTTTAAGTTTGTCATTGCCGTTTTCCTCTGCCAAACACTAAGCTTAACTTCAGGGAAGCTTTTAGGACAAGAGCAAAACTTTACTAAACTTGCCTCTGACATGTCTCGGGCTTTAATTCTACAGCACAAATTGTCTTTCTTGGGCCTCTAAACCGCAAGCTTTCTGCTACATGCTATCTGATTCCATCATTCTCAGAAACCTAATTTTTTTGTTTGTTTGTTTTCTTTCCCTGTCTGCAAGGGAATTTCAAGTTTGTCAACCTGGGCATGCCTGCTATTATTCTATCTATCCCCTTAGGCAGATGTCAAGTTTATGATTTTCTTTTTTTCCCTTTTTCCTTCCTTCTTTTCTGTTTGGAAAATAAATTTATCTGGAACATCAGAAAAACTACTTGAGTAACTTAGACCAAAATCTTGCAAGGAAAGGGAAACATGAATCCAAGTTGATCCAAATGCATTTAGATTCTCCTGAAAACAGACTATTCTATGTATCTCTTAGCATTATCTTAGCTAGGTCCACATTACATTGATTCTGTTTTAGTTTCATGGGAATTGGGTCTGATTAAGGTGGAGGCTTGAAATTCCTGTTTACTTTAGTAGGAGTACACATGGGAGTATGGAATTAGAAAGCAAATTTGTCCCTAATAAAGGGAGCTCATAAATAACCGGAGAAGGAAGAAATTCCAATAAATCTTTTAGAAGACAATTATATCTTCCTGTTTGCTAGATGTGATGGGATAGCATTCTATAAAGAAGTCAGAGGAATGAGTAAGTTTAATTAATCAGTACAATAGTGGCTTTGTTATTTTGGGAATATATGGAAAAACCTTTAAGAACACTATGACATTATCATTTGTAGTCCTTTTAAAGTTCAAAATCAAGCAAGATAATCTTTCATGAGAGAAAAACTTATAATCTATTAAAAAACAATTGTGATAGATTTAAAACATAAGTAGTTAAGGTCTTAGATGTCATTAAATTTATTTGTTCTTATTTTAAAGTATGCATACATGTATTTAAAAATGGCATGCCAAAAATTTTATATTAGCGTGCAACAGAGATGACACAAAATTGAAGTGACCACAGATTTTTTATGTTGAAACACAAGACACACAACATGCAAACACAGAACATATAAACATACAAACGCATGAACAATACAATTTACCAGCAACTGGCAGTTGTACAAGTTACCAACAACTGTCTTAAAATTAGTCTTGAAAGCTTTATCAAAGGCAGGTTAACATTTAGGAAAACCTTGTAATTTAAAACAAGATCTCATATTAGTTAAGTCCAGCAGCATTCCTTAATTATGAAAAACATTAAAAGCAGATTAAACTTTAAAATTTAGTACCAAAACCAAATTGCATTTAAGAAACTTTATATTTAATAGATGAATATATTTGTCTAATTCTCTCTTTTTTTTTCCTAGCAAGGAAAAGCACCCTCATCAATAGGTCGGGTTCTCACATATTGTCTGGGAAGATCCAAGGTGCTAAAACTGCAGCCTCATCCCAAAATTCCTTTAGGACTGCAGTCATAACCTTGAGGCCTCTAGTCTCTAGGAGAGATTTTAAGAAACATATTTTGGGCTCCTTACAGTGTGAGTGGAGTTTGCCCATTTTTCTAAAGAAGAGAGATGAGACCAAAAGAGGAATAGATGAGACAAGGAATGTATGGGATCCACTACGGCCAGTTTGAGCTCTCTATGACAATTTTGAGCTATGACCACTGTGAGCTCTCTATGACTTCTGTGAGCTGTGACCACTATGAGCTCTCCATGACCACTATGGATTATGACTACTATGAGCTATGACCAGATTGACCTTTCTATGACCACTATGAGCTATGACTACTATGAGCTCTGTATGACCACTATGCACTCCCTTGAACAATCTGAGCTAGAGCCACTATGAGCTCTCTATGAGGATTGTGAACTATTACTACTATGAGCAATCTATGACCACTGTGAGCTCTCTATGACCACTGTGAGATATAACCAATGTGAGCTCTCTGTGACCAATTTGGACTATTACTACTCTGAGCACTATGTAAATGTTATTAGCTATCTATGGCTATAGTGAGCAATGACCTCTCTATGAGCATTATGAGCTATAACCACTGTGAGCTCTCTATGACCGCACTGAGCACTCTGTAACCACTATCAGCCATCCATGACCAATGTAAGCTATGTCCATTAGGAGCTCTCTATGAGCGCTGTGAGCTATCACCACTATGAGTTATCTATGACCACTCTGAGCTATGACCACTGTGAGCTCTCCATTTCCATTGTGAACTCTCTGTGACCACTGTGAACTCACTATGGCCATTGTGAACTCTCCATGACCACTATAAGCTATGAACACTGAGCGTTCTCTATGACAACTGTGAGCCGTGACCACTATGAGGTCTGTATGAACTCTGTGAGCTCTCTATGAACACTGTGAGCTCTCTATGACTACTATGAGCTCTGTATGACCACTGGGATCTCTCTATGACCACTGTGAGCTCTCTATGATCATGAGTACCTATGACTACTCTGAGAAATCTGTGGCCACTATGAGCTCTCTATAACAACTTTGAGTTTGGACTACTTTGAGAGCTTTATGCGCACTGTGAGCTGAGACCACTATAAGTTCTCTATGACCACTGTGATCTCTCTATGATCACTGTGGACTATTCCCACTATGAACACTCTATGATCACTGTGACTTATGATCACTATGAGCTCTCTATGACCTTTGTGAAATCTTTGATGACTGTTACCTCTCCATGACAACTTTGAGCTCTCTATGACAATGGGAGCTTTCTATGCCCTGTACAAGTATGAACACTGTGAGCTGTCTATAAACACTGCGAGCTCTTTATGTCTGTCCACTATCATCTATGACCACTGTGAGCTCTCTGTGAAAATTATTATCTTTCTATAATTACTATGAGCTAAGACCACTGTGAGCTATAACCACTTTGAGATCTTTATGATCACTAAGAGCTATGATCACTGCAAGTTATCTATGACCATTTTGAGCAGTCTATGACTACTATGAGCAATGATCACTGTGCACTCTCTATGACCAGTATGATGTGTTACCACTGAGAGCTCTCTAGGATCATTATGAGCTCTGTATGACTAGTATAATCCATGATCACTGTTAACTCTATGGCAATTATGAACTCTCTATGCCATTGTGAGCTATGACCAACTTAAGTACTCTCTGTCCACTGTGAGCTCCCTAGGACCACTGTGAGATTTCTTTGAACACTATGTAGGACCATTGTGATCTCTCTATTGCCACAATAGACCTCTGTCATCACTATGAGCTATGACCACAATGAACTCTGCCAATTATGAGCTCAGTATGGCCACTGTGAGCTCTCTATGACCACTGTGAACTCTCTGTGATTACCTTGAGCTCTCTAGATCACTATGAGCTATGACCACTACAAGCTTTCTGTAATTACTATGAGCTATGACAACTATGAGGTCTCTATCGCTACAGGGAATCACTATCACCACTATAATCTATTACCACTATGACTTCTCTATTACCACGATGAACTCTCTATGAGCACTGTGAGCTGTCCTTGAATACTGAGCTCTCTTAGACCACCTTGAAATATGTGATGACTGTGACCTCTCCATGATTACTTTGAGCTCTCTCTGACCACACTAAGCTATGACCACTGTGAGCTATCCATGACAACTCTGAGCTATGGCCACTGTGAGTTCACTATGAATATTATTACCTCGCTATCACCATTGTGAGCAATGACCACTGTGAGCTCTTTAGGAGCACTATGAGCTTTGACATTTGTGAGCTCTCTATGGCTACAAGAGAACTCTATCATCACTATGAGCTATGACCTCTATGAGCACTGACAATTGTGAGGTCAGTACAGCCAGTGTGAGCCCTTTATGACCACTGTAAACTTTCTATAACTGTGAGCTCTCTAGACCTCCATGAGCAATGACTACTATGAGCTCTCTATGGCCACGAGATCACTATTTCAATGATGATTTATGACCACTATGACCTATCTATTACCACTGTGAGCTTTCAATGACCACTGTGACCTCTCTATGACCACTGCGACCTCTCTCTGACCAACTGTGAGCTATCTTCACTGTGATCTCGCAACAATGACTGAAAGCTATCTGTGACTACTATGAGTTCTCTAGCACTACTGAGAGCTCTATGTGATCACTGTGATACTGCTAGGACCATTCTGAGCTCTTTATGAAGACTATGAACTCTCTATGAAGAACATGAGCTATGATCACTCTGAGCTCTCTAAGACCACTATGAACTGTGACAACTATGACCCCTATATTACTACTGTAAGTTTGCTATGACTACTGTGAGCACTTTATGACCACTGTGAACTCTTTTTTTTTAATATGGAACGCTTCATGAATTTGTGTGTCATCCTTGCACAGGGGCCATGTTAATCTTCTCTGTATCATTCCAATTTTAGTATATGTGCTGCCAAAGCGAGCACACACTATGAATTCTCTATGAAGACTATGGTCTCTCTTGGATGACTGTAAGATCTCTATAACCACTCTGAGTTCTCTATGACCACTGTGGGATCTCTATGACCACTGTGAGCTGTCTATCAATATTGTGAGCTCCCTATGATCAAAATGACATCTCTAGGATCGATGTGAACAGTCTATGACTATGGAGAGCTCTATATGACCTCTATGAGCTCTTTGTGACAAATATGAGACATGACCACTGTGATTTCCCTTTGATCACTGTGAGCTATGTCCACTATGACGTATGACTATTGCAAGCTCTCTATCACCACTATGATCTATGACTATTGAGAGATCTCTATGGCCAATATGAACTATAAGCACTGTAAGCTCACTGTTTCCATCATGAAATCTCCCTGACCACTGTGAGCTCCCTATGGCCATTATGAACTCTCTATGACCATTATGAGTTATGACCACTGTGAACTCTGTATGACTACTGGGTGCTATGATCTGTATGAGCTCTTTATGACCATTGTGAGCTCTCTACGACCATTGTGAGTGCTGTATGACCACTATGAGCTCTCTATGACTAAGTGAGCTATGAAAACTGTGAGCACTCTATGAACACTGAGCTGTGATTACTATGAGCTCTCTATGAGATCTGTGAGCTCTCTATGACCATTTTGAGCTCTCTGTGAACACTGGCAGCACTCTATGACAACTGTTAGCACTCTATGACCACTGTGAGCTCTCTTTTCCACTTTGAGCTATGAGCACTATAAGCATTCAATGTGCAGTGTGATATATATGTCTAATTTGAGATCTCTATGGCAACTATAATCTCTCTGTGATCACCACGAGCTCTCTGTGATCATTTTGAGCTCTCTTTGACAACTATGAGCTATGACCACTCTGAGCTCTCTGTGACAAATATGAGCTATGATCACAGCGAGCTCTCTATGAACACAGTGAGCTCTCTATGACCACTGTGAGTTCTCTATGACCACTATGATCTATCTGTGACCCCTATGAGCTCTCTGTGACCACTAAGAGCTTTGACCACTGTGAGCTCTCTATTTCCGTTGTAAACTCTCTATGACGACTGTGAGCTCAGTATGGCCATTATCAGCTCCCTATGACCACTGTGAGGTGTGACCACTGTAAGCTCTCTATGACTGCTGTGAGCTCTCTATGACCACTGTGACCTCTGAATGACCACTGTGAGCTATCTATAACCACTGTGGCATCTTTATGACTAAAATGAGTTCTGACAACTCTGAGCTATCTATGACCAATATAAGGTATGACTACTTGGAGCTCTCTATGAAAACTGTGAGCTATAACCATTTTGAGCTTTCTATGACCACTGACTTATGACAACTCTAAGGTCTCTATGGCTACTATGAGCTTTCTATGACCACTATGAGCTACGAAAACTATGAACACCCTATGAGCACTGTTAATCATGATCTCTGTAAGCTCTCAATTACCACTATGAGCCCTCTGTGACCACTATGAAGGTATGACCACTATGAGCTCTCTATGACCAGTGTGAGCTATGACCACTATGAGCACTCTATGATCCCTGTGAAATCTTTGATGACTGTTACCACTCTATGACCACTATGAGTTTCTGCAATCACTATGAGCTATGACAACTGTGAGTGCTCTCTGACTAGTATGAGATATGAACTGTGAACTTTCTATGACCACTGTGAGTGCTCTATGCCCACTATGAGCTATGACCATTGTGAGCACTCTACGAACATTTTTAGCTGTCTAACACTACTGTGGCTATTACCACTGTGAGACCTCTATGACCACTATGACCAGTGTGAGCTTTCTATGACCACTATGAGCTATGACCACTATGACCTCTCTAATACCATTTTGAGGTCTCTATGACTACTATGAGGTTTGACCATTGTGATAACACTATGAACATTAGTAGCCCTCTATGATTACCGTGAACTCTCTATGACCACTATGAACTATGACCACTGTGAGCTCTCTATGACCACTATAAGCTCTCTATGGCAAGTATAAGCCATGACCACTGTGATCTCTCTATATCCACTGTGAGACTCCAAACAAGTGTGAGCTCTTCATGGCCATTATGTGCTCCCTGTGTCCAGTATGAGCTATGACTACTATGAGTTATCTATGAGTGCTATGAGAAATAACTAGAATGAACTCTCTGTGATGACTGTAAGTTCTCTCAGACCACTGTGAGCTCTCGATGGCCACAAGAGTTTTCTAACAGCACCATGAGGTATGACCACTATGAGCTCTCTGTGACCACTGTGATCTATGACCACTATGATCTTCCCTATTACCACCTTGACCTATCCATCACAACTCTCACCTCTATATAACATTTGTGAGCTCTGCATGATTACTTTGAGCAATCTATGAAAACTATGAGCTTTCTATGACCACTATGAGCTATGACCACAGTGAGCTCTCTAAATCTACTATGAGCTATGATCACGGTGAGTTCCCTTTGATCACTTTGAACTATTTATGTCCACTGTGACATATGACCATGGTGAGCTCTCTATAAACACTATGAGCTATGACCACTTTCAGCTCCCCATTTCCACTACAAATTCTCTATGACCACTGTGAAATATAACCACTAAGATTTCTGTATGACCAATTTGGGCTATGACTATTGTGAGCTCTCTATGAACACTATGAGCAATAACCACTGTGAGCTATTTCTACTGTGAGCATTCCAAGACTACTGTGAGCTCCCTATGGCCACTATAACTCTTTATGACCACTGTGAACTATGACCACTGTGAGCTCTTTATTGTCATGTCAAGCTCTCTATGACCACTATAAACTATGACCCCTCTTAGCTCACTATGAATATGATTACCTCTCTATGACCACTGTCAGCATGAACACTGTGAGATCTCTATGACCACTAGAGCTATGACTCTTGTGAGCTCTCTATAACCAATGTGAGATCTCTATGCCCACTCTGACCTATGACCACTGTGCACGATCACCAGTATGAGCTCACTGTGCCCACTCTGAGTTCTCTATAAACACTATGACTTCTCTCTAACCACTTTGACACCTCTGATGACTGTGACCTCTGCAGGATCTCTAAGACCAGTATGAGGTATAAGCGCTGTGACCTCTCTATGACAACTATGAGCTATGACCACTGTGATCTCTCTAGGACCACTATGAGCTCTCTATGACCAGTATCACCAATGACCACTGTGAGCTGTCTATGATTATTGTGAGCTCTCCATGACTACTGTGAGATCGCTATGGGCATTATGTACTCTATACTACCACTAGGAGCTTTCTATGACCACAGTGACCTCTCTATGTGCTGAATAAACTATGAACAATGTAAGCTCTCTATGACCACTATGAAGTATGACCACTGTGATAACGCTATGACCATTATTAGCTCTTTATGAACACTGTGATCTCTCTATGCCCACTAACAGCTATGACCACTGTAGAGTCTCCATGACCACTATGGGCTCTCTAAAAACAGTATAAGCCACTCCCACTGTGAGCTCTCTATGGCCACTGTGAGCTCTCTCTGACCACTCTGAGCTCTCTATGACCATGACCCTTATGCAATTCCTATGACCACTAAGAGCTATGAGCCCTATAGATCATTGTGATCTCTATGTGACCTAATTACCGTGAGCTCTCTGTGTTGACTGTGAGTTCTCTATGACCACTATGAGCTTTCTATAACCACAAGAAATTTCTAACCAGACTATGGACTATGACCATTATCAGCTGTCTGAGACCACTGTGAGATATGCACACTATGGGCTCTTTATCACCACTTTGAGCTTTCTATGTCAATTGTGAGCTATATAAGAACACTGTGAGCATCCTATGACCACTATGAGCTATGATCACTGTGAGCTCTTTATGTCCACCATGAGCTATGACTACAGTGAACTATCTATTACTAATCTGAGCTCTCTATGACCACTATGGGCTCTCTATGATCTCAATGATCTATGACCACTGAGAGCTTTCTATATTCACTATGACTTTCTGTGACCACTATGAACTATGACCACTATTACCTCGATATTACAACTTTGGGCTCCCTATGACAACAGTCATAGTAAACTCACACATAGTAAGCTTACTATCATCACTGTGAGCTCGCTATGACCACTGTGAGCTTTACCACTATGAGCTCTCTATGACCACTGTGAGCTATGACCACGGAGCTCACTATGACCACTCTGATACCTCTGATGACAGTGACTTCTCTATGACTACCTTGAATTCTGCATGACCATTATGAGTTATTAACATTGAGACATTTGTAAGACCAGTATGAGCTATGAGCACTGTGAGCTCTCTATGACCACTCTGAGTTCTTTATGACAACTATGAGTGTTTTATGACCACTCTAAGCTCTTTATGACAACTATGAGTGTTTTATGACCACTGTGATTTCTCTATAACCAGTATGATCTATGACCACGATGAATTCTGTCTGACCACAGTGAAGTCTGTGATGACTAAAAGCTATTACCACTGAGAGCTCACTATGAATATTATTAGTTCTCTATGATCAATGTGAGCTATGACTACTATGAGACCTCCATGAACACTATGAGTTATGATGATTGTGAACTCCCTATTACCATTATGAGTTCTCTATGACTACTATGAGCTAGATGATTGTGAGCTCTCTATGACCACTGTAAACTATGAACACTGAGAGCTCTCTTTGACCACGTGCATGTCTGCTATATCCTATGGCCACTGTGAGCTCTCTACTGAGTAATGTTTATGGCCATTGTGAGCATTGTATGGCTGCTATGAAGTCTTTATGACCACTATGAGCTATGTTTACTATGAGTTCTCTATGGTCAATAGGAGCTATAACCACTGTGAGCTCTATATGAACTCTATGAGCTAGGACCACTGTGAACTCTGTATGAGCTCTGTGAGCTTTGACCACTATGCACTCTCTATGATCACTGTGAGTTCTCTATAACCACTGTGAGCTCTCTGTGACCACTGTGAGCTGTTAATACTATGAGCTCTCTGTGACCACTGTGATAACGTTGACGACTCTATGACCTTTCTGTGACCACTTTGTTCTTCTCTATGACCACTATGAGTAATGACTACTGTGACCTAAGACTCATATGACCTATGACCACTGTGAGCTTTCTATGACTATTGTGAGCTGTTTATGTCAACTATGAGCTCTCCATGACCACTGTGATTTCTCTATGCCTACTGTGAGCATTCTATGACCTCTGTGAGTGCTCTGTGATCACTATTAGCTATGACAACTGTGACACTGTGAACTCACTATGAACATTATTACCTCTCTAGGACCACTGTGAGCTATGACCATTGTGAGATATCTATGACTACTATGAGATATGACAACAATGAGCTCTCTATTACCATTATGATCTCTCTATGGCTGCCGTCAGATCTCTATTTCCATTGTGAACTCTCTGAGATTACTGTGAGCTCTATATGGCCATCATGAGCTCTTTATGCAAACTATGAGCTATGTCCACTGTGAGCTGTCTATGACCACTGTGAACACTCTATCACTACTGTGAGCTCTCTATGAGCACTGTGAGCTCCCTGTTTCCTCCGTGAGCTAGGGTCACAGTGAGCTCACTTTGACCAATGTGAGTTCCCTATGAACACTATGAGTTCTCTATGATGACTTTGAAATCTCTGATAACTCTGACCTCTTCATGACAATTTTGAGCTCTTTATGACGACTCTGAATTATGACCACTGTGAGCTTTCTAAGACCAGTATGAGCTATGAGCACTGTGAGCTCTCCATGACAACTGTGAGCTTTTTATGGCCATTATGAGCTTCCTATGACCACTATGATCTATGGCCATATGACCTCTCTTCTCTGATAGCACTTTGAGATCTCTATAACAACTGTAAGATATCTAGGATCACTGTGAGCTCTCTATGATCACTTTGAGGTCTCTATGACCACTATGAGGTTTGACTACCGTGAAAACACCATGAACATTATTGTTCTCTAGAGCCACAGTGAGCTCTCTGTCTCCACAAGAACTATGTCCACTGTGAGCTCTCTATAACTGCTATGATCTCTCTATGTCCCATATAAGCCATGAGCACTGTAAGCTTTCTATGACTACTGTGAGCTCTCCATGATCAATGTGCACTCTCTATGGCCATCCTGTACTCCCCGTGACCACTATGAGATATAACCAGTATAAATTCTCTGTGATGACTGAGTTCTCTGGAACCACTGTGAGCTCTCTATAACCACAAGAGATTTCATTTTTTGAGTGTTGCAGTTATTTTTAGGTAAAGGAAAACAGCCTTTTTACGACGGCAACAGTGTGCAGGGAAGGTAAGGAGAAGCTGCGTGTGGCTCCTCACAAGCTCTCGTTAGGAGCCTGGGAGTGAGCCCTCCTCGGAACTGAGCAGCACAGGAAGGGTGTGCTGCGGCCTGCGTCCTCACTGTGGTGGTCTGTGTGGGCTCTAGGGGGACCTCCAGGTTCCACATCACATGATTAACACTATCACTCTTAGGGGCATTAAATTAAGGAATGACACCAGCTGCCTGCTGAGGAAGCGACTTATTTGGTTGCGTTCTGAATCACAATCAGGAAGTAGTCTCTATCTGGTGCAACAATAATTTCATTTTTCTTGGAATGAATTTGAAGGAAAGTGAGATCATTCTGGGAGTCAATTTCATGCACAGTGCTGTGTGCCTTCAAGATGAAGTTGTGCATGAGGTTGGCATACTGTGTGGTGGTGGGATTGTCCATGGTGCTCTTGATTGGAATACCTTCTGTGTTCACTACGATGATTCCCTGTACTCCTTTCTGGCTCTGAAGTCTCTTCAGCATCTCCCCCACCTCATTCTGGTCCGTTCCAGGAGCAACTCTTCACCAATACTCCGACCACAAGAGATTTTTAACAGCATGAGGAATTGTGACTACTCTGAGATCTCTGTGACCACTGTGATCTGTGACCACTATGGCCTCCCTATTACCACTTTGAGCTATATATGACAACTGTGAGCTATCTAAGACAATTATGGGCTGTCTATGACCACTGTGAACAATCTATGATAACTATGAGCTCTCTGTGACTACTATGAGCTATGACCACTGTGAGCTCTCTGTATCCACTATGAGCTGTGATCACAGTGAGTTCCCTTTGATCATGTTGACCTATCTATGTCTAGTGTGATTTATGATCATGGTGAGCACTGTTAAAACGTTATGAGCTATAACTACTTTGAGTTCTCTATGTCCGCTCTGAACTCTCTATGACCACTATGAGCTATGACCACTATGAGTTCCGTATGACCAATATGGGCTACGACTACTATGAGCTCTCTATTAACACTCTGAGCTATGAACATTGTGAGATCTCTAACACTAATATGACCTTTGACCATTGTGAGATCTTTATGAGAACTATGAGCTATGAGCATGTGAGCACTCTAGAAATACTATGAGCTCTTTATGACCAGTGTGAACTATGACCGCTGTGAGCTCTCTGTGAACACTATAAGCTATGAACAATTTTGCCTCTCATTGTCCATTATGAGCTCTCTATGAGCACTGTGAGTTCTCCATGACCACTGTGAAGTATGACCACTGTAATAACACTATGAACATTACTAGGTCTCTATGGCCACTGTGAAATCTCTATTACCACTGTGAGCTTTTCATGACTAATATAAGTCATGACCACTGTGAGGTCTTGATTGTAGCAGTCCCAGGAACCCATGGGGATCCACAGATTCCCTGGAGGGTGATAATAAGGAGGCGCAAAGTCAAGGTCATGAACTCCGGGAGTCAGACGAGTGGCAAAGCAGGCTTACAGTCTTGCAGACTCATTTATTGTTGCTATCAGGCTGCATATATGCCCCACACAACATTCCATAAGTTCCAGTGGGAGCTTTTGCTGTGTTGGCCTGTCCAGTTTGGTCCTCTCAGTCAGGCAGTCTGACATCAGCTCCAGGCACTGCAGCAGATTCTAGCTTGGGAAAGTTGCATTCACACATGCAGCCCATACAGACAATACAGGCCTGCCTGGTCCGTTCTTCCTACATATCCATTCTTTCTATTTATTTTGACAGCCAGCGGGAGCCAGAGTTCTTTGCTCTGACCTGGTTGATCCTGCCTCAGAAGGTGTCCAGCATGACGGACCATGCCTATTTTAGGTCATCCTGTCTCACAGGATCTTACCCATCATTGATTACTGGCCTTTGACAGACCTCACCTCTGAAAGGCATGTCAGAATATGTGTATAGTAAATTTTACCAAGGCCTCATGAATCTTTGCAATCCAATCTCACATCTCTAGGGGGGCCTGGCTTGGATATTCAAGGGCCATAAGCACCTGTAGCATGATCTTGTTGATGGAACACTGCTGTGAGATGAGCTAAAGGAGACACTTAAGCAATATAATTAATCAAAGAACAATTCCTCCTATGATAGCATAAGTTAAAATCTAAGAGGGATCAAACAGACTTTTAAAGTTGTTTCAGATTCTGGTTTCAAACCTAGTATCTATACGCAGGGGAGCCATATACATCAGGAAGGCCCTTTGATGTACTGAGAAAGTTGTTCATGAGCCTTGGAAATGTTTGAGACTCAATAAAGTGTTAAGCACATGGAGGAATATCAAGGGTCATGGGAAGCAACAGAAAGCCTATAGAGCCTTGAAAGCCAGGTCAGACACCTGTTGAAAATATATAGCCCAACCTGTGGTGGATTGTGATATGGGATCAATATATTGTCTATTGCTGAATCCCCACTGGGCCAGCGGTGGAAAGGAGAGGGAAACAATGTGGCCTCGAGGCTCGAGGTGAATAGGCGAGCTGGCAATGGGGTTACCAACCAGACCCCAGGAATCAGGTGAGAAGCAGCAGTGGATGAGTTGCTGCAGATAAAGCCTTATTCAGGAAGTGTTTAGGCTTATATAGGATTGGGATCCAATCAGATGTTGCCATCCCTCTGCTCGGGGGAAGGTGGAGCAGCCACCAATCATTTAGCTGTTTACTACATGTCCAGATTAGATGGCCACTTTCCATTTATTGTTCATTCTTCCTTCCTATTGGTTGTTCATCCCTCTACCTGTGTGGTTCCTCTATTGGGAAATGTCTAGGGAATGTCCAAATTTGTTCAGGGCTTGTCTGTAGCCAGAATTCTTGGATTTGGGAGCCTGGGCTAGGGCCTCTCTGAATTGATAGTGCCACAATTGTCCATAATCTGTGAGCATATCCAGTGTGATGTTAAGACCATACTAAAGGTTGAGGCAGGCTTGTGCTTCTGCCTGATCATCACATGCAGAGTGCCAGTTCAGGAAAAAGGCCGGCTCCAAGACCACCTTAAGGAGATGATACCAATCATGATAGGTTTGGTGCAGAACCTGTTCAAAATAAGGGGAGCCATAGGCTTATTCATTAACCACCTTACAAATCAGGGGAAGATCAGCAAGCAGGGTAGCCACCCAAGGCTGTCATCTTTTCAGGGAGACTACCTATGATAAACAGCATTAAATCTCATTTTTGAAGTGAAAATGTTAAATAATTTATAAAAATTTCAGATAATTGTAGTACTTTAAAATCTTTTAGAGGGGCTGGAGAGGTGGCTCAGGGGTTAAGCCTCCGCTTGCAGGCGGAAGGTCCTGAGTTCGGATCCCAGATCCCACGTATAGACACCAGGCGGAAGCGGGGGCGGCCTGCGCTTCTGGTCCTGGTAGGGCGGAGCCTGTGAATCCCCGGGCTGAAGGAGGTGGAGGCGTCCATGGTGGTTCCCGATTCGTCCGTGGTTCTACACACACACACACACACACACACAGACACACACGCGCGTGCACATACACACACACATGCGCACAGTTGAATAAATAATAATAATAAAAAAATTTTAAATCTTTTAGAGCCAAATATACAGATTTATTATAACACAAGTGTTGCAGTCCACATGAATGGTTGCTGATAAATGACCATCAAACAGTTTATGAGAACAAGAGGTTTATTCTCTTACAAATTTTGGTTACAGTTCTTAGTCCAACTTGATGGGAAAGCATGCACCAACACCAGGGCCGAGAGAACTGGCCACACCATCACTGCATAATGACTGAGAGATGGACAGTCCTTACTTGCCAGACCAGCATGTCTGGCCAAGTATACAGAAGGATGCCGACTCTCTCAACTAGTTCATTGTGATTTAGCCAGGGCCTAATCCCACCCACCATGGGCTGGGCCTTCCCCATCAGCTAGATAATCTCCTTCAGTTTTGCTCTGGGCTTAATTCAACCACCAACTCTCTACAAACTGTGCCCAGAGCTCAAACCCCCAACAATCAAGTTGTCAACTTGACACAAGAACAATAGCACTTTTAAACTGTAACTTTTCCTTGTCCCTACAAATGATAAAATAAAAATACATTCCATAGACAAATTCAAAATGGTCTCATTAAAACTTCAGTTTCAACATTTTTTTTTTATTAAAAATTTAATTATACATTTTAAAAATTTTTTACCAGTTCCCTCCCTCCCCCCTCTTCCCCCTCCCCTTCCCCCAGTGCCTCCCCCCCAATTCCCAGATAGTCCTTTATTGTGTGTGCCTAACTCTCCACTGTGTCCTCCTCTCCGATGACATATAAGGACCCAGTGGCATTTCCATAAGCCCTTTCTCTTGTTCCCCTTAAGCATAAGATCACTACTATGGCTGTCAATCCCTTGCCTCCAGGGGTCTCGGTGCCCTTATCAGATGCTAGACTTTATGAGGGCAACAGTGCGCTGGACATTGCGCAGGGCATGCAAAGTTCCATTATGATTGCTTTGGCCCCAACTATTGTTGAGAATCTTGCAAATCGTTGCTCCTCCCATCCTTTTGCTCTTACAATCTTACCGCCCCCTCTTCCGCAAATGTCCCTGAGCTCCAGGATGGGGAGAGATTAGGCTGTCCTAGTTCTATGTGATTGATATAGAGTCTCTGAAGTTCTGGATTGTGGTTTGTTGATTTTCTTTTGCAGTTTTGCTGCTCCTGCAATTCCCTTCACACCATTCTGCTGGGCACTGTATGTCACCCCCTGGCCAGAGACAAAAAGCTGTTAAACTGGAGTCTTGTTGTAATAGCACATTCAAGGGTAGATGTAATAAGAGTAGGAAACCTCACTGAGAGAGGGGTCCATCACCCATTTGCAAAATGATTACTTTTTATCTGCTAGACTATATGCCCTCCTCTTCTGGTGAGATCAGGAAAGAACGTCTGTGAACTTAACCAGGTTTCTCATTACTTACTTGCAGACCTTCATGGAGGCCTATTTTCTCTGCTGTAACATGGTCTCCTCTCTCTTTGTTTCTGGTGTGGCCCTCCTAACCCATCTCTCTTGTTCATAATCCTTGCAATTACTGTGTTACATAGGTTTACTTTTGAGTGTCCCAATGTGGGCTGGGTGAGTTTGGTACTAGGAGCCACCTATTAGGGAGTACATACGGCGCTTAATTTTCTGGGTTTGGGATACTTCACTTAATATAATTCTTTCTAATGACATCCATTTCCCAGCAAATTCCAGTAATTCATCATTTTTGATGGCTGAGTAGTACTCCATTGTATAGATGTACCACAGTTTCCTTATCCACTCGTCAACTGTTGGACATTTAGGTTGATTCCATGACTTTGCTATTGTAAACAGTGCTGCTATGAACATGGTCGAGCTTGTGCTATCGAGGCGAACCTTTGCTGCTTGGGGGGTTATTCCCAAAAGTGGGATAGCAGGGTCATATGGCATTTCAATCTTTAATTTCTTTAAGAATCTCCAGACGGCTCGCCAGAGTGGCTGTATGAGCCTGCATTCCCACCAACAATGTAGGAGAGTTCCCCTCTCTCCACATCCTCTCCAGCATTTGTCGTTGTTTGTATTGTGGATTTTTGCCATCCTGACCGGGGTGAGATGATATCTCAGGGAAGTTTTGATTTGCATTTCCCTGATGGCGAAGGAAGTGGAGCATTTTTTAAGATAATTGTTAGACATTTTAATTTCATCCCTGGTAAAGTTTCTTTGAAGTTCCAGGGCCCATTTTTTAATTGGGCCAGTGTTTTCCTTGGAGTTTAATTTTCTAAGTTCTTTGTGCACTCTGGACAGTAGAGCTCTGTCAGATATGTGGTTAGTGAAGATTTTCTCCCATTCTGTGGGTTGCCTTTGAGCTCGTGTTACAATCTCTTTATCTGAACAGAAGCTCTTTAATTTCACAAGATCCCAACTGTTGAGAGTTGGTAGCAGTGACTGTGCCATTGGATGTCTGTTTAAGAACTGTTGGCCTAGCCCAACCAGCTCGAGGGAGTTCCCTATCTTTTCAACTATGGTTTTTAAAGTCTCTGGCCTGATATCAAGGTCCTTGATCCATTTGGAATTAAGTCTTGTACATGGTGACAAGTACGGGTCCAGCTTTAATCTTCTGCATGTGGAGATCCAGTTTTGCCAGCACCATTTGTTGAAGATGCTGTTCTTTTTCCATTGGATTCTTTGGGCCCCTTTGTCAAAGACCAAATGGCTGTAACTTTGTGGGCTTATATCTGGGTCTTCAATCCTTATCCATTGATCTGTGTGTCTATTTTGGAGCCAGTACCAGGCTGTCTTTATAACTATGGATTTGTAGTATAGACTTAGGTTTGGTATGGTAATACCTCCAGCTGTGTTTTTGTTACTCAGGATTGTTTTGGCTATCCTGGGTCTTTTGTGCCTCCAAATGAACTTTGAGATTGTTTGGTCAACTTCTTTGAAGAATTGCTTTGGGATTTTGATTGGTATAGCATTGAATCTGTATATTGCCTTTGGTAGGATGGTCATTTTTACAATGTTGATTCTGCCAATCCAGGAACAAGGGACGTCTTTCCACCTTCTGGTGTCTTCTGCAATTTCTTTCTTTAGGGTTTTAAAGTTTTCATTGTAAAGGTCTTTTACCTCCTTGGTTAGGTTTATACCAAGGTATTTCATTTTTTTAGGGGTTATAGTAAATGGCATGGTTTCTCTCAAGGCTTTTTCACTTCTTTCATTCTGGGCATATAGGAAGGCCTCTGATTTTTGCACATTTATTTTGTATCCTGCCACCCTGCTGAACTTCTCAATTAGTTCCAGGAGCTTCCTGGTGGAGTTTTTGGGATCACTCAGGTATAAGATCATGTCATCTGCAAATAGAGATAGCTTGACTTCTTCCTTGCCCATTTGAATCCCTCTTATGTCCCTTTCTTGTCTTATGGCTTCGGCTAAGACTTCAAGTACAATATTGAATAGAAGTGGTGAGAGTGGACAGCCTTGTCTTGTTCCTGATCGAAGTGGGAATGCTTCCAATTGTTCCCCATTGAGCATAATCCTTGCTGTGGGCTTGTTGTATACAGCTTTTATTATATTGATAAAGGTTCCTTCCATTCCTACTGTCTCTAGCGTTTTGATCATAAAAGGCTGTTGGATCTTGTCAAAAGCTTTTTCTGCATCTATCGAGAGTATCATGTGGTCTTGGACTTTGGACTGGTTTACATGATGAATTACATTTATTGATTTGCGTATGTTGAACCAACCTTGTGTGCCGGGGATGAAGCCTACTTGGTCCCCATGAATGATCTTTTTAATATGTTTTTGAATCCGATTTGCTAAGACTTTGTTGAGAATCTTTGCGTCTGTGTTCATCAGGGAGATCGGCCTATAGTTTTCTTTTTTAAGTGAATCTTTATTAGGTTTTGGGATTAAAACGATATTAGCTTCATAGAAGGAATTTGGTAGTGTTCCTTCCTTTGCTATTTGATGGAACAGTTTAAGGAGTATTGGTGTTATTAACTCCTTAAATGTCTTGTAGAACTCTGTGCTGAATCCATCTGGTCCAGGACATTTTTTGGTGGGAAGATTCGAGATTACTTCCTCAATTTCCTTATATGTTATAGGACTATTTAAATAATTCACAACTTCCTGATTCAATTTAGGTAAGTTGTGTTTACTTAGAAATTCATCCATCTCTTTTGTGTTGTCAAACTTCACAGAGTATAAGTTTTTGAAATATGATGTTATAATTCTCTGGATTTCTTGGGTATCCGTAGTGATAACTCCATGTTCATTTCTAATTTTGTTAATTTGGGTTTTCTCTCTCTTGCTTTTGGTTAGTTTAGCTAGGGGTGTATCAATCTTGTTGATTTTTTCAAAGAACCAGCTTTTTGATTGGTTGATTTTTTCTATCGTTTTCTTAGTCTCGATTTCAGATATTTCTCCCCTTATTTTGCTAATCTCTTCTCTTCTACTGCTTTTAGGATCAGATTGCTCTAGTTTCTCTAAAGCTTTAAGCTGCATTGTTAAGTTGTTTATTTCTGATGTTTCCATTTTTTTGACGTGGGCATTAAGAGCTATGAACTTACCTCTTAGAACAGCTTTCATTGTGTCCCAGAGATTTTGGTAAGTTGTATTTTCGTTATCATTCACTTTCAGGAAATCTTGAATTTCCTTTTTAATTTCTTCCTGAATCCAGTTCTCATTCAGCATCATAGTGTTAAGTTTCCAGGAGTTAGTGCATTTTCTCTTGTTTGATGTGTTGTGGATGTCCAGCTTTAGGCCGTGGTGGTCTGATAGGGCACAGGTTAGAATTTCAACTTTCTTGTATATGTGTAGATTCATTTTGTGGCCCAATATGTGATCTATTTTGGAGAAAGTTCCATGTGCTGCTGAGAAAAATGTGTATTCTTTGGTGCGTGGGTGAAAAGTTCGATAGAGATCTGTGAGGTCCATTTCTTTCAGGGTTTGATTAAGTTCCAAAGTGTCTCTGTTAAGCTTTTGACCTGTTGATCTATCCCATGTAGAGAGGGCGGTGTTGAAGTCCCCAAGAATTATCGTTTGGGGGTTGATTTCTTGCTTTAGACGCTGTAGGGTTTTCTTAATGAATGTGGGGGGGCCCGTATTGGGTGCATATATGTTCAGTATTGTGAAATCTTCCTGGTGAATTGTACCTCTGACTAAAATGTAGTATCCATCCGTGTCTCTTATAATTTTTTTTGGTTTGAAATCCACTTTGTCTGATAGCATAATGGCTACCCCTGCCTGTTTTCTGCTTCCATTTGCTTGTAGAATTGTTGACCAGCCTTTTATTTTTAGAGCGTGCCTATCTTTTGTGGTGAGATGGGTTTCCTGCAGGCAACAGATTGATGGATTGTGATTTTTAATCCAAGTTTGTAATCTGTGTCTCTTGATCGGTGAATTAAGTCCATTAACATTTAGTGTTATAATGGAGAAACTATTGTTAATTCCAGACATTTATTATGTTTAGTAGCTTTTATAAGTATATTGCTTCGCTTTTAATGGTGTTATATTTGCCTTCTGTTCTCCTGGATATGCCTGTTTTTTTCTTCACGCTTGAGTATCATTTCTAGCAGTTTTTGAAGGCCTGGTTTGGTGGCCATGTATCCCTTAAAGTTGTCTTTGTGCTGGAAAATTTTTCTTTCTCCCTCGATCATGACTGATAGTTTTGCAGGGTAAATCAGCCTGGGTTGACATTTTTGCTCATTCAATACTTGAAGTATGTCTCTCCAAGCTCTTCTTGCTTTTACTGTTTCGACTGAGAAGTCATTAGTTATTTTAATAGGTTTGCCTTTAAAAGTGACTTGTTTTTTCTCCCTTGAAGCTCTCATCACCAGTTCTTTATCTTGAATGTGGAGTGTTTTAACTATTATTTGCCGCGGTGTGCTTCTATTTTGGTCGTATCTGTTTGGGGTGCGGAATGCCTCTTGTATATGAATGGGCCTCTCTTTTTTTAGATGAGGAAAGTTTTCCTTGATGATCGTATGAAAAATTTCCTCAGGGGTGGTATTTTGAGATTCTTGCTCCGGTATTCCATGAATACGCATGTTAGGCTTCTTCAGGGTGTCCCATATCTCTTGGATATTTCTCTCAAGTATCTTTTTGGCTTTAACAACCTCTTCCATTGAGCTGGTTAGTACTCCCACTTTATCTTCAAGGTCTGAAATTCTGTTTTCTGCTTCATTAGTTCTGTTGATAAGACTCTCTGTGGCGTTCTGGGTTGAAGATAACTTGTCTTTTAGCTCAGTTTTAAACTCTGCTTGAGTTTGTTTCAACTGTTCTATGCCACTTTTTGTTTCTTGCACTGTTTTTCTCAACTCCTCCAGATGTCTGTTGTGTTGCTCTTCAAAGCGATTGATTCGATTATGTAATTCCTCCCGGATTTCCTCTTTCATAGTATTGAACATGGTAATGATCATATTTTGAAAGTCTTTATCCTGGGTGGGGCTTTCTTGGCCTTTTTCCGCGGGTTTGTTCTTGTTGGAGTCTAACATTATGGGATTAATTTCTTCAGTGGGAAATTTGTTTACTTGAGTGTTGCTTCTCATGGATTTGCACTTTGACTTTGGCATTGTCATTTTAACTCTTAAGATCTCTCAATTTCACTAAACTGAATTATTTGGCCTGGGGTACTGGTGGGCAGAGCCTGAACGGGGACTTACCTAGGGCGCGGGGTGAGGCCCGGGTGGATCTCGCGCAGGCGTCCGGACCGGCGGAGCGGGGGCGGGGCGAAGAAGGGAAGGATGGGCGCGTCGGCGTGGAGCTATTTAACCCGAGGGCAGCTGGGGCGGGGCCCGGGCGCAGGGGGAGGTGCTCCTCGTCCCTCGGCCCCCCGCGCGGCTCCGGCTGGATGGTGGGAGTCGGAGCCGGGTCCCCGTGGGCTGACCTGGGGTCCTAGAGCGCGCGTTGAGGCCCGGCTGGATCTCGCGCAGGCGTCCGGACCGGCGGAGCGGGGGCGGGGCGAAGAAGGGAAGCCAGTTTCAACATTTTAAAAGTTCAAAGTTGTTTAACTTTAAAAAGGTATTAAATCAGGGTTGGAGAGGTGGCTCAGGGGTTAAGCCTCTGTCTTACAGGCGGAAGGTCCTGAGTTGAGATCCTAGATGCCAGGAGAAGTAGGGGCGGCCTGCATTTCCGATCCTGGTAGGGCAGAGCCTATGAATCCCAGACCAGAGTAAACCAGGAGGAGGTGGAGAAGTCCATGGTGGTTATCAAATTCGTCCGTGGTTCTACACATACATACACACACGCACACACACAATTGAATAAATAATAAATAAAAAGGTATTAAATCATAATAAGTTAAGTACTTTAAAACAAATAAAATATTAAAACAGAAGGATCTTGATACAATAAGAAACATTTAAGTTAAAATAAAAACTCAGCAAATTACCACATCCTGTAACTTCAATGTCCATCTTCTGCTGCTCATCATGTAATCAGTGTGGCTCAAAGATTTCAGGAATTCCCAATCCCTGTTTGAGCTCAAAGTTGTAAAAGCAGAGCTCCTTTGAACCAAGCCAAATCTCCACTTTCAGCAGTCCTCAGCATACATCCCATGATTCTGGTATCTCCAACACTCTGGGTTTGGTTCTGCAGCTATAAGCTTCATCTTCTCTTGCAGGACTCTAAGCCTGCCACTCGGTGCCAAGCTTTTGCTGCTTTCATGAACACCTCAAATCATTCACCAAAATCAGTGCCATCTGGGGGATGCTGCCAGACTCTGAAGCAAGTGTGAAACGTAGCTTAGTCCACGTGAGCCACAGCTATACCAACTTTATCGGCTGATGCTGAAAAGGCCCCTTTAAGGCAGCCAAACATCCAAAGTGTAAGAAACAGCTTTAACATGGGTTTTTGGGCCCTGAAGGAATCTAAGTTTTCAAATCATACATTTGCAATATGGTGGTATTCATCTCCTCCATCGTCACAGTGCAAGTCACTAGGTTTTCCTTCACTGATATTCATTTCTCCAACAATGGCAGCTGTTCTGCTGCCTGCCCTTTGCACATCCAAACCTTCAAGGCTGCCAACACAGCTCTCCCCTGTCAAGAAACCAGTCTATCATCTTTAAATTCAGCTTTACCAAAGTACTTGTTTCCCTCATCACAAATTGGGCCCAAACAATCTCTCTCAGCAACAGGACCACTAAACTCTGAAGAACAGTATTTGTCAATCGACAAAGTGAAAATTCTCAAGCATTTCTAACTTTGTCCAGCAGAACTGTTCAAAAGCCAAAAAGTCCACATAGTCAGATTTATCAGCAACACCTCACTTCCTGGGTACCAAATTCTGTTGCAGTCCACCTGCATAGTTGCTGATAAATGACCTTCAAACAGCTTACGGGAACAAGAGGTTTATTCTCTTACAATTTTTGGTTACATTTCTTAGTCCAGCTTAATGGGAGAGCATGCACCAACATCAGGCCCGAGGGAACTGGCCACTCCATCACTGCATAATGGCTGAGAGATGGACAGTCCTTACTTGTCAGATCAGTATATCTGGCCAAGTATACAGAAGGACTCCAACTCTCTCAACTAGCTCTCTGTGATTTACCCAGGGTCTAATCCCACCTACCATAGACTGGGCCTTCCCCATCAGCCGGATAATCTCCTTCCAGTTTGCTCTGGGCTTAACTCAACCATTAACTCTCTACAACTGTGCCCAGAGCTCAAACCCTCAACAGTCAAGTTGAGACGTGTGCCCAACTATGACAAGTCAGTGAAAGTTTTTTTAATTTTGTAGAGACCAGGCCATTATTAAATATGGAATAAATCAGTAACACATGGTCATAGGAGAATATCTGTATGTCTGTTTAGATAAGCAATCTTTAAAAAAATAAAACCTCTACAATTATCAATATCGAGTAGAGCCTCCTCCAAATCCATGAGCTATATTATTGTTGTATAGAGCCTTTATTAGTCCATTAATGTTTTTAACCTAACTTCTGTTGGAAGAAAGTCCTCAATTTCTATAGGTTATCTTCAAAATTTTTTCTTTTAAGAATTTTTCAACTATCTCAAAAATTTTTATTTAATTTATGAGAAGTGAGCAGCTAGAAAAAAAACTTGTGGAATCCATGAGAAACAGGCATGGAACTAAAAATGTCACTAGAGGGCCATGAGAGCCTAGTGTACCAAAGATGGCTTCCAGGGCCAGGTATATTTGTACACCTAGGCAAGCCCAGGGAAACTGACTTTTTCTGGCTGGATAACTCGCATTGTGCCCAACCCACTTGCTCTTAGACTCAGGTGGGGCTAGAGACCAAGTTGTTTGTTAGATATGGAGAGCTCATCTCCATAATCCATTCATAGGGAAGTTGGTTATCTTATCTCTGGGAGGATTGATTAGTCAGTTCCTCAGGATCAGCATTTCTTCAGGGTGATTCCAGCTCTGGGGGAGACTTTCATGTCAAAGACCTAAGAGACTGTCCCAGGAAGGACTGTTCTAGACCTGCCTATTGTATCCCTTAACCTTCTGAGGACACAGACTGCTCAAGGGATGTGGGGCGATGACCGCTCTGGCTACTTCCTGCTGAGTTGGAAGTGTGAGTAGTCAATGAGCCTCATCTATGAAGTGGTAAATGGTCTATAGGTCTCTGATGGATGACTTTAGCTCATTTAGGTCCATCTAAAATGACAAAAACAGATAAATTAAGCCCTAAATATCTATTCATTATCTTGCCTGAAATAGATACTACCTTTGTCTGGTGTAAAAGGCAAGAACTGTAAGTAATTTACATATTGAAGACCTTTTTCCCTGGTAGATACAAATCTCTGAGGTTGCATTCTAAGGCCTGTTCAAAAAATATATAAACTGTCTGAATCTTGGCGCAGAACAATCTAAATTAGTTTGCTTCTTCCTTCTGGATTCTGAAAGCAAAGTGGCACAGGTCTTTTTGGGACCAAGGGAATGTAAAAGAACATATGCAGGGGATATTGTTTCCTCACATGGAAAGTTCTACATATCTCTGAGCATTATCTTAGGACCATGATCTGATTTAAATGAAGAGCCAGCTTTCATTTCTCAGTGAAGCTAGTCTGTTAACAGCAGACATTTTGTTCTCTGCTTCTTCCCAGTTTAACTCTTTCAAGTTTGTCTTTGCCATTTTCCTCTGCCAAACACTAAGCTTAACTTCAGGGAAACTTTTAGAACAAGAGGACAACTTTACTAAACTTCCCACTGTCATGTCTCTGGCTTTTCTGCTACATGCTCTCTCATTCCGTCATTCTCAGAAACCTACTTTTTTTTGTTTTGTTTTCTTTCCCTGTCTGCAAGTGAATTTCAAGTTTGTCAGCTTGGGTATGCCTGCTAGAATTCTATCTATCCCCTTAAGCAGATATCAAGTTTATGATTTCCTTTTTTTTTCTCTCTTTTTCTTTCTTTCCTTTCTGTTTGAAAAATAAATTTATTTGGAACCTCAGAAAACTTAAGTAACTACTTAACTAACAGGCCAAAATCTTGTAAGGAAAGGTAAATGTGAACCTGAGCTGATTCAAATGCACTTAGAATCTCCTGAAAACAGACTATGCTAGGTCCAGATTACATTTATTGTTTCAAGGGAATGGGGTCTGGCTAAGGTGGAGGCCTGAAATTTCTGCTCCATCTTAATAGGAGTACACATGGGAGCATGGAATTACAGAGCAGATTTGTCCCCAAGAAAGGGAGCTCATACATTCCAGGAGAAGAAAGAAATTCCAATGAATCTTTTAGAAGATAATTATTATTTTCTTGTTGGCTAGATTTGATGGGATAACATTCTATAAAAGAAATCAGAGGAATGAGCAAGTTTAATTATTCTGTACTATAGTGGCTTTGTTATTTGGGAATATATGGAAAAAAATTTAAGAACATTCTCATTTGTAGTCCTATTAAAGATCAAAATAGGGGTTGCAGAGGTGGCTCAGGGGTCAATACCCCATGTATACATGCCCCACGGAAGCAGGGGCAGCCTGCATTTCTGGTCCTGATAGGGCGGGGCCTTTGAATCCTGGGGAGTAAACAAGGAGTAGGTGGAGGCGGTCCATGGGGTTTCCCAAATTCGCCTGTGGTGCTATACACACACACACACACACACACACACACACACACACACACACAATTGAATAAATAAAAAAGATCACTATCAAGTCAGATAATTTTTCACGAATGAAAAACTTAAAATCTATCAGAAAAACAATTGTGTTTAAAATAAAACAGAAGTAGTTAAGATCTTAGATTTCATTAAAATTATTTGTTCTTATTTTAAAGTATGCATATATGTATTTAAAAATGGCATGGCAAAATTTTTGCATTAGCGTGCAACAGGGATGAAAGAAAATTGAACTGGCCACAGATTCTTTATGTTGAAACACAAGATACAGAACATGTAAACACAGAACATATAAACATACAAACACATGAACAACATACAATTTACCAGCAACTGGCAACTGTACAAGTTAACGACAACTGTTTTAAAATTTCTCTTGAAACCTTTATCTAAGGCAGGTTAACATTTAGGAAAATCTTATTATTTAAAACAAGATCTCATATTAGTTAATTCCAGCAGCTTAGCTTAATTATGAAAAACATTAAAAGTGGATTAAGCTTTAAAATTTAGCACTAAAACCAAATTGGTATTCAAGAAACTTTATATTTAATAGATGAATATATTTGTCTAATTTTCTCTTTTTTTTCTAGCAAGGAAAAGCACCCTTTTCAATAGGTCATGTTCCTACACAGTCTCTGGGGAGATCCAAGGTGCTAACACTACAGTCTCATTCCAAAGGCCTGCAGTCTTAACCTTGAGGCCTCTAGTCTCTAGGAGGGATTTTATCACACTTATTAGGGGCTTCTTACAGTATGAGAAGAGGTTGCCCTTTTTTTAAAAGAACAGAGATGAGACCGAAAGAGGAACAGATGAGACAGGGAATGTATGGGACCCAAATGTCTTGTGCTTAGTAGGGAACTTCCGTCAATCTTAGGACACAGCCATATACTGTGAGGAGGAAATGGATGCCATGGAAGCCCCACGTTGGGGCACCACATGTAGCAGTCTCCGGGACCAACGGGGACCCATGTAGATCCTTGGGGACAGCGATAAGAAGGCATGAATTAAACATCACGGACTCCTGGAGTAGGGCAAATTGCAAAGCAGACTCTCAGGCTTCAGACTCATTTATTGCAAATATTGGACTGTTTATATAGCCCACCCAACATTCTGTAAGTTCCAGCGGGAGCTTTTGCTGTTTTGTCCTGTCCAAGTTGGTCCTCTCAGTCAGGTGGTTTGAGGTCAGCACCAGGCATAGCAGCAGATTCTAGCTTGGGGAAGTTGCATTCATGCATGTGGCCCATACAAACAATACAGGCCTGATTAGTCTATTCCTCCTACACTCGATGACGACTGTGAGCTGCCATGACCACCATAAGCTTTCTATGGCAATTATAAACTGGTTATGACCACTATGAGCTATGACCACTATGAGCTATCTGTAACCACAGTGATTTATGGCCACTATGACCTCCCTAATACCACTTTCAGTTCTCTGTGACAACCGTGAACTCTCTAGGACTACTGTGAGCTCTCTAGGACCACTTTGAGCTCTCTATGACAACTGTGTGCTTTCACCATTATGAGTTCTCTATGACAAGTATTAGCCATGACTACTGTGAACTCTCTATGATCACTGTGAGCTATCTATGGTCATTATGCATTCACTACGAGCACTATGAGCTATGACCAATATGAGTTCTCTATGACTGCTATGAGATATAACCAGCATGAGCTCTCTGTGATGACAGTACATCACAGACTCATTGTGATATCACAGCCATACCGTTTTCACAGCCATCACTGTGATATAAAGCTTCACCTCTGGCATCAGAGCTTCACTGTCATATCATATCCTCAGTTTGACAAAATAAACTCATTTTGACATAAGAGCCTCACAAGAGACAATAAAACCTCTCCAATGACATAGTCTCCCTGTGAAAGCATAGTCACCACCCGCATCACAACCTCACTGTGACATCACAACCTCATTGTGACATCACAGCCACACTGTGCGAGCACAGTTTCACTGTGACATCACAGCCTCATGGTTACATCACAGCCAGACCTGACTTCACAGCCTCACCACTGGTCTCCTTCCTAGCCTTGCCATGACACCACAGCTTCACCAGAGTTAGCACAGGCTCACAGTGGCATGGTAGCCTCTGCAATAGCAGTCTTTGACATCATAAACAGTGACACCACAGCCTCACATGTCATGTCACTGCCTCATTGTGACACCATTCTTCCCACAGATATTACAGTCTCACTGTGACCTCACAGTGTAAACTGTAACATCATAGACTCACCTAGTATATCATAGCCTCATGGTGAAATCATCCTTGCCACTCAAATCACATCTTACACAGTGACCTCACAGCCTCACTGTGACATTACAACATCTCTTTGATGTCACATCCTCACAGTGATATCACAGCCTCATTGTGGCATTATAGCCTCATTTCTGACATCACAGCCACACGGATACATCACAACCTCACCTCTGACATCACAGTCTCACTATGACTAAATCATAGCATAGCTCTTAAATCATAGCATCGGTGATACCATGGGCATCCTGCCTAGCTTCGTTATGACACCACAGCCTCATCACTGACATCTCAAGCTCATGGTCACAAGACAGCCTCAACAGTGACACCATGGCCTCACTGTAGCATCACAGCCTCAGTAGTAACATCCCAGCCTCACTGTGACATCTCAGCCACATCGCTGACATCAGCCTCACTTCTGACATCACAGACTAACCACTGAAATTGCAGCCAAACCGGGATGTCACAACCTCATGGTAACAGCACAGCCTCACTGTGACATAACATTCTCTCATTTGACAGCACAGCCTCATTCTGACTGCACAGCTTCAACCCTGACATTCTAAACTCACTGTGAAATCCAAGCTCACCCTTGACATCACAGCCCTACTGACATCACACCGAATCAGCCCTGATATCAGAGCTTCACTGCAGCATCACAGCCTCACAGTGACCTCACAGCCTGCCTACTGACACCACAGGCTCTCCTGTTACATCATAGCCTTATTTTAACATAAGTCTCGCCACTGACATCACGGCCTCACTGTGACATCACCGCTTCCAGAGTAATATGACTTCACAGTGACATGACAGCCCATAGTGACATAAAACCTTCACAGTGACATCACAGCCTTAATGTAACAGCACAGCATCAACACTGACATCATAGCCTTACTGTGACATCAGCCTTGCCACTGACATCACAGTCTCAGTGTGACCTCACAGCCCCCACTGTGATATCACCTACTCCCTGTGACATCACAGGTTCATGGTTACACCACAGATACAAGGTGACATCGAAGCAGAGCCTCACCAGTGAGATGCCAGCCTCATTGTGAAATCATTTCCACATCATTCACATCAGCCTCTTTCTGACATCACAGGCTAACCACTGAAATCACATCCTCAATGCGATGTCTTCATAGACTCACAACCTCACTGTGACATCACGAACTCTCTGTCATATTAGCCTTGCCACTGACATTATAGCCTCATGGTGACATCACATACACAACTCTGACATAGACTCGCTGTGAAATCACAGTCAATGTGACATCACGGCATCACCACTGACATCATAGCCTTGCCACTGACATTGCAGTCTTACTGTAAACTCATAGTCTCCACCGTGACATCACCAACTCCCTGTGCCATCACATCCCTGTGCTCATGGTGAAACCACAGACACACGGTAATATCAAAGCCTCACAGTGATCTTATAGCCTGCCCACTGACACCACAGGTTCACATTTTCCACCATACCCTCATTGTGGCATCAATCTTACTACTGACATCACAGCCTCACTGTGAAATCCCAGCCTCACCAGTGATAGCATAGCCTCACCTGTGATATCACCATTACTGCTGACATTAGTCAGAACACTGACATCCCTACCACACTAGTGACAACACAGCCTTTGACATTAGAGCCTCACCAGTGTCACTGTCACGTAATAGATTCATCACTGACATCATAGCCTCACTAGTAACATCACAGCGTCATTGTGACATCAGCTTCATGACTGATATCACAGCCACAACGTGTCATCCAAACCTCTCCAGTGACATCATAACATCACTGTGTCACCAGAGCTTCACTGAGACATCACAAACTCACACTGACATCTGCACTAACACTGACATAATAGCCTCATGGTGACATCCCATACACACCTCTGACATAGCATCCCTGTGACATCACAGCCTCAAAGTGACATCTCAGCATCACTACTAACATCACTTTGAAATCAGCCTTGCCACTCACATCATAGTCCACTGTGACCTCAGAGATTCAATCATGACATCAACTCCCTGTGACATCACGGGCTCAAGGTGACACCACAGAGGTGGTATCACAGCCTCACCGGTGACATGACAGACTCACTGTGCCATCCTACCCTCAAAACTCATATCAGCCTCATTCCTATATCACAGCCTATCCACTGAAATCACATAATCACTGTTATGTCATTGTCTCGCTCCACTAACATCACAGTGATATCACAGGATCACTGGTGAGAACACAGCCTAACTGTGACATCAGTGGTTATAGCTTATAGTGGTCATAGAGAACTCATAGTGATCATAGAGAGCTCAAAGAGGTCATAGAGAGGTCACAGTAGTTTTTGAGGGCTCACGGTGGTCATAGAGAGATCAAAGTGTCATAGAGAAGTCACAGTGGACTTAGTACACTGATTTCATAGAGAGCTCATAGTTGTCATAGCTCACAGCCTATCCACTGAAATCACATAATCACTGTTATGTCATTGTGTCGCTCCACTAACATCACAGTGATATCACAGGATCACTGGTGAGAACACAGCCTCACTCTGACATTACCACCTCACTTCTGAGTTTGTAGTCTCACTATGACATCACTGCCTCACTATGACATCCCTTGATCACCTCTGAAATCATTGCCCAACTGTTACATCGCAGCATCAACTCTTATGTTATAGCCTCCCTGTTTCATCATGGCTCCACTATGACATCACAGGCTCACCTCTGAAATCATAGCCTCGATGTGACATCACACCCTTATCACTGACATCCTATCTAGCCTGAGTATAGCACCACAGCCTCACCACTGACCTCCCAGTCTCACTGAAATATGACAGCCTCCCTGTGACACCACAGTGTCGCTATTATCTTCACAACTTCACTGTGACATCACAACTTCCCCAGTTACATCAAAACCTTACATTGGCATTATAGCCTCATTGTGACATCACAACTATACCGTGCCATCAAGGTATCACTGTAACATAAAGCTTCACCTCTGACATCATAGCCGCACTATGAAATTCCAGCCTCGGTGATACCACAGACTCACATATTACATCACTGCCTCATTTTGACATCAATCTTCCCAGATATCTCAACTTCAGAGTGACGTCACAGACTCACTGTGACCTCTAAATCTAACCTGTTACATAATAGACTCACCAGTTATATCATAGCCTCATGATGAAACCAGCCTTGCCACTGCTATCACATCTTCCACAGTGACCTCACAGCCTCACTGTGACATCACAATGTCTCAGTGATGTCACAAACTCATAATGACTTGAAAGCTTCACAGTGATAGCACAGCCTCACTGTGTCCTCAGAGCCTCTGTGACATCATAGCCACATTGTGTCTTCACACCCTCACTGTGGCATTGTAACCTGTCAGTGACATCACAACCTCACTGTGACATCACAAACTTACTGTTACATGAGCCTTGCCACTGACATCATATCCTCCTGTTGATGTCACATACATACTACTGACATAGCCTCACTGTGACATCATCACAGCCTCAATTTGACATTACAGCATAATCACTGACATCATAACCCCACTGTGACATCAGTCTTGCACTGACATCACAGTCTCACTGTGACTTCATAGCCTCCACCGTGACATCACCGACTCTCTGTGACATCATGGTCTCACAGTGACACCACAGCCACACAGTGATATCAAAGGTTCATGGTGACCTCGCAGCCTCACCAATGACATGCAAGACTGTCTGTGACATCATACCCTCATCACTCACATAGCCTCACTCTGATATCAGCTTAAACACAGAAATCACATACTCACTGTGATGTCATAGACTCACACAACTGACATCACAGCTTCATTGTGACATCACAATCATACCGTGCCATCAAAGCATCACTGTGACACAAAGCTTCACCTCTGACATCATAGCTGCACTGTCACGTTAATCCCTTGCAACTAAGAATCCTAGTGCCTGTGACCCATGCTACACTTTGGGGGATCAATGATATATTGGTAATTTCACATGTCATGGAAAGTCCTATTATGATTACTTCGGCTCTGACTTGTATGGAGTATCTTTCACATCATTGCTTCTCCCTATCTTTAGACTCTGACAGTCTTATGGATCACTCTTCTGCAAATTTCCCTGAGCTTTAAGATGGGGAGAGATTAGCCTGGCCTGGTTCCAGGTAATTGATGTAGAGTCTCTGATTTTGCAAATTATGATTTTTTTATCAGTTTTGCTGCACCTGCACCGCGCTTGGCTCCATCCTGATGGGTATTGGATATCACCCCATGGTCAGAGATAAAATGCTGTTAAAATAGAGTCTTATTATAAGAGTAGATACAAAGGTAGATGGAATAAGAGTAGGAGACCACTGTGTGTGAGGGTCAGTCTCCCATTTGCAGGATGGTTATCTTTTATCTGCCAGATTCTATGCCCTCCCTTTCTGGTGAGAGCATATCCCATCAGACACAAGTGACCAGTAAGGAGAATCTATGAGCCCAATCAGATGTCTCATTACTTACATGCAGTCCTTGATGGTGACCTATTTTCTCTCCTTGTTTTCATCTATGCACTAAAGAATACACATTTTTCTCAGCAGCATATGGACTTTTCTCCAAAATAGATCACATATTGGGCCACAAAACGAATCTCCACATATACAGGAAAGTTGAAATTCTAGCCTGTACCCTATCAGACCACCATGGTCTAAAGCATGACATCCACAACACAATAAACAACAGAAAATACACTAAATCCTGGAAACTTAACACTATGATGCTGAATGAGAATTGGAGTCAGGAAGAAATTAAAAAGGACATCCAAGATTTGCTGAAAGTGAACAATAATGAAAATACAGCTTCTCAAAACCTTTGTGACACAATGAAACCTGCCCTAAGAGGTAAGCTCATAGCTCTTAATGCCTATGCCTACATCAAAAAAAATGGAAACATCAAAAATAAATAACTTAACGATGCAGCTTAAAGCTTTAGAGACACTAGAGCAATCTGATCCCAAAAGCAGTAGAGGAGTGGAGATTAGCAAAATAAGGGGAGAAATATCCGAAATTGAGAATAGGAAAACGATACAGAGGATCAACCAGTCAAAAACTGGTTCTTTGAAAAAAAATCAGTAAGATTGATACACCCCTAGCTAAATTAACCAAAATCAAGAGAGAAAAAACACAAATTAACAAAATTAAAAATGAAAATGGAGTTATTACTACAGATACCCAAGAAATTCAGAGTATTATAATGTCATATTTCCAAAACTTATACTCTGTGAAATTTGACAACATAAAAGAAATGGATGAATTCCTAAATAAGCACAACTTTCCGAAGTTGAATCTGGAAATTGTGCATTATTTAAATAGTCCTATAACATATGAGGAAATCAATGAAGTAATCTCGAATTTTCCCACAAAGAAATATCCTGGACCAGATGGATTCAGCACAGAGTTCTACCGGACATTTAAGGTGCTAATAACACCAATATTATTTAAACTGTTCCATCAAATAGCAAAGAAAGGAACACTCCAGGATTCTTTCTACAAAGCTAATATTGTCTTAATCACAAAACCTAATAAAGATACACTTAAAAAAGAAAACTATAGGTCAATCTCTTTGATGAACACAGATGCAAAGATTCTCAAGACTGTCCTAGCAAATTGGATTCAAAAACATATGAAAAAAAGATGATTCACAGGGATGAAGTAGGCTTTATCCCAGGCGCACAAGCTTGGTTCAACATATACAAATGAACAAACATAATTCACCATATAAACCAGTCCAAAATCAAAGAGTACATGATACTCTCGATAGATTCAGAAAAAACTTTTGACAAGATCCAACAGCCCTTTATGATCAAAGCCATAGAGACAGTTGGAATGGGAGGAACCTTTGTCAATATAATATAATAAAAGCTATATACAACACCCCCATAGCAAGGATTATACTCAATGGGGAAAATATTGAAGCATTCCCTCTTTGATCACTGTCCACTCTCATCACTTCTATTCAATATTGTACTTGAAGTCTTAGCTGAAGTCATAAGACAAGAAAGGGAGATTAAAGGGATTCAAATCAGCAAGGAAGAAGTCAGGTTATCTCTATTTGCAGATGACATGATCTTATACTTGAGTGATCCCAAAAACTCCACCAGAAAGCTCCTGGAATTAATACAGAAGTTCAGCAGGGTGGCAGGATACAAAATAAACATACAAAAATTAGTGGCCTTCCTATATGCCCAGAATGAAAGAAGTGAAAAAGCCTTGAGAGAAACAATCCCATTTACTATAGCCCCTAAAAGAATGAACCTAACCAAGGAAGTAAGTGACCTTTACAATGAAAACTTTAAAGCCCTAAAGAAATTAATTACAGAAGATGCAAGAAGTTGGAAAAATCTGCCATGATCCTGGATTGGAAAAATCAACATCACATAAATGACCATCCTACCAAAGGCAATATACAGATTCGATGCTATACCAATTAAATTCACAAAGCCATTCTTTAAAGAGGTTGAACAAACAATCTCAACATTCATATGGAGGCACAAAAGACCCAGGATAGCAAAAACAATCCTGAGTAACAAAAACACTGCTGGAGGTATCACCATACCAAACCTTAGTCCTTACTGCAAATCAATAGTTATAAAAACATCCTGGTACTGCCTCCAAAATAGACACACAGATCAATGGATAAGGGTTGAAGCCCCAGATAGAAGCCCACACAACTACAGCCATTTGATCTTTGACAAATTGATCCAAAAAGTCCAATGGAAAAAGAACAGCATCTTCAACAAATGGTGCTGGCAAAACTGGATCTCTACATGCAGAAGATTAAAACTGGACCCGTACTTGTCACCATGTACAAGACTTAATTCCAAAAGGGTCAAGGACCTCAATATAAGGCCAGAGACTATAAAAACCTTAGTTGAAAGAGTAGGGAACTCCCTGGAGCTGATTTTACTAGGTCAACTCTTTGTAATCGGAAATCCAATAACACACTTAATATAATCAACACTCATCAGATGGGATCTAATAACATTAAAGAGCTTCTGTTCAGATAAAGAGATTGTAAATCGAACACAAAGATAACCCACAGAATTGGAGAAAATCTTCACTAACCACATATCTGATAGAGCACAAAGAACTTAGAAAATTGAACACCAAGGAAAAAAATGACCCACTTAAAAAATGGGCCTTGGAACTTAAAAGAAATTTTACCAGGGATAAAATTAAAATGTCTAACAAATATCTTAAAAAATGCTCCACATCCTTAGCCATCAGGGAAATGAAAATCAAAACCTCCATGAGATATCAGCTCACCCTGGTCAGGATGGCAAAAATCTGCAATACAAACGACACCAAATTCTGGAGAAGATGTGGAGATAGGGGAACTCTCC
The DNA here is from genome assembly GCA_023101885.1 of Typhlomys cinereus. Taxonomy (NCBI): domain Eukaryota; kingdom Metazoa; phylum Chordata; class Mammalia; order Rodentia; family Platacanthomyidae; genus Typhlomys; species Typhlomys cinereus. The sequence continues at coordinate 108,431 of JALPQD010000046.1, read as the reverse complement.
TACATTGTTGGTGGGAATGCAGGCTCATACAACCAGTCTGAAGAGCCGTCTGGTGATTCTTAAAGAAGTTGAAGATTGAAATGCCATATGACCCTGCTATTCCACTTTTGGGAGTAATCCCCCATACAGCAAAAATTCACCTCGATAGCACAAGCATGACGATAGCAGCACTGTTTAAAATAGCAAAGTCAGGAAATCAACCCAAATGTCCAACAGTTGACGAGTGGATAAAAACAATGTGGTACATTTATACAATGTAATACTACTCAGCCATCAAAAATGATGAATTAATGAAATTTGCTGGGAAATGGCTGGAATTAAAACAATTATATTGAGTGAAGTATCCCAGACACAGAAAATAAAGCGCTGTATGTATTCCCTAATAGGTGGGTCCTAGTACCAAGCCCACTTAGAGATACACTCAAAGATAAAACTCTGTAATATCTACAGTAATTGCAAAGATTATAAACAGAGGGAAGGGGAAGGAGAGCCCCGCCAGAAATAAGGAGAGAGGTGATCATGCTACAGCAGAGATAATAGGCCACTATCAAGGACTGCAAATAAGTAATGAGACATCTGGTTAAGCTCACAGACTTTCCTTCCTGGCCACTTGCAACTGATAGGGTATGATCTTACCAGAAAGGGAGAGCATAGGGTCTGGCTGATAGAAGGTAACTATTTTGCAAATGGGAGACTGAACCTCCCCATCACCTTGGTCTCCTACTCTTATTCCATCTACCTTTAAATGTACTTTCATAATAAGACTTTATTTTAACAGCTTTTTATGTCTGGCCAAGGGGATACATCCAATACCCATCAGGATGGAGCCAAGGGCATTGCAGGAGCAGGAAAACTGAAAAAAAAATCAATAAACTATAATTCAAAACATCAGAGACTCTATATCAACCACCTGGAATTAGGCCTGCCTAATCTCTCCCCATCCTGAAGCTCAGGGAAATTTGCAGAAGAGTAAGATTGTAAGAGCCCAAAGATGGGGAGGAGCTATGATATGCAAGATGCTCCCCACCAATTAGGGCCAAAGCAATCATAATAGGACTCTGCATGATCTGTGCAATGACCAACATATCATTGACCCCCTCAAAATCTAGCATGAACTAAAGGCATTAGGATCCTTAGACGCAAGGGGTTAACAGGCACAATAGTGTTCCTATACTTAAAGGGAACACAAGAAAGAGTTCTAGGAAGTGCCACTGAGTCCTTACACTTCATCAGAGATTAGGACCCAAAGAAAGTTTGACATACACACTAAAGGATGCTCCGGGGATGAGGGGAGGGAGCACTGGGAGAAAGGGAGGGAGGGGAGAAAAGAAAGAAAAGGGGAGAGGGAGCAGGGAAATCCATGGGGGGGGGAAAGGGGACCAGGGTACCTATTAAGTTTGTATGAGCAGAAAAAAAATACATTATTTAAAAAAAAGAATGAAAAAAAAGAAGACAGACTAATCCATGAGTCACAATAACTAGTGACCCCCAGACATCTTTTCTTGACTATTATTGCGCTGCTCTATTCTTCAACATTCTAGACTTAAGTGTCAGACCTTTTTAGATGATCAGTGCCTGGACACAAAATATTTTCTTCTATGATGGATCCTGACCCCTGTTCATACTGACTGTGAGAGTCTTTCACAAACTGGACTTTAAAAGCTAACTGCTACCCACCATATGCTAAAGGACTTTATTTTCTATTTAAAATTCACTATTCTGCACTCACTGTGTTTTACTTTTGGTTCCTAAACATGTATGATTTTCTGTTGACTTTTGCTGACATGTATCCCTTCAAATATACCTATTGTTCTATTATTGCTAATTGTACTTCTCCTGTACATAAAATAAATCAATATTGCTACTGAGATAGAAGTTATATTTGGGACAGAATTCAGGCTTGTTTAAATAACATATATAATTTAAAAATTCCAGAATATATCTGGTTGGCTTGGTATTTGTTGCTATGGGAATTGATTTGTATGCCCTTTTTGTAATCTTTGCTTTGCTAACATTAAAACTAAGTCTATTTTTAATAATAAAAACAAGGGTGAATTGTGGGAGCTGTTAGGCCCAAAGCCTGCTCTCTGGATGATACATTAGCACTTGAAATGGGCTGTCACCAGGTACTCCTTCCTTGGGAGGTTGAGTTTGCCTCTTGTCTGCAAGACAATGGCAGGCCTACCTCTTTCCCTTGGAGGCAGAGTTTATCTCCAATCCCTTTTTGGATCACCTATGTTTCTCTTAGAAACTGGCTGGCTGTTCCTCCCCCAACAATTCCTTCCTGCTTATCTGAGATATGCTTATGCACGGACCAAGTAACTCTGTTTTGAGGCATACATTCCTTTCTCTTCTAGCAACAAGGTGCCATGCCTGTTTAACATACCTGGCGCCATGTCTAGTCCCACAACAAGTGCATGTAACTGAAATGTTTGTGCTTTACATAATCCTGTAGAGAACTTGGCCCTGCTCCTTGATTATAAAATCCATGTATGTTACAATAAAGTTGGCTTGGATGATAAGAGGACATCCAAGGCCCCCTCTGACCCAAAGCTTGAAACTGTTAATTCCTACCACTCCCGCTTCAATTTCTTGCGTTTTTAGGTTTGGGTTCATGCTGGTTCATGGGACTGGACAATGGGCTCCCTGTGACACCACAGCCACATGGTGATATCAAAACCTCATGGTGGCATCACAAGCTCACAGTGATCTCACAGTGATCTCACAGCCTGCCCACTGACACCACAGGCTCACTTGTTACATCATAGCCTCATTGGGGCATCAGTCTTACCACTGACATCACAGCCTCACTATTGACACCACAGTCTCATGGTGACATCATAACCTCACTGTGGCAGCATAGCCTTACCAATTATATCACATCATCAATGCAACTTCTTTGCCTCATCTCTCACATCAGTCTCACTTTTGAAATCAAAGCCTAACCACTGACATGAAAGTCATACTGTGACATCACAGCCTCACTGTGACATCAGCCTTGTCACTGACATAACGGTCTCACTGTGACCTCACAGCCTCCACTATGACATCACCAATTCCCTGTGACATCATGGGCTCATGGTGGCATCACAGCCTATCAGTGACCTCATAGCTTGCCCACTGACACCACAGGCTCACCTGTCATATCACATGTCTGTGACCTCTCCAGGACCACTTGAGCTCTCTAGGACCACTCTGAGCTATGACCAATGTGAGCTCTCTGAGACCAGTAAAAGCCATGACCACTGTGAGCGCTCCATGACTACTATGAACTCTTCGTGGTCATTTTCAACTCTCTATGTCCATTATGTGCTCTCTAAGACAACTGTGAACTATGACTAACTATGATCTCTTTGTGAGCAGTAAGAACTATGAAAATGTGATCTCTGTATGACTATTGTGAACTATGGTCTATCTGAGCTCTGCATGACTACAGTAAGATATGACCAGTGTAAGATCTCCATGACCATTGTGAAATATCTGATGATTTTGACCTCTCTATGACCACTTTGATCTCTCTGTTACCCTTGTTAGCTCTCTGTGACCACTGTAAGCTATCACCATTATGAGCTCCCTATTATGACAGCGAGCTCTCTGTCACCACTTTGACAACTCTGATGACTGTGCCCTCTCCGTGACCATTATGAGCTCTCTACGATCAGCATGAGCTATCACCACTGCGAGCTGTCTATGACAACTATGAGCTATGAGTACTGTGAGCTCTCTAGAACCACTATGATGTAGCACCTCTGTTATAGCCCTATGAACATTAGCTCTGCATGTCCACTATGAGGTATGACCACTGTGATAACACTATGAACATTATCAGCTCTTATGACCACTGTGAAGTCTCTATGACCACTATGAGTGCTGTATGACCAGTATAAGCCATGACCACTGTGAGCTCTCTATGACCACTGTGAGCTCTCTATGGCCATTATGCACTCCCTATAACCACTGTGATCTATGACCACCATGAGCTTTCTGTGACTACTGTGATATCTCTGAGGACTGTGACCTCTCTATGACCACTTTGAGTTCTCTATGACCACCATGAGCTATGAACACTGTGAGCTCTCTATGACCATTGTGAATTCATTATGACAACTATGAGTTCCCTATGACCACTGTGATTTTTCTATGACCAGTATGAGCTAGGATCACTCTGATCACTCTATGACCACTATTAGTTCTCTATGACCAGTATTAGCTATGACCATGGTGAGCACACTATGTACATTATTACCTCTCTATGACCACTGTGAGCTCTGCATTGCCATTATGAGTTCTCTGTGACTGCTATTAGCTATGACCACTATGAGCTATCTATGACTGTTGTGCGCTGTCCATAACCACTGTGAGCTGTCTTTGACCACTGAGTGCTTTCTATGACCACTGTGAGCTCTCTATGACTACTATTAGCTCTCTATGAGCACTGGGAGCTATGATTACTGTGAGCTCACTATGACCACTGGGAACTCTCTATGAACACTATGAGTTCTCTACGACCACTGATTGTGGCCTCTGTATGATTACTCTGAACTATGACCACTCTGAGCTCTCTAAGACTAGTATGAGCTATGAACACTGTGAGTTCTCTATGACTACAATGAATGTCATAGTTAGGCACAGGTCTCAACTTGACAGTTGAAAATTTGAGCTCTCAGCACCTTTTTAAAGAATTAATGGTTGAGTGCAGAGCAAACCTGCAGGATATTGTATAGCTGATGGGGAAGGCCCAGCCTATGATGGGTGGGAATTAGGTCCTGGAATAAATCACGGAGAGCTGGTTGAGAGTGTTCACATGCTGACCTGGCAAGTAAAAACTGTCTCTTTCTCTCAGCTATTACATAGAGATGGTGTGGCCAGTTGCCTCAGCCCTGGTGTTGGTGCATGCTGTCCCATCAAGCTGGAATAAGAACTGTAACCAGGAATTGTAAGAGAGAATAAACCCTTGTTCCTTTAAGCCATTTGATGGTCATTTATCAGCAACCATGCAGGCAAGCTGCAACAGAATTTAGTACCCAGGAAGTGGGGTGTTGCCATTAAATCTGACTATGTAGACTTGTGGCCTTCGAATGGTTTTGCTGGAAATGCTTGAAGATTTTCACTTTGTGGATTACAAAAACTGTTCATCAGAGTTTGGTGGGCCATTTGGAAAATAGTGATGCTGAGAGAGTAATGGATTGTTTGGACCCAGTTTCTGATGAGGGGAACAAGGACTTTGTTGAAGTTGAATTTGAACACAATGCACTGGTTTGCTTGATAGTAGAGAGCTGTGTTTGTGGCCATGAAGCTCTGGATGTGCAAAGGGCAGGCAGCAAAATATCTGCTGCTCTTGGAGAAATGAGTATCAGTGAAGGAATACCTAGTGACTTTCACTGGAACTGTGGAAGACGTGAAAACCACCATATAGCGAGTTTGTGCTTTGAAAACTCAGATTCTTTCAGGGGCCAAAAGCCCAAATTAAAGCGATTTCTTGCCCTTCACAAGTTTGGCTGCCTAAAAGGCTTTTCCAGCATCAGCACACAAAACTTGGTACAGCTGTGGCTTCAGTGAATCAAATTTGATTTCAAACTTGCTTTGGAATCTGGCAGCATCCTCAGACGGTATTGGTTTTGGTGAACGATTAGAGGGTTCATGAAGAGCAGCAAAAGCTTGGCACCAAGTAGCAGGCATAGAGTTCTGAAAGATAAGGTGGAACTTACAGCTGAAGAGGCGAACCCAGACTACTGTTGGAGATGCCAGAATCATGGGATGCATGCTGAGGACAGCTGCAAGTGGAAATTCTCTGCTTTGACACCTTTCATGAACTCTGCTTTGACAGCTTTGACCTACAAACAGGGACTGGGAATGCCTAGAATCTTGAGCCACCTTGATATGTGATGAACAACAGATGGATGAATCTTAATTTAAATGTTTTCTTATTACATCAAGATACTTCTGTTTTAATATTTTATCTGTTTTAAAGTATTTAATTTATTTTGATTTGATGTACTCTTAAGGTTAAAAACTTTGGATTTTTAATGTTGAAACTGAAGTTTTAATGAGAGAACATTTTAAATTTGTCCATGAATGTATTTATATTTTTAAATAACTTTTAACATCTGTGGGGACAAGGATTGAAGGTTACTCTTTAAAAGTGCTGTTTTTTATCATTCTTAGCTAAGGAAAAAGAGGGTAGGGAAATGGTCAGCTGGCATGTTTTTTTTTTTTCTTTAAGTATGGTATATTTTTAATCTGTTTGTTGCCTGTTTCTAAAACTTTGTAGAAGTTGTCATCATCAACAACACAAAGAACTATAGCATCAAAGTTGAAAAAAACCTCTGTATTTAGGAAAAAAAAAAGTGCTATGTTTGTGTGTCAAGTTGACAAGAGGTGGAGTGTCATAGTTAGGCACAGGTGTCAACTCGACAGTTGAAGGTTGGAACTCTGGGCACATTTATAAAGAATTAGTGGTTGAGTTAGGCACAGAGCAAACCTGCAGGAGATTGTGTAGTTGATGGAGAAGGCCCAGGCTATGTTGGGTGGGACTCGGCCCTGGAATAAATCACAAAGGTCTGGTTGAGAGAGTTGGCATCGTTCTGTTCACTTGAACAGACATGCTGGTCTGTCAAGGAAGGACTGTCCCTCTCTCAGCTATTACATAGAGATGGTATGGCCAGATCCCTCGGCCCTGGTGTTGGTGCATGATCACCCATCAACCTGGAATAAGAACTGTAACCAGGAATTGTAAGAGAGAATAAACACTTGTTCCCTTAAGCTGTTGGATGGTTATTTATCAGCAGCCATGATGGTGAACTGCAACAATGAGCTATGACCACTCTGAGTGTTCAATGACCACTATGAGCTCCCTACGAACAGTCTTAACCATGAAGACTGTGAGCTCCCTATGACCTCTGTGAGCTATCCATGACCACTGTGAGCTCTCTAAGACCATTATGAACTCTCTATGACCACTGTGAACTCTGACTTCTATGAGATCTTCATGGCCTACTGTAAGGTATTACTATGGAGATCTCTGTGACCACTATAAGCTGTCTATGACCACTTTGAGCTATAATCACTATGAGATCTTTATGACAACTGTGACATCTCTGAGATGCTGACCTCTCTATTTTGAGTTCTTTATTACCATTATGAGTAATGACTACTGTGACCTCTCTAAGACTAGTATAAACTATGACCACTGTGAGCTCTCTATGACCACTATTAGCGATGAGCACTGTGAGCTTACTATGAATACTACTGCCTCTCTATGCCCACTGTGAGCTATGAATACTGTGAGATCTCTATGACCACTGTGAGTTCTCTATTACCACCGTGAGCTTTGTATGACCACTATGAACCATCTAAGAACACTGTGAGCTTTCTTTGAACACTATGAGCTTTATAGGACCACTATGAGAACTCTATGATGACTGTGAGCTATTTATGACCACTATAAGCTCTCTATGACCACTTTATCTATGAAAAAGGTGAGTTCTGCATGACCACTGTGATCTCTATAGGAACACTGTGAGTTTTCTATGAAAACTGTAAACTCTCTACGACCATTATGAGCTATGACCACTGTGAGCTCTCTATGGCCACTGTGAGCTCTCTATGGCCACTGTGAGCTGTCTGTGCCCACTATGAGCTGTGACCTCTATGAATTCTCTATGACCACTGTGAGCTATGATCACTATGAGCTTTCTGTTACCACTGTGAGCTCTCTGTGACCACTGTGAGCTCTCTATCACCACTACGAGTTCTCTATGACAACAATGAGTTATGACGACCGTGAACTTTCTATGATCACTATGAGCTATGACCACTAATGCCTCTCTATGGCCAATGTGAGCTCTCTGACCACTGTGAGCTATGATGAGTATGAATTCTGTGTGAACATTGTGAGCTATGGACAATACGACTTCTTTATGAACACTGCAAAATCTCTCATGACTGTGATTTCTCTATGACAACTTTGAGCTCTCTCTGTCCACTCTGAGCTATAACCACTGTGAGCTCTCTATGAGCAGTATTAGCTATGTCCACTCTGCATTATCTATGAGCGCTGTGAGCTTTCTATCACAACAATGAACTGTGATCATGTGATAACACTGTGAAGGTAATTAGCTCTCTATGATCACTGTGAACTATGACCACTATGACTTATGAACACTTTGAGCTCTCTATGACCACTATGAGATATCTATGACCAATATGAGCTATGAACATTATGAGTTTTCTATGACCTCTGTGAGCTATGACAACTATGAGCTCTCTATGAAATCAGTGTACTAAGTCCACTGTGACTTCTCTATGACACTTTGATCTCTCTATGACCACCGTGAGCCCTCAAAAACTACTGTGACCTCTCTATGACCTCTTTGAGCTCTCTATGATCACTATGAGTTCTCTATGACCACTATAAGCTATAACCACTGATGTCACAGTTAGGCTGTGTTCTCACCAGTGATCCTGTGATATCACTGTGATGTTAGTGGAGCGAGACAATGACATAACAGTGATTATGTGATTTCAGTGGATAGGCTGTGATATAGGAATGAGGCTGATATGAGTTTTGAGGGTAGGATGGCACAGTGAGTCTGTCATGTCACCGGTGAGGCTGTGATACCACCTCTGTGGTGTCACCTTGAGCCCGTGATGTCACAGGGAGTTGATGTCATGATTGAATCTCTGAGGTCACAGTGGACTATGATGTGAGTGGCAAGGCTGATTTCAAAGTGATGTTAGTAGTGATGCTGAGATGTCACTTTGAGGCTGTGATGTCACAGGGATGCTATGTCAGAGGTGTGTATGGGATGTCACCATGAGGCTATTATGTCAGTGTTAGTGCAGATGTCAGTGTGAGTTTGTGATGTCTCAGTGAAGCTCTGGTGACACAGTGATGTTATGATGTCACTGGAGAGGTTTGGATGACACGTTGTGGCTGTGATATCAGTCATGAAGCTGATGTCACAATGACGCTGTGATGTTACTAGTGAGGCTATGATGTCAGTGATGAATCTATTACGTGACAGTGACACTGGTGAGGCTCTAATGTCAAAGGCTGTGTTGTCACTAGTGTGGTAGGGATGTCAGTGTTCTGACTAATGTCAGCAGTAATGGTGATATCACAGGTGAGGCTATGCTATCACTGGTGAGGCTGGGATTTCACAGTGAGGCTGTGATGTCAGTAGTAAGATTGATGCCACAATGAGGGTATGGTGGAAAATGTGAACCTGTGGTGTCAGTGGGCAGGCTATAAGATCACTGTGAGGCTTTGATATTACCGTGTGTCTGTGGTTTCACCATGAGCACAGGGATGTGATGGCACAGGGAGTTGGTGATGTCACGGTGGAGACTATGAGTTTACAGTAAGACTGCAATGTCAGTGGCAAGGCTATGATGTCAGTGGTGATGCCGTGATGTCACATTGACTGTGATTTCACAGCGAGTCTATGTCAGAGTTGTGTATGTGATGTCACCATGAGGCTATAATGTCAGTGGCAAGGCTAATATGACAGAGAGTTCGTGATGTCACAGTGAGGTTGTGAGTCTATGAAGACATCGCATTGAGGATGTGATTTCAGTGGTTAGCCTGTGATGTCAGAAAGAGGCTGATGTGAATGATGTGGAAATGATTTCACAATGAGGCTGGCATCTCACTGGTGAGGCTCTGCTTCGATGTCACCTTGTATCTGTGGTGTAACCATGAACCTGTGATGTCACAGGGAGTAGGTGATATCACAGTGGGGGCTGTGAGGTCACACTGAGACTGTGATGTCAGTGGCAAGGCTGATGTCACAGTAAGGCTATGATGTCAGTGTTGATGCTGTGCTGTTACATTAAGGCTGTGATGTCACTGTGAAGGTTTTATGTCACTATGGGCTGTCATGTCACTGTGAAGTCATATTACTCTGGAAGCGGTGATGTCACAGTGAGGCCGTGATGTCAGTGGCGAGACTTATGTTAAAATAAGGCTATGATGTAACAGGAGAGCCTGTGGTGTCAGTAGGCAGGCTGTGAGGTCACTGTGAGGCTGTGATGCTGCAGTGAAGCTCTGATATCAGGGCTGATTCGGTGTGATGTCAGTAGGGCTGTGATGTCAAGGGTGAGCTTGGATTTCACAGTGAGTTTAGAATGTCAGGGTTGAAGCTGTGCAGTCAGAATGAGGCTGTGCTGTCAAATGAGAGAATGTTATGTCACAGTGAGGCTGTGCTGTTACCATGAGGTTGTGACATCCCGGTTTGGCTGCAATTTCAGTGGTTAGTCTGTGATGTCAGAAGTGAGGCTGATGTCAGCGATGTGGCTGAGATGTCACAGTGAGGCTGGGATGTTACTACTGAGGCTGTGATGCTACAGTGAGGCCATGGTGTCACTGTTGAGGCTGTCTTGTGACCATGAGCTTGAGATGTCAGTGATGAGGCTGTGGTGTCATAACGAAGCTAGGCAGGATGCCCATGGTATCACCGATGCTATGATTTAAGAGCTATGCTATGATTTAGTCATAGTGAGACTGTGATGTCAGAGGTGAGGTTGTGATGTATCCGTGTGGCTGTGATGTCAGAAATGAGGCTATAATGCCACAATGAGGCTGTGATATCACTGTGAGGATGTGACATCAAAGAGATGTTGTAATGTCACAGTGAGGCTGTGAGGTCACTGTGTAAGATGTGATTTGAGTGGCAAGGATGATTTCACCATGAGGCTATGATATACTAGTGAGTCTATGATGTTACAGTTTACACTGTGAGGTCACAGTGAGACTGTAATATCTGTGGGAAGAATGGTGTCACAATGAGGCAGTGACATGACATGTGAGGCTGTGGTGTCACTGTTTATGATGTCAAAGACTGCTATTGCAGAGGCTACCATGCCACTGTGAGCCTGTGCTAACTCTGGTGAAGCTGTGGTGTCATGGCAAGGCTAGGAAGGAGACCAGTGGTGAGGCTGTGAAGTCAGGTCTGGCTGTGATGTAACCATGAGGCTGTGATGTCACAGTGAAACTGTGCTCGCACAGTGTGGCTGTGATGTCACAATGAGGTTGTGATGTCACAGTGAGGTTGTGATGCGGGTGGTGACTATGCTTTCACAGGGAGACTATGTCATTGGAGAGGTTTTATTGTCTCTTGTGAGGCTCTTATGTCAAAATGAGTTTATTTTGTCAAACTGAGGATATGATATGACAGTGAAGCTCTGATGCCAGAGGTGAAGCTTTATATCACAGTGATGGCTGTGAAAACGGTATGGCTGTGATATCACAATGAGTCTGTGATGTACTGTCATCACAGAGAGCTCATGCTGGTTATATCTCATAGCAGTCATAGAGAACTCATATTGGTCATAGCTCATAGTGCTCGTAGTGAATGCATAATGACCATAGATAGCTCACAGTGATCATAGAGAGTTCACAGTAGTCATGGCTAATACTTGTCATAGAGAACTCATAATGGTGAAAGCACACAGTTGTCATAGAGAGCTCAAAGTGGTCCTAGAGAGCTCACAGTAGTCCTAGAGAGTTCACGGTTGTCACAGAGAACTGAAAGTGGTATTAGGGAGGTCATAGTGGCCATAAATCACTGTGGTTACAGATAGCTCATAGTGGTCATAGCTCATAGTGGTCATAACCAGTTTATAATTGCCATAGAAAGCTTATGGTGGTCATGGCAGCTCACAGTCGTCATCGAGTGTAGGAGGAATAGACTAATCAGGCCTGTATTGTTTGTATGGGCCACATGCATGAATGCAACTTCCCCAAGCTAGAATCTGCTGCTATGCCTGGTGCTGACCTCAAACCACCTGACTGAGAGGACCAACTTGGACAGGACAAAACAGCAAAAGCTCCCGCTGGAACTTACAGAATGTTGGGTGGGCTATATAAACAGTCCAATATTTGCAATAAATGAGTCTGAAGCCTGAGAGTCTGCTTTGCAATTTGCCCTACTCCAGGAGTCCGTGATGTTTAATTCATGCCTTCTTATCGCTGTCCCCAAGGATCTACATGGGTCCCCGTTGGTCCCGGAGACTGCTACATGTGGTGCCCCAACGTGGGGCTTCCATGGCATCCATTTCCTCCTCACAGTATATGGCTGTGTCCTAAGATTGACGGAAGTTCCCTACTAAGCACAAGACATTTGGGTCCCATACATTCCCTGTCTCATCTGTTCCTCTTTCGGTCTCATCTCTGTTCTTTTAAAAAAAGGGCAACCTCTTCTCATACTGTAAGAAGCCCCTAATAAGTGTGATAAAATCCCTCCTAGAGACTAGAGGCCTCAAGGTTAAGACTGCAGGCCTTTGGAATGAGACTGTAGTGTTAGCACCTTGGATCTCCCCAGAGACTGTGTAGGAACATGACCTATTGAAAAGGGTGCTTTTCCTTGCTAGAAAAAAAAGAGAAAATTAGACAAATATATTCATCTATTAAATATAAAGTTTCTTGAATACCAATTTGGTTTTAGTGCTAAATTTTAAAGCTTAATCCACTTTTAATGTTTTTCATAATTAAGCTAAGCTGCTGGAATTAACTAATATGAGATCTTGTTTTAAATAATAAGATTTTCCTAAATGTTAACCTGCCTTAGATAAAGGTTTCAAGAGAAATTTTAAAACAGTTGTCGTTAACTTGTACAGTTGCCAGTTGCTGGTAAATTGTATGTTGTTCATGTGTTTGTATGTTTATATGTTCTGTGTTTACATGTTCTGTATCTTGTGTTTCAACATAAAGAATCTGTGGCCAGTTCAATTTTCTTTCATCCCTGTTGCACGCTAATGCAAAAATTTTGCCATGCCATTTTTAAATACATATATGCATACTTTAAAATAAGAACAAATAATTTTAATGAAATCTAAGATCTTAACTACTTCTGTTTTATTTTAAACACAATTGTTTTTCTGATAGATTTTAAGTTTTTCATTCGTGAAAAATTATCTGACTTGATAGTGATCTTTTTTATTTATTCAATTGTGTGTGTGTGTGTGTGTGTGTGTGTGTGTGTGTGTGTGTGTATAGCACCACAGGCGAATTTGGGAAACCCCATGGACCGCCTCCACCTACTCCTTGTTTACTCCCCAGGATTCAAAGGCCCCGCCCTATCAGGACCAGAAATGCAGGCTGCCCCTGCTTCCGTGGGGCATGTATACATGGGGTATTGACCCCTGAGCCACCTCTGCAACCCCTATTTTGATCTTTAATAGGACTACAAATGAGAATGTTCTTAAATTTTTTTCCATATATTCCCAAATAACAAAGCCACTATAGTACAGAATAATTAAACTTGCTCATTCCTCTGATTTCTTTTATAGAATGTTATCCCATCAAATCTAGCCAACAAGAAAATAATAATTATCTTCTAAAAGATTCATTGGAATTTCTTTCTTCTCCTGGAATGTATGAGCTCCCTTTCTTGGGGACAAATCTGCTCTGTAATTCCATGCTCCCATGTGTACTCCTATTAAGATGGAGCAGAAATTTCAGGCCTCCACCTTAGCCAGACCCCATTCCCTTGAAACAATAAATGTAATCTGGACCTAGCATAGTCTGTTTTCAGGAGATTCTAAGTGCATTTGAATCAGCTCAGGTTCACATTTACCTTTCCTTACAAGATTTTGGCCTGTTAGTTAAGTAGTTACTTAAGTTTTCTGAGGTTCCAAATAAATTTATTTTTCAAACAGAAAGGAAAGAAAGAAAAAGAGAGAAAAAAAAAGGAAATCATAAACTTGATATCTGCTTAAGGGGATAGATAGAATTCTAGCAGGCATACCCAAGCTGACAAACTTGAAATTCACTTGCAGACAGGGAAAGAAAACAAAACAAAAAAAAGTAGGTTTCTGAGAATGACGGAATGAGAGAGCATGTAGCAGAAAAGCCAGAGACATGACAGTGGGAAGTTTAGTAAAGTTGTCCTCTTGTTCTAAAAGTTTCCCTGAAGTTAAGCTTAGTGTTTGGCAGAGGAAAATGGCAAAGACAAACTTGAAAGAGTTAAACTGGGAAGAAGCAGAGAACAAAATGTCTGCTGTTAACAGACTAGCTTCACTGAGAAATGAAAGCTGGCTCTTCATTTAAATCAGATCATGGTCCTAAGATAATGCTCAGAGATATGTAGAACTTTCCATGTGAGGAAACAATATCCCCTGCATATGTTCTTTTACATTCCCTTGGTCCCAAAAAGACCTGTGCCACTTTGCTTTCAGAATCCAGAAGGAAGAAGCAAACTAATTTAGATTGTTCTGCGCCAAGATTCAGACAGTTTATATATTTTTTGAACAGGCCTTAGAATGCAACCTCAGAGATTTGTATCTACCAGGGAAAAAGGTCTTCAATATGTAAATTACTTACAGTTCTTGCCTTTTACACCAGACAAAGGTAGTATCTATTTCAGGCAAGATAATGAATAGATATTTAGGGCTTAATTTATCTGTTTTTGTCATTTTAGATGGACCTAAATGAGCTAAAGTCATCCATCAGAGACCTATAGACCATTTACCACTTCATAGATGAGGCTCATTGACTACTCACACTTCCAACTCAGCAGGAAGTAGCCAGAGCGGTCATCGCCCCACATCCCTTGAGCAGTCTGTGTCCTCAGAAGGTTAAGGGATACAATAGGCAGGTCTAGAACAGTCCTTCCTGGGACAGTCTCTTAGGTCTTTGACATGAAAGTCTCCCCCAGAGCTGGAATCACCCTGAAGAAATGCTGATCCTGAGGAACTGACTAATCAATCCTCCCAGAGATAAGATAACCAACTTCCCTATGAATGGATTATGGAGATGAGCTCTCCATATCTAACAAACAACTTGGTCTCTAGCCCCACCTGAGTCTAAGAGCAAGTGGGTTGGGCACAATGCGAGTTATCCAGCCAGAAAAAGTCAGTTTCCCTGGGCTTGCCTAGGTGTACAAATATACCTGGCCCTGGAAGCCATCTTTGGTACACTAGGCTCTCATGGCCCTCTAGTGACATTTTTAGTTCCATGCCTGTTTCTCATGGATTCCACAAGTTTTTTTCTAGCTGCTCACTTCTCATAAATTAAATAAAAATTTTTGAGATAGTTGAAAAATTCTTAAAAGAAAAAATTTTGAAGATAACCTATAGAAATTGAGGACTTTCTTCCAACAGAAGTTAGGTTAAAAACATTAATGGACTAATAAAGGCTCTATACAACAATAATATAGCTCATGGATTTGGAGGAGGCTCTACTCGATATTGATAATTGTAGAGGTTTTATTTTTTTAAAGATTGCTTATCTAAACAGACATACAGATATTCTCCTATGACCATGTGTTACTGATTTATTCCATATTTAATAATGGCCTGGTCTCTACAAAATTAAAAAAACTTTCACTGACTTGTCATAGTTGGGCACACGTCTCAACTTGACTGTTGAGGGTTTGAGCTCTGGGCACAGTTGTAGAGAGTTAATGGTTGAGTTAAGCCCAGAGCAAACTGGAAGGAGATTATCCGGCTGATGGGGAAGGCCCAGTCTATGGTAGGTGGGATTAGACCCTGGGTAAATCACAGAGAGCTAGTTGAGAGAGTTGGAGTCCTTCTGTATACTTGGCCAGATATACTGATCTGACAAGTAAGGACTGTCCATCTCTCAGCCATTATGCAGTGATGGAGTGGCCAGTTCCCTCGGGCCTGATGTTGGTGCATGCTCTCCCATTAAGCTGGACTAAGAAATGTAACCAAAAATTGTAAGAGAATAAACCTCTTGTTCCCGTAAGCTGTTTGAAGGTCATTTATCAGCAACTATGCAGGTGGACTGCAACAGAATTTGGTACCCAGGAAGTGAGGTGTTGCTGATAAATCTGACTATGTGGACTTTTTGGCTTTTGAACAGTTCTGCTGGACAAAGTTAGAAATGCTTGAGAATTTTCACTTTGTCGATTGACAAATACTGTTCTTCAGAGTTTAGTGGTCCTGTTGCTGAGAGAGATTGTTTGGGCCCAATTTGTGATGAGGGAAACAAGTACTTTGGTAAAGCTGAATTTAAAGATGATAGACTGGTTTCTTGACAGGGGAGAGCTGTGTTGGCAGCCTTGAAGGTTTGGATGTGCAAAGGGCAGGCAGCAGAACAGCTGCCATTGTTGGAGAAATGAATATCAGTGAAGGAAAACCTAGTGACTTGCACTGTGACGATGGAGGAGATGAATACCACCATATTGCAAATGTATGATTTGAAAACTTAGATTCCTTCAGGGCCCAAAAACCCATGTTAAAGCTGTTTCTTACACTTTGGATGTTTGGCTGCCTTAAAGGGGCCTTTTCAGCATCAGCCGATAAAAGTTGGTATAGCTGTGGCTCACGTGGACTAAGCTACGTTTCACACTTGCTTCAGAGTCTGGCAGCATCCCCCAGATGGCACTGATTTTGGTGAATGATTTGAGGTGTTCATGAAAAGCAGCAAAAGCTTGGCACCGAGTGGCAGGCTTAGAGTCCTGCAAGAGAAGATGAAGCTTATAGCTGCAGAACCAAACCCAGAGTGTTGGAGATACCAGAATCATGGGATGTATGCTGAGGACTGCTGAAAGTGGAGATTTGGCTTGGTTCAAAGGAGCTCTGCTTTTACAACTTTGAGCTCAAACAGGGATTGGGAATTCCTGAAATCTTTGAGCCACACTGATTACATGATGAGCAGCAGAAGATGGACATTGAAGTTACAGGATGTGGTAATTTGCTGAGTTTTTATTTTAACTTAAATGTTTCTTATTGTATCAAGATCCTTCTGTTTTAATATTTTATTTGTTTTAAAGTACTTAACTTATTATGATTTAATACCTTTTTATTTATTATTTATTCAATTGTGTGTGTGCGTGTGTGTATGTATGTGTAGAACCACGGACGAATTTGATAACCACCATGGACTTCTCCACCTCCTCCTGGTTTACTCTGGTCTGGGATTCATAGGCTCTGCCCTACCAGGATCGGAAATGCAGGCCGCCCCTACTTCTCCTGGCATCTAGGATCTCAACTCAGGACCTTCCGCCTGTAAGACAGAGGCTTAACCCCTGAGCCACCTCTCCAACCCTGATTTAATACCTTTTTAAAGTTAAACAACTTTGAACTTTTAAAATGTTGAAACTGGCTTCCCTTCTTCGCCCCGCCCCCGCTCCGCCGGTCCGGACGCCTGCGCGAGATCCAGCCGGGCCTCAACGCGCGCTCTAGGACCCCCAGGTCAGCCCACGGGGACCCGGCTCCGACTCCCACCATCCAGCCGGAGCCGCGCGGGGGGCCGAGGGACGAGGAGCACCTCCCCCTGCGCCCGGGCCCCGCCCCAGCTGCCCTCGGGTTAAATAGCTCCACGCCGACGCGCCCATCCTTCCCTTCTTCGCCCCGCCCCCGCTCCGCCGGTCCGGACGCCTGCGCGAGATCCACCCGGGCCTCACCCCGCGCCCTAGGTAAGTCCCCGTTCAGGCTCTGCCCACCAGTACCCCAGGCCAAATAATTCAGTTTAGTGAAATTGAGAGATCTTAAGAGTTAAAATGACAATGCCAAAGTCAAAGTGCAAATCCATGAGAAGCAACACTCAAGTAAACAAATTTCCCACTGAAGAAATTAATCCCATAATGTTAGACTCCAACAAGAACAAACCCGCGGAAAAAGGCCAAGAAAGCCCCACCCAGGATAAAGACTTTCAAAATATGATCATTACCATGTTCAATACTATGAAAGAGGAAATCCGGGAGGAATTACATAATCGAATCAATCGCTTTGAAGAGCAACACAACAGACATCTGGAGGAGTTGAGAAAAACAGTGCAAGAAACAAAAAGTGGCATAGAACAGTTGAAACAAACTCAAGCAGAGTTTAAAACTGAGCTAAAAGACAAGTTATCTTCAACCCAGAACGCCACAGAGAGTCTTATCAACAGAACTAATGAAGCAGAAAACAGAATTTCAGACCTTGAAGATAAAGTGGGAGTACTAACCAGCTCAATGGAAGAGGTTGTTAAAGCCAAAAAGATACTTGAGAGAAATATCCAAGAGATATGGGACACCCTGAAGAAGCCTAACATGCGTATTCATGGAATACCGGAGCAAGAATCTCAAAATACCACCCCTGAGGAAATTTTTCATACGATCATCAAGGAAAACTTTCCTCATCTAAAAAAAGAGAGGCCCATTCATATACAAGAGGCATTCCGCACCCCAAACAGATACGACCAAAATAGAAGCACACCGCGGCAAATAATAGTTAAAACACTCCACATTCAAGATAAAGAACTGGTGATGAGAGCTTCAAGGGAGAAAAAAACAAGTCACTTTTAAAGGCAAACCTATTAAAATAACTAATGACTTCTCAGTCGAAACAGTAAAAGCAAGAAGAGCTTGGAGAGACATACTTCAAGTATTGAATGAGCAAAAATGTCAACCCAGGCTGATTTACCCTGCAAAACTATCAGTCATGATCGAGGGAGAAAGAAAAATTTTCCAGCACAAAGACAACTTTAAGGGATACATGGCCACCAAACCAGGCCTTCAAAAACTGCTAGAAATGATACTCAAGCGTGAAGAAAAAAACAGGCATATCCAGGAGAACAGAAGGCAAATATAACACCATTAAAAGCGAAGCAATATACTTATAAAAGCTACTAAACATAATAAATGTCTGGAATTAACAATAGTTTCTCCATTATAACACTAAATGTTAATGGACTTAATTCACCGATCAAGAGACACAGATTACAAACTTGGATTAAAAATCACAATCCATCAATCTGTTGCCTGCAGGAAACCCATCTCACCACAAAAGATAGGCACGCTCTAAAAATAAAAGGCTGGTCAACAATTCTACAAGCAAATGGAAGCAGAAAACAGGCAGGGGTAGCCATTATGCTATCAGACAAAGTGGATTTCAAACCAAAAAAAATTATAAGAGACACGGATGGATACTACATTTTAGTCAGAGGTACAATTCACCAGGAAGATTTCACAATACTGAACATATATGCACCCAATACGGGCCCCCCCACATTCATTAAGAAAACCCTACAGCGTCTAAAGCAAGAAATCAACCCCCAAACGATAATTCTTGGGGACTTCAACACCGCCCTCTCTACATGGGATAGATCAACAGGTCAAAAGCTTAACAGAGACACTTTGGAACTTAATCAAACCCTGAAAGAAATGGACCTCACAGATCTCTATCGAACTTTTCACCCACGCACCAAAGAATACACATTTTTCTCAGCAGCACATGGAACTTTCTCCAAAATAGATCACATATTGGGCCACAAAATGAATCTACACATATACAAGAAAGTTGAAATTCTAACCTGTGCCCTATCAGACCACCACGGCCTAAAGCTGGACATCCACAACACATCAAACAAGAGAAAATGCACTAACTCCTGGAAACTTAACACTATGATGCTGAATGAGAACTGGATTCAGGAAGAAATTAAAAAGGAAATTCAAGATTTCCTGAAAGTGAATGATAACGAAAATACAACTTACCAAAATCTCTGGGACACAATGAAAGCTGTTCTAAGAGGTAAGTTCATAGCTCTTAATGCCCACGTCAAAAAATGGAAACATCAGAAATAAACAACTTAACAATGCAGCTTAAAGCTTTAGAGAAACTAGAGCAATCTGATCCTAAAAGCAGTAGAAGAGAAGAGATTAGCAAAATAAGGGGAGAAATATCTGAAATCGAGACTAAGAAAACGATAGAAAAAATCAACCAATCAAAAAGCTGGTTCTTTGAAAAATCAACAAGATTGATACACCCCTAGCTAAACTAACCAAAAGCAAGAGAGAGAAAACCCAAATTAACAAAATTAGAAATGAACATGGAGTTATCACTACGGATACCCAAGAAATCCAGAGAATTATAACATCATATTTCAAAAACTTATACTCTGTGAAGTTTGACAACACAAAAGAGATGGATGAATTTCTAAGTAAACACAACTTACCTAAATTGAATCAGGAAGTTGTGAATTATTTAAATAGTCCTATAACATATAAGGAAATTGAGGAAGTAATCTCGAATCTTCCCACCAAAAAATGTCCTGGACCAGATGGATTCAGCACAGAGTTCTACAAGACATTTAAGGAGTTAATAACACCAATACTCCTTAAACTGTTCCATCAAATAGCAAAGGAAGGAACACTACCAAATTCCTTCTATGAAGCTAATATCGTTTTAATCCCAAAACCTAATAAAGATTCACTTAAAAAAGAAAACTATAGGCCGATCTCCCTGATGAACACAGACGCAAAGATTCTCAACAAAGTCTTAGCAAATCGGATTCAAAAACATATTAAAAAGATCATTCATGGGGACCAAGTAGGCTTCATCCCCGGCACACAAGGTTGGTTCAACATACGCAAATCAATAAATGTAATTCATCATGTAAACCAGTCCAAAGTCCAAGACCACATGATACTCTCGATAGATGCAGAAAAAGCTTTTGACAAGATCCAACAGCCTTTTATGATCAAAACGCTAGAGACAGTAGGAATGGAAGGAACCTTTATCAATATAATAAAAGCTGTATACAACAAGCCCACAGCAAGGATTATGCTCAATGGGGAACAATTGGAAGCATTCCCACTTCGATCAGGAACAAGACAAGGCTGTCCACTCTCACCACTTCTATTCAATATTGTACTTGAAGTCTTAGCCGAAGCCATAAGACAAGAAAGGGACATAAGAGGGATTCAAATGGGCAAGGAAGAAGTCAAGCTATCTCTATTTGCAGATGACATGATCTTATACCTGAGTGATCCCAAAAACTCCACCAGGAAGCTCCTGGAACTAATTGAGAAGTTCAGCAGGGTGGCAGGATACAAAATAAATGTGCAAAAATCAGAGGCCTTCCTATATGCCCAGAATGAAAGAAGTGAAAAAGCCTTGAGAGAAACCATGCCATTTACTATAACCCCTAAAAAAATGAAATACCTTGGTATAAACCTAACCAAGGAGGTAAAAGACCTTTACAATGAAAACTTTAAAACCCTAAAGAAAGAAATTGCAGAAGACACCAGAAGGTGGAAAGACGTCCCTTGTTCCTGGATTGGCAGAATCAACATTGTAAAAATGACCATCCTACCAAAGGCAATATACAGATTCAATGCTATACCAATCAAAATCCCAAAGCAATTCTTCAAAGAAGTTGACCAAACAATCTCAAAGTTCATTTGGAGGCACAAAAGACCCAGGATAGCCAAAACAATCCTGAGTAACAAAAACACAGCTGGAGGTATTACCATACCAAACCTAAGTCTATACTACAAATCCATAGTTATAAAGACAGCCTGGTACTGGCTCCAAAATAGACACACAGATCAATGGATAAGGATTGAAGACCCAGATATAAGCCCACAAAGTTACAGCCATTTGGTCTTTGACAAAGGGGCCCAAAGAATCCAATGGAAAAAGAACAGCATCTTCAACAAATGGTGCTGGCAAAACTGGATCTCCACATGCAGAAGATTAAAGCTGGACCCGTACTTGTCACCATGTACAAGACTTAATTCCAAATGGATCAAGGACCTTGATATCAGGCCAGAGACTTTAAAAACCATAGTTGAAAAGATAGGGAACTCCCTCGAGCTGGTTGGGCTAGGCCAACAGTTCTTAAACAGACATCCAATGGCACAGTCACTGCTACCAACTCTCAACAGTTGGGATCTTGTGAAATTAAAGAGCTTCTGTTCAGATAAAGAGATTGTAACACGAGCTCAAAGGCAACCCACAGAATGGGAGAAAATCTTCACTAACCACATATCTGACAGAGCTCTACTGTCCAGAGTGCACAAAGAACTTAGAAAATTAAACTCCAAGGAAAACACTGGCCCAATTAAAAAATGGGCCCTGGAACTTCAAAGAAACTTTACCAGGGATGAAATTAAAATGTCTAACAATTATCTTAAAAAATGCTCCACTTCCTTCGCCATCAGGGAAATGCAAATCAAAACTTCCCTGAGATATCATCTCACCCCGGTCAGGATGGCAAAAATCCACAATACAAACAACGACAAATGCTGGAGAGGATGTGGAGAGAGGGGAACTCTCCTACATTGTTGGTGGGAATGCAGGCTCATACAGCCACTCTGGCGAGCCGTCTGGAGATTCTTAAAGAAATTAAAGATTGAAATGCCATATGACCCTGCTATCCCACTTTTGGGAATAACCCCCCAAGCAGCAAAGGTTCGCCTCGATAGCACAAGCTCGACCATGTTCATAGCAGCACTGTTTACAATAGCAAAGTCATGGAATCAACCTAAATGTCCAACAGTTGACGAGTGGATAAGGAAACTGTGGTACATCTATACAATGGAGTACTACTCAGCCATCAAAAATGATGAATTACTGGAATTTGCTGGGAAATGGATGTCATTAGAAAGAATTATATTAAGTGAAGTATCCCAAACCCAGAAAATTAAGCGCCGTATGTACTCCCTAATAGGTGGCTCCTAGTACCAAACTCACCCAGCCCACATTGGGACACTCAAAAGTAAACCTATGTAACACAGTAATTGCAAGGATTATGAACAAGAGAGATGGGTTAGGAGGGCCACACCAGAAACAAAGAGAGAGGAGACCATGTTACAGCAGAGAAAATAGGCCTCCATGAAGGTCTGCAAGTAAGTAATGAGAAACCTGGTTAAGTTCACAGACGTTCTTTCCTGATCTCACCAGAAGAGGAGGGCATATAGTCTAGCAGATAAAAAGTAATCATTTTGCAAATGGGTGATGGACCCCTCTCTCAGTGAGGTTTCCTACTCTTATTACATCTACCCTTGAATGTGCTATTACAACAAGACTCCAGTTTAACAGCTTTTTGTCTCTGGCCAGGGGGTGACATACAGTGCCCAGCAGAATGGTGTGAAGGGAATTGCAGGAGCAGCAAAACTGCAAAAGAAAATCAACAAACCACAATCCAGAACTTCAGAGACTCTATATCAATCACATAGAACTAGGACAGCCTAATCTCTCCCCATCCTGGAGCTCAGGGACATTTGCGGAAGAGGGGGCGGTAAGATTGTAAGAGCAAAAGGATGGGAGGAGCAACGATTTGCAAGATTCTCAACAATAGTTGGGGCCAAAGCAATCATAATGGAACTTTGCATGCCCTGCGCAATGTCCAGCGCACTGTTGCCCTCATAAAGTCTAGCATCTGATAAGGGCACCGAGACCCCTGGAGGCAAGGGATTGACAGCCATAGTAGTGATCTTATGCTTAAGGGGAACAAGAGAAAGGGCTTATGGAAATGCCACTGGGTCCTTATATGTCATCGGAGAGGAGGACACAGTGGAGAGTTAGGCACACACAATAAAGGACTATCTGGGAATTGGGGGGGAGGCACTGGGGGAAGGGGAGGGGGAAGAGGGGGGAGGGAGGGAACTGGTAAAAAATTTTTAAAATGTATAATTAAATTTTTAATAAAAAAAAAATGTTGAAACTGAAGTTTTAATGAGACCATTTTGAATTTGTCTATGGAATGTATTTTTATTTTATCATTTGTAGGGACAAGGAAAAGTTACAGTTTAAAAGTGCTATTGTTCTTGTGTCAAGTTGACAACTTGATTGTTGGGGGTTTGAGCTCTGGGCACAGTTTGTAGAGAGTTGGTGGTTGAATTAAGCCCAGAGCAAAACTGAAGGAGATTATCTAGCTGATGGGGAAGGCCCAGCCCATGGTGGGTGGGATTAGGCCCTGGCTAAATCACAATGAACTAGTTGAGAGAGTCGGCATCCTTCTGTATACTTGGCCAGACATGCTGGTCTGGCAAGTAAGGACTGTCCATCTCTCAGTCATTATGCAGTGATGGTGTGGCCAGTTCTCTCGGCCCTGGTGTTGGTGCATGCTTTCCCATCAAGTTGGACTAAGAACTGTAACCAAAATTTGTAAGAGAATAAACCTCTTGTTCTCATAAACTGTTTGATGGTCATTTATCAGCAACCATTCATGTGGACTGCAACACTTGTGTTATAATAAATCTGTATATTTGGCTCTAAAAGATTTAAAATTTTTTTATTATTATTATTTATTCAACTGTGCGCATGTGTGTGTGTATGTGCACGCGCGTGTGTGTCTGTGTGTGTGTGTGTGTGTGTGTGTAGAACCACGGACGAATCGGGAACCACCATGGACGCCTCCACCTCCTTCAGCCCGGGGATTCACAGGCTCCGCCCTACCAGGACCAGAAGCGCAGGCCGCCCCCGCTTCCGCCTGGTGTCTATACGTGGGATCTGGGATCCGAACTCAGGACCTTCCGCCTGCAAGCGGAGGCTTAACCCCTGAGCCACCTCTCCAGCCCCTCTAAAAGATTTTAAAGTACTACAATTATCTGAAATTTTTATAAATTATTTAACATTTTCACTTCAAAAATGAGATTTAATGCTGTTTATCATAGGTAGTCTCCCTGAAAAGATGACAGCCTTGGGTGGCTACCCTGCTTGCTGATCTTCCCCTGATTTGTAAGGTGGTTAATGAATAAGCCTATGGCTCCCCTTATTTTGAACAGGTTCTGCACCAAACCTATCATGATTGGTATCATCTCCTTAAGGTGGTCTTGGAGCCGGCCTTTTTCCTGAACTGGCACTCTGCATGTGATGATCAGGCAGAAGCACAAGCCTGCCTCAACCTTTAGTATGGTCTTAACATCACACTGGATATGCTCACAGATTATGGACAATTGTGGCACTATCAATTCAGAGAGGCCCTAGCCCAGGCTCCCAAATCCAAGAATTCTGGCTACAGACAAGCCCTGAACAAATTTGGACATTCCCTAGACATTTCCCAATAGAGGAACCACACAGGTAGAGGGATGAACAACCAATAGGAAGGAAGAATGAACAATAAATGGAAAGTGGCCATCTAATCTGGACATGTAGTAAACAGCTAAATGATTGGTGGCTGCTCCACCTTCCCCGAGCAGAGGGATGGCAACATCTGATTGGATCCCAATCCTATATAAGCCTAAACACTTCCTGAATAAGGCTTTATCTGCAGCAACTCATCCACTGCTGCTTCTCACCTGATTCCTGGGGTCTGGTTGGTAACCCCATTGCCAGCTCGCCTATTCACCTCGAGCCTCGAGGCCACATTGTTTCCCTCTCCTTTCCACCGCTGGCCCAGTGGGGATTCAGCAATAGACAATATATTGATCCCATATCACAATCCACCACAGGTTGGGCTATATATTTTCAACAGGTGTCTGACCTGGCTTTCAAGGCTCTATAGGCTTTCTGTTGCTTCCCATGACCCTTGATATTCCTCCATGTGCTTAACACTTTATTGAGTCTCAAACATTTCCAAGGCTCATGAACAACTTTCTCAGTACATCAAAGGGCCTTCCTGATGTATATGGCTCCCCTGCGTATAGATACTAGGTTTGAAACCAGAATCTGAAACAACTTTAAAAGTCTGTTTGATCCCTCTTAGATTTTAACTTATGCTATCATAGGAGGAATTGTTCTTTGATTAATTATATTGCTTAAGTGTCTCCTTTAGCTCATCTCACAGCAGTGTTCCATCAACAAGATCATGCTACAGGTGCTTATGGCCCTTGAATATCCAAGCCAGGCCCCCCTAGAGATGTGAGATTGGATTGCAAAGATTCATGAGGCCTTGGTAAAATTTACTATACACATATTCTGACATGCCTTTCAGAGGTGAGGTCTGTCAAAGGCCAGTAATCAATGATGGGTAAGATCCTGTGAGACAGGATGACCTAAAATAGGCATGGTCCGTCATGCTGGACACCTTCTGAGGCAGGATCAACCAGGTCAGAGCAAAGAACTCTGGCTCCCGCTGGCTGTCAAAATAAATAGAAAGAATGGATATGTAGGAAGAACGGACCAGGCAGGCCTGTATTGTCTGTATGGGCTGCATGTGTGAATGCAACTTTCCCAAGCTAGAATCTGCTGCAGTGCCTGGAGCTGATGTCAGACTGCCTGACTGAGAGGACCAAACTGGACAGGCCAACACAGCAAAAGCTCCCACTGGAACTTATGGAATGTTGTGTGGGGCATATATGCAGCCTGATAGCAACAATAAATGAGTCTGCAAGACTGTAAGCCTGCTTTGCCACTCGTCTGACTCCCGGAGTTCATGACCTTGACTTTGCGCCTCCTTATTATCACCCTCCAGGGAATCTGTGGATCCCCATGGGTTCCTGGGACTGCTACAATCAAGACCTCACAGTGGTCATGACTTATATTAGTCATGAAAAGCTCACAGTGGTAATAGAGATTTCGCAGTGGCCATAGAGACCTAGTAATGTTCATAGTGTTATTACAGTGGTCATACTTCACAGTGGTCATGGAGAACTCACAGTGCTCATAGAGAGCTCATAATGGACAATGAGAGGCAAAATTGTTCATAGCTTATAGTGTTCACAGAGAGCTCACAGCGGTCATAGTTCACACTGGTCATAAAGAGCTCATAGTATTTCTAGAGTGCTCACATGCTCATAGCTCATAGTTCTCATAAAGATCTCACAATGGTCAAAGGTCATATTAGTGTTAGAGATCTCACAATGTTCATAGCTCAGAGTGTTAATAGAGAGCTCATAGTGGTCGTAGCCCATATTGGTCATACGGAACTCATAGTGGTCATAGCTCATAGTGGTCATAGAGAGTTCAGAGCGGACATAGAGAACTCAAAGTAGTTATAGCTCATAACGTTTTAACAGTGCTCACCATGATCATAAATCACACTAGACATAGATAGGTCAACATGATCAAAGGGAACTCACTGTGATCACAGCTCATAGTGGATACAGAGAGCTCACAGTGGTCATAGCTCATAGTAGTCACAGAGAGCTCATAGTTATCATAGATTGTTCACAGTGGTCATAGACAGCCCATAATTGTCTTAGATAGCTCACAGTTGTCATATATAGCTCAAAGTGGTAATAGGGAGGCCATAGTGGTCACAGATCACAGTGGTCACAGAGATCTCAGAGTAGTCACAATTCCTCATGCTGTTAAAAATCTCTTGTGGTCGGAGTATTGGTGAAGAGTTGCTCCTGGAACGGACCAGAATGAGGTGGGGGAGATGCTGAAGAGACTTCAGAGCCAGAAAGGAGTACAGGGAATCATCGTAGTGAACACAGAAGGTATTCCAATCAAGAGCACCATGGACAATCCCACCACCACACAGTATGCCAACCTCATGCACAACTTCATCTTGAAGGCACACAGCACTGTGCATGAAATTGACTCCCAGAATGATCTCACTTTCCTTCAAATTCATTCCAAGAAAAATGAAATTATTGTTGCACCAGATAGAGACTACTTCCTGATTGTGATTCAGAACGCAACCAAATAAGTCGCTTCCTCAGCAGGCAGCTGGTGTCATTCCTTAATTTAATGCCCCTAAGAGTGATAGTGTTAATCATGTGATGTGGAACCTGGAGGTCCCCCTAGAGCCCACACAGACCACCACAGTGAGGACGCAGGCCGCAGCACACCCTTCCTGTGCTGCTCAGTTCCGAGGAGGGCTCACTCCCAGGCTCCTAACGAGAGCTTGTGAGGAGCCACACGCAGCTTCTCCTTACCTTCCCTGCACACTGTTGCCGTCGTAAAAAGGCTGTTTTCCTTTACCTAAAAATAACTGCAACACTCAAAAAATGAAATCTCTTGTGGTTATAGAGAGCTCACAGTGGTTCCAGAGAACTCAGTCATCACAGAGAATTTATACTGGTTATATCTCATAGTGGTCACGGGGAGTACAGGATGGCCATAGAGAGTGCACATTGATCATGGAGAGCTCACAGTAGTCATAGAAAGCTTACAGTGCTCATGGCTTATATGGGACATAGAGAGATCATAGCAGTTATAGAGAGCTCACAGTGGACATAGTTCTTGTGGAGACAGAGAGCTCACTGTGGCTCTAGAGAACAATAATGTTCATGGTGTTTTCACGGTAGTCAAACCTCATAGTGGTCATAGAGACCTCAAAGTGATCATAGAGAGCTCACAGTGATCCTAGATATCTTACAGTTGTTATAGAGATCTCAAAGTGCTATCAGAGAAGAGAGGTCATATGGCCATAGATCATAGTGGTCATAGGAAGCTCATAATGGCCATAAAAAGCTCACAGTTGTCATGGAGAGCTCACAGTGCTCATAGCTCATACTGGTCTTAGAAAGCTCACAGTGGTCATAATTCAGAGTCGTCATAAAGAGCTCAAAATTGTCATGAAGAGGTCAGAGTTATCAGAGATTTCAAAGTCATCATAGAGAACTCATAGTGTTCATAGGGAACTCACATTGGTCAAAGTGAGCTCACTGTGGCCCTAGCTCACGGAGGAAACAGGGAGCTCACAGTGCTCATAGAGAGCTCACAGTAGTGATAGAGTGTTCACAGTGGTCATAGACAGCTCACAGTGGACATAGCTCATAGTTTGCATAAAGAGCTCATGATGGCCATATAGAGCTCACAGTAATCTCAGAGAGTTCACAATGGAAATAGAGATCTGACGGCAGCCATAGAGAGATCATAATGGTAATAGAGAGCTCATTGTTGTCATATCTCATAGTAGTCATAGATATCTCACAATGGTCATAGCTCACAGTGGTCCTAGAGAGGTAATAATGTTCATAGTGAGTTCACAGTGTCACAGTTGTCATAGCTAATAGTGATCACAGAGCACTCACAGAGGTCATAGAATGCTCACAGTAGGCATAGAGAAATCACAGTGGTCATGGAGAGCTCATAGTTGACATAAACAGCTCACAATAGTCATAGAAAGCTCACAGTGGTCATAGGTCATATGAGTCTTAGGTCACAGTAGTCATTACTCATAGTGGTCATAGAGAAGAACAAAGTGGTCACAGAAAGGTCATAGAGTCGTCAACGTTATCACAGTGGTCACAGAGAGCTCATAGTATTAACAGCTCACAGTGGTCACAGAGAGCTCACAGTGGTTATAGAGAACTCACAATGATCATAGAGAGTGCATAGTGGTCAAAGCTCACAGAGCTCATACAGAGTTCACAGTGGTCCTAGCTCATAGAGTTCATATAGAGCTCACAGTGGTTATAGCTCCTATTGACCATAGAGAACTCATAGTAAACATAGCTCATAGTGGT
Organism: Typhlomys cinereus; assembly: GCA_023101885.1. Lineage (NCBI taxonomy): Eukaryota > Metazoa > Chordata > Mammalia > Rodentia > Platacanthomyidae > Typhlomys > Typhlomys cinereus. The sequence continues at coordinate 79,395 of JALPQD010000046.1, read as the reverse complement.
CATAAAGACTTCATAGCAGCCATACAATGCTCACAATGGCCATAAACATTACTCAGTAGAGAGCTCACAGTGGCCATAGGATATAGCAGACATGCACGTGGTCAAAGAGAGCTCTCAGTGTTCATAGTTTACAGTGGTCATAGAGAGCTCACAATCATCTAGCTCATAGTAGTCATAGAGAACTCATAATGGTAATAGGGAGTTCACAATCATCATAACTCATAGTGTTCATGGAGGTCTCATAGTAGTCATAGCTCACATTGATCATAGAGAACTAATAATATTCATAGTGAGCTCTCAGTGGTAATAGCTTTTAGTCATCACAGACTTCACTGTGGTCAGACAGAATTCATCGTGGTCATAGATCATACTGGTTATAGAGAAATCACAGTGGTCATAAAACACTCATAGTTGTCATAAAGAGCTTAGAGTGGTCATAAAACACTCATAGTTGTCATAAAGAACTCAGAGTGGTCATAGAGAGCTCACAGTGCTCATAGCTCATACTGGTCTTACAAATGTCTCAATGTTAATAACTCATAATGGTCATGCAGAATTCAAGGTAGTCATAGAGAAGTCACTGTCATCAGAGGTATCAGAGTGGTCATAGTGAGCTCCGTGGTCATAGCTCACAGTGGTCATAGAGAGCTCATAGTGGTAAAGCTCACAGTGGTCATAGCGAGCTCACAGTGATGATAGTAAGCTTACTATGTGTGAGTTTACTATGACTGTTGTCATAGGGAGCCCAAAGTTGTAATATCGAGGTAATAGTGGTCATAGTTCATAGTGGTCACAGAAAGTCATAGTGAATATAGAAAGCTCTCAGTGGTCATAGATCATTGAGATCATAGAGAGCCCATAGTGGTCATAGAGAGCTCAGATTAGTAATAGATAGTTCACTGTAGTCATAGCTCATGGTGGACATAAAGAGCTCACAGTGATCATAGCTCATAGTGGTCATAGGATGCTCACAGTGTTCTTATATAGCTCACAATTGACATAGAAAGCTCAAAGTGGTGATAAAGAGCCCATAGTGTGCATATCTCACAGTGGTCTCAGACAGCTGATAATGGTCATAGTCCATAGTCTGGTTAGAAATTTCTTGTGGTTATAGAAAGCTCATAGTGGTCATAGAGAACTCACAGTCAACACAGAGAGCTCACGGTAATTAGGTCACATAGAGATCACAATGATCTATAGGGCTCATAGCTCTTAGTGGTCATAGGAATTGCATAAGGGTCATGGTCATAGAGAGCTCAGAGTGGTCAGAGAGAGCTCACAGTGGCCATAGAGAGCTCACAGTGGGAGTGGCTTATACTGTTTTTAGAGAGCCCATAGTGGTCATGGAGACTCTACAGTGGTCATAGCTGTTAGTGGGCATAGAGAGATCACAGTGTTCATAAAGAGCTAATAATGGTCATAGCGTTATCACAGTGGTCATACTTCATAGTGGTCATAGAGAGCTTACATTGTTCATAGTTTATTCAGCACATAGAGAGGTCACTGTGGTCATAGAAAGCTCCTAGTGGTAGTATAGAGTACATAATGCCCATAGCGATCTCACAGTAGTCATGGAGAGCTCACAATAATCATAGACAGCTCACAGTGGTCATTGGTGATACTGGTCATAGAGAGCTCATAGTGGTCCTAGAGAGATCACAGTGGTCATAGCTCATAGTTGTCATAGAGAGGTCACAGCGCTTATACCTCATACTGGTCTTAGAGATCCTGCAGAGGTCACAGTCATCAGAGGTGTCAAAGTGGTTAGAGAGAAGTCATAGTGTTTATAGAGAACTCAGAGTGGGCACAGTGAGCTCATACTGGTGATCGTGCACAGTGGTCATAGGTCAGAGTGGGCATAGAGATCTCACATTGGTTATAGAGAGCTCACAAGAGTCATAGCTCATAGTGGTCATAGAGATCTCACAGTGTTCATTGCTGACAGTGGTCATAGAGAGGTAATCATATTCATAGTGAGCTAAGAGGGGTCATAGTTTATAGTGGTCATAGAGAGCTTGACATGACAATAAAGAGCTCACAGTGGTCATAGTTCACAGTGGTCATAAAGAGTTATAGTGGCCATAGGGAGCTCACAGTAGTCTTGGAATGCTCACAGTAGAAATAGCTCACAGTGGTTATTGCTCATAGTGTTCATAGAGAGCTCACAATAGTCATAGCCCAAATTGGTCATACAGAAATCTTAGTGGTTATATTTCACAGTGGTCATAGAGAATTTGTAGTGGAAATGGGGAGCTGAAAGTGGTCATAGCTCATAGTGTTTATAGAGAGCTCACCATGGTCATATGTCACAGTGGACATAAATAGTTCAAAGTGATCAAAGGGAACTCACCGTGATCATAGCTCATAGTAGATTTAGAGAGCTCACTGTGGTCATAGCTCATAGTGGTCATAGAAAGCTCATAGTTTTCATAGATTGCTCAAAGTAATCATGCAGAGCTCACAAATGTTATATAGAGGTGAGAGTTGTGATGGATAGGTCAAGGTGGTAATAGGGAAGATCATAGTGGTCATAGATCACAGTGGTCACAGAGAGCTCATAGTGGTCATACCTCATGGTGCTGTTAGAAAACTCTTGTGGCCATCGAGAGCTCACAGTGGTCTGAGAGAACTTACAGTCATCACAGAGAGTTCATTCTAGTTATTTCTCATAGCACTCATAGATAACTCATAGTAGTCATAGCTCATACTGGACACAGGGAGCACATAATGGCCATGAAGAGCTCACACTTGTTTGGAGTCTCACAGTGGATATAGAGAGATCACAGTGGTCATGGCTTATACTTGCCATAGAGAGCTTATAGTGGTCATAGAGAGCTCACAGTGGTCATAGTTCATAGTGGTCATAGAGAGTTCACGGTAATCATAGAGGGCTACTAATGTTCATAGTGTTATCACAATGGTCAACCTCATAGTAGTCATAGAGACCTCAAAATGGTATTAGAGAGGTCATAGTGGTCATAGCTCATAGTGGTCATAGAAAGCTCACACTGGTCATAGTGGTCATAGAGGTCTCACAGTGGTAATAGCCACAGTAGTGTTAGACAGCTAAAAATGTTCGTAGAGTGCTCACAATGGTCATAGCTCATAGTGGGCATAGAGCACTCACAGTGGTCATAGAAAGTTCACAGTCATATCTCATACTAGTCAGAGAGCACTCACAGTTGTCATAGCTCATAGTGATTGCAGAAAACTCATAGTGGTCATAGAGTGGTAACAGTCATCAAAGATTTCACAGGGATCATAGAGTGCTCATAGTGGTCATAGCTCACACTGGTCATAGAGAGCTCATAGTGGTCATACTTCATAGTGGTCACAGAGGGCTCATAGTGGTAATTGAGAGCTTACAGAGATCATGATTAACAGTGCTCATAGGGTGTTCATAGTTTTCGTAGCTCATAGTGGTCATAGAAAGCTCATAGTAGCCATAGAGACCTTAGAGTTGTCATAAGTCAGTGGTCATAGAAAGCTCAAAATGGTTATAGCTCACAGTTTTCATAGAGAGCTCCAAGTAGTCATACCTTATATTGGTCATAGATAGCTCAGAGTTGTCAGAACTCATTTTAGTCATAAAGATGCCACAGTGGTTATAGATAGCTCACAGTGGTCATTCAGAGGTCACAGTGGTCATAGAGAGCTCACAGCAGTCATAGAGAGCTTACAGTGGTCACACCTCACAGTGGTCATAGGGAGCTGATAATGGCCATACTGAGCTCACAGTCGTCATAGAGAGTTTACAACGGAAATAGAGAGCTCACAGTGGTCAAAGCTCTTAGTGGTCACAGAGAGCTCATAGGGGTCACAGATAGATCATAGTGGTCATAGAGAACTCACAGTGGTCATAGAGAGCTCACTGTGTTCATAGAGAGCTCGCTGTGATCATAGCTCATATTTGTCACAGAGAGCTCAGAGTGGTCATAGCTCATAGTTGTCAAAGAGAGCTCAAAATGATCACAGAGAGCTCGTGGTGATCACAGAGAGATTATAGTTGCCATAGAGATCTCAAATTAGACATATATATCACACTGCACATTGAATGCTTATAGTGCTCATAGCTCAAAGTGGAAAAGAGAGCTCACAGTGGTCATAGAGTGCTAACAGTTGTCATAGAGTGCTGCCAGTGTTCACAGAGAGCTCAAAATGGTCATAGAGAGCTCACAGATCTCATAGAGAGCTCATAGTAATCACAGCTCAGTGTTCATAGAGTGCTCACAGTTTTCATAGCTCACTTAGTCATAGAGAGCTCATAGTGGTCATACAGCACTCACAATGGTCGTAGAGAGCTCACAATGGTCATAAAGAGCTCATACAGATCATAGCACCCAGTAGTCATACAGAGTTCACAGTGGTCATAACTCATAGTGGTCATAGAGAGTTCATAATGGCCATAGGGAGCTCACAGTGGTCAGGGAGATTTCACGACGGAAACAGTGAGCTTACAGTGCTCATAGTTCATATTGGCCATAGAAAGCTCTCATAGTCATAGATCATAGTGGTGATAGAGAGCTTGGAATAGTCATACGTCATAGTGGACATAGCTCACAGTGATCAAAGAGAAATCACAGTGGTTATGTCTCATATTTGTCACAAAGAGCTCATAGAGGTCATACAGAACTCTCCATAGTCATAGACTGTTCACATCGATCCTAGAGATGTCATTTTGGTCATAGGGAGCTCACAATATTGATAGACAGCTCACAGTGGTCATAGAGATCCCACAGTGGTGATAGAGAACTCAGAGTGGTTATAGAGATCTTACAGGTATCCAAGAGAGATCATAGTCTTCATAGAGAATTCACAGTGTGTGCTCGCTTTGGCAGCACATATACTAAAACTGGAATCATACAGAGAAGATTAGCATGGCTCCTGTGCAAGGATGACACGCAAATTCATAAAGCATTCCATATTAAAAAAATAGTTCACAGTGCTCATAGAATGCTCACAGTAGTCATAGCACGCTTACAGTAGTAATATAGGGGTCATAGTTGTCACAGCTCATAGTGGTCTTAGAGAGCTCAGAGTGATCATAGCTCATGTTCTTCATAGAGAGTTCATAGTCTTCATAAAGAGCTCAGAATGGTCCTAGCAGTATCACAGTGATCACATAGAGCTCTCAGTAGTGCTAGAGAGCTCATAGTAGTCACAGATAGCTTTCAGTCATTGTTGCGAGATCACAGTGAAGATAGCTCACAGTTGGTCAGAGAGAGGTCGCAGTGGTCATAGAGAGGTCACAGTGGTCATTGAAAGCTCACAGTGGTAATAAATAGGTCATAGTGGTCATAAATAATCATTGGAATAGTGATCTCTTATGGCCATAGAGAGTTCATAGTAATCATTGCTCATGGAGGTCTAGAGAGCTCACAGTTGTTATAGAGAGTTTACAGTGGTCATAAAAGGCTCAACTGGGTGTACTGACCTCACAATTGTCAGTGCTCATAGAGGTCATAGCTCATAGTGATGATAGAGTTCGCTTGTAGCCATAGACAGCTCACAAATGTCAAAGCTCATAGTGTTCCTAAAGAGCTCACAGTGGTCATAGCTCACAATGGTGATAGCGAGGTAATAATATTCATAGTGAACTCACAGTGGCCATAGCTCAGAGTTGTCATGGATAGCTCACAGTGGTCATAGCTTAGTGTGGTCAGAGAGAGCTCAAAGTAATCATGGAGAGGTCACAGTCATCAGATATTTCAAGGTGGTCTAAGAGAGTGCTCATAGAGAGTTCACAGTGGTAATAGAGGAGTCATAGTGGTCATAGATTATAGTGGTGATAGTGATTCCTTGTAGCGATAGAGACCTCATAGTTGTCATAGCTCATAGTAATCACAGAAAGCTTGTAGTGGTCATAGCTCATAGTGATCTAGAGAGCTCAAGGTAATCACAGAGAGTTCACAGTGGTCATAGAGAGCTCACAGTGGCCATACTGAGCTCATAATTGGCAGAGTTCATTGTGGTCATAGCTCATAGTGATGACAGAGGTCTATTGTGGCAATAGAGAGATCACAATGGTCCTACATCATAGTGGTCATACAAAGCGCAGAATTGTCACAGCTCATAGTGTTCAAAGAAATCTCACAGTGGTCCTAGGGAGCTCACAGTGGACAGAGAGTACTTAAGTTGGTCATAGCTCACAATGGCATAGAGAGTTCATAATTGCCATAGAGTTAACAGTGATCATGGATTATACTAGTCATACAGAGCTCATAATGATCCTAGAGAGCTCTCAGTGGTAACACATCATACTGGTCATAGAGAGTGCACAGTGATCATTGCTCATAGTAGTCATAGACTGCTCAAAATGGTCATAGATAACTTGCAGTGATCATAGCTCTTAGTGATCATAAAGATCTCAAAGTGGTTATAGCTCACAGTGGTCTTAGCTCATAGTAGTTATAGAAAGATAATAATTTTCACAGAGAGCTCACAGTGGTCATAGATGATAGTGGACAGACATAAAGAGCTCGCAGTGTTTATAGACAGCTCACAGTGTTCATACTTGTACAGGGCATAGAAAGCTCCCATTGTCATAGAGAGCTCAAAGTTGTCATGGAGAGGTAACAGTCATCAAAGATTTCACAAAGGTCATAGAGAGCTCATAGTGATCATAAGTCACAGTGATCATAGAGTGTTCATAGTGGGAATAGTCCACAGTGATCATAGAGAGATCACAGTGGTCATAGAGAACTTATAGTGGTCTCAGCTCACAGTGCGCATAAAGCTCTCAAAGTAGTCCAAACTCAAAGTTGTTATAGAGAGCTCATAGTGGCCACAGATTTCTCAGAGTAGTCATAGGTACTCATGATCATAGAGAGCTCACGGTGGTCATAGAGAGATCCCAGTGGTCATACAGAGCTCATAGTAGTCATAGAGAGCTCACAGTGTTCATAGAGAGCTCACAGAGTTCATACAGACCTCATAGTGGTCACGGCTCACAGTTGTCATAGAGAATGCTCAATCTATGGTGGGTGATATTAGGCTGTGGATTCATTACAGAAGGCTAGTTGAGAGAGTTGGCATCCTTCTGTTCACTTGGCCAGACATGCTGGTCTGGCAAGTAAGGATTGTCTATCTCTCAGCCATTATGCTTTGTTGGTGTAGTTAGTTCCCTCAATCCTAGTGTTGGTGCATGCTCTCCTGTCAAGCTGGACTAAGAACTGTAACCAGAAATTGTAAGAGAACAAACCCCTTGTTCTCTTAAGCTGTTTGATAGTCATTTATCAGCAACCATGCAGGCTGACTGTCACAGTGATGCTAGGGAACCCTAACTAATACATAAATTGTACTGGAAGTGGTTCTAGAGAAACAGAATTATAAGAATGAAATTTGCTGGCAAGCTTTGTGATATCTGAACCTGGCTTTTTGACTCAGTGGAACCTCCAGTGACTAAAGACACCCCTAGTGGTATGGAGAACACTGCAACTGTTTGAACTGAACTGCTTCTAGAACTGGTAAAAGTAGGTGTGTTGGACAGTTTTGATGCCCCTCTTGAGATGATTGAGAAGCTTAGTGATTCTGTATATGAAACTTTCGATAAAATGAGTAAGAATATGGAAAACGATGATGCTGACTGGTTGTTTCTCGCATTTTTCATTAAATTACAAATAGAAAAGGAAGATTTTAGAGAGAAAAACACCCAACTCAGAAAGTGCGTAAACAACATAGAAGTTTCTAAATGTGCCCTAGGAGAGAATCTTCTCTCCAGTAGCAATAGGGCTCAAATCGCTGAAAATCAAACCCAAACTTTGATTATTAGAGTGGCTGAATTACAACATAAATTAAAATCCTGGCCTCGAAAGGTGTTGGCCATTTAAATAAAATCACTGATTGGAAAAGTATGGGATCCCAAAAAGTGGGATGCTGATATATGGGAGGATGAAAATGATGATGAAGACATTGAACCCTCAAATTTTGCTGGGTTTATTTCACCAGAGAAGATAGTCTCCACTCCTGCAGCAGAAAATTAATCCCCACACCCTTCCATCTACAGAAGTGCTGTTTTCACCTTTGCTACAAGAAAATACTGAAGTTACAGCACACGTGCCTGTGATTGCTTCCAGGCCTATAACTAGGCTTAAGGTTAAACAGGCTCCATAAAGATGAAATAGAAAGTGTGGTCCAAGAAGAGGTGCACTATACCCCTAAAGAACTGCATCACTTTTCTAATAGGTTCAAGCAGTGGTGTGGGGGAAAACTCCTGGGAATGGATTATAAGGCTGTAGGATACTGGTAGGAGGAGTATAAAACTAGATAAAAGTGAGTTCACAGAAATGGGCCAACTGAGTAGAGATTCTAGGTTTATCACTTCTACTCACAGTTAGAAATGATACCAAGAGTTTATTTGAGTGGGTAGCTGAAGTATTTATTAAAGATTGGTTTTCTGAAAAAGAACTAGACATTCCAGATATTCCTTGGTTTAATGTTGACAATGGGATTAAGAGGCTCAGGGAAATTGGTATGCTTGACTGGATTCGTTCTTTAAAGTCCAATTCTTAATTGCAGAATCCAAATGACATGTCTTTTACTAGAAATGTACTTTAAAAATTGGTGAGAGGGCACCACCAAATATGAAGACTCCTAACATTTCTCTTCTCCTTGTGCCAAAACTAAAAATGGGAATGCAGCTGCCCAGTTGGAAGACTTAAATTCAATGAGTTTAGGTGGATCTAGAAGAAGTAGGGGCCAAATGGCAGCATTGAATTACCAATGGCAGAGTAAGCATACTAACCATAATGTGCAGCATAGACAGAACAGTACTCACTCGCTTAGACCTTTGACATTGGCTAATCAACCATGCTGTGGATAAGAAGCCTACAAAGTTCTTATTTGACCTGCACAAGCATAAAAAATTCTAACAGAAATGAAGGAAAATCTGCCTTTACTTGTAGCAGCAGAAAATCATGGCCTGTCTACCAACTTCCATACTTCAGCCAGTTTACAGATCTAGAACACCTTGAATGAAGGGAAGGCTGGGTCCCTTTGAGGAAGGACCTTGACACTATAGCAAAAAGCTTTAATATTATTATTTGTCCTATCCTTCCACAAAGGGATCTAAGGCCTTTTGCTAGAGTTACTGTGCATTGGGGAAAGGAAATAATCAGACATTTTGGGCTCTACTAGATACTGGGTCTGAGATGATATTGATTCCAGGAGACCCTAAAACGCATTGTGGCCCTCCATTTAAAGTAGAGGCATATGGGTGACCGGTGATTGATGGAGTTTTGACTAATGTTAGACTCATAGTAGGTCTACTCGGTCCCCAAACTCATCCTATGGTTATTTCCCAAATGCCAGAATGTATAATTCGCATGGATATACTTAGAATTCAGCAGAACCCTCACATTAGTTCCTTGAAATGTTGAGTAAAAGCCATTATGATTGGGAAGGCCAAATGGAAGCCTTTAGAATTATCTCTACCAAGGAAAATACTGAATTAAAAACAGTATCATATCCCTGCAGGAATTACAGAAATTAGTACCACCATAAAGGACTTGAAGGATTCAGGGGTGGTGGTTCTTACCATCTCTTCTTCTAACTTTCCTCTTTGGTCTGTATAAAAGACAGATTGATCATGGAGAATGACAGTCAATTATTGCAAATTTAATCAAGTTGTGACTCCAATTGTAGCTGCTCCACCAGATGTGGTTTCATTGCTTGAGCACATCAACACATCTCCTAGTACTTGGTATGCAGTCATTGATATTACAAATGCTTTTTTCTCCATACATATTCATGAAGATCATCAGAAGCAATTTGCTTTCAGTTGGCAAGGCCAGCAGTATACATTTACAGTGTTACATCTCACAGAATCAGCCTCACTGTGACATCATAGCCTCACAGTGAACTCACAGCCTGCCCACTGACACTACATGCTCACCTGTTACATCATACCCTCATTGTGATATCACGGCTTCAACAGAGATATCACCTCACAGTGATATGACATCTCACAGTGACATATAACCTTCACAGTGACATCACAGCCTGAATGAGACATCACAGCCTCACCAGTGCCAGCAGAGCCCTACCATAACATCAACGTCACCTCTGACATTAGTCACAACACTGAGATCACTGCCACACCAGTGTCACTGTCACATAATAGGTTCACCATTGACATCATAGCTTCACCAGAGACATCACAGACTCACTATGACATCTTTCTCACCAGTGACATTCCAGCCTTATTATGACATCACACCTTCACCACTGAAAACAGCTTCATTGTTACATCAGCCTCAAACTAACATCACAGTCTCGCTGTGACATCCAAACCACTCCAGTGACATAACAACATCACTGTGTCCTCAGAGCCTCACAGTGATATCATAGCCAGACTGTGTCCTCACAGCTTCAGTGTGACTTACAAGCTGACATGACATCACGGCCTCACTGTGACATCATGGCCTCACTGTGACATCAGCCTTGCCACTGACATAAAAGCCTCATGGTGACATCACATACACATCTCTGACATAGCCTCATTGTGGCATCAGTTTTGCCACTGACACCATAGCCTTATTCTGACATCATAGCTTCCAGAGCGAGATCACCTTACAGAGACATGACAGCCCAGTGACATACACCATCACAGTGACATCATACGCTCACTGTGACATCAGCCTTGCCACTGACAGTACAGTCTCACTATGGCCTCACAGCCTCCACTGTGACATCAACAACTCCCTGTGACATAACATGCTCATGTTGACACCACAGCCACATGGTGACATCAAAGCCTCACAGTGGCATCATAACCTAAACATAAGCTTACAGCCTGTCCTCTGACACCACAGGCTCATCTGTTAAATTATACCCTCATTGTGACATCAGTTTTCCCACTGACATCAAGCATCACAGTGACCTCACAGCCTACCCACTTACACCACAGGCTCGCTTGTTATACTCTTGTCACTGCCATCACAACTGTGACATCACATTTTCCAGAGTGATATGGCCTCATGGTGACATGACAGCACGCAGTGTCATACAAACTTCAGAGTGACATCACGGCCTCACCAGTGCCAGCACAGCTTCTTCTGTGACATCAGCATCGCCACTGACGTTAGTCAGAACACTGACATCACTGCCACACCAGTGACAACACAGCCTTTGACATCACAGCCTCACTAGTGTTGCTGTCCCATAATAGGTTCACCACTGACATCATAGCATTACCAGTGACATCATAGGCTCACTATGACATCTTTCTCACCATTGACATTCCAGCCTTATTGTGACATCACACTTTCACCAGTCACATAACAGCCTCATTGTAACTCAGCCTAACTGCTAACATCACAGGCACACTGTGCCAGCACCAACTAATGGTGTCATCAGAGCCCCACCACTGATATGACAGGCTCACAGTGACATCACAGCCTCTCCTCTGACATCATACCTCAGTGTGACTACACAGCATCACCACTGATGTCCTAACCTCACTGTGAAATTCAAGCATTACCCCTGATGTCACAGCCTCACTGACATCTCATAGAATCATCCCTGACATCAGAGCCTCACTGCGACATAACAGACTCACAGTGACCTGCCCATTGACACTATAAGGTCACCTGTTACATTATGGCCTCGAAGTGACATCAGTCTACCCACTGACATCACAGCCTCACTGTTACATTGACGTCTCGCCAGTGACAGCACAGCCTCACCTGTGACATTAACATCGCCACTGACATTAGGCAGAACACTGACCTCACTGCCATACTGCTGACAGCACAGTGTTTGACATTACAGCCTCAACAATGTCACTGTCACGTAATAGGTTCACCACTGACATCATAGCCTCACCAGTGACATTTTTCTCACCACTAATATTCAAGCCTTATTGTGACATCATACCTTCACCAGTGACATCACAGACTCATTGTACATCAGCTCACCACTAACATCAAAACCTCTGTGCCATCAAAATCTCTTCAGTGACATCACAACATCACTGTGTTATCAGAGACTCACTGTAACATCACCGCCTTATTGTGCCATCATAGCATCATGGTGACATTACAGCCACACTGTGACCTCACAGCCTCACTACTGGTATTCTACCTAGCCTTGCTATGACACCACAGCCTCACCACAGTTAGCACAAGCTCACAGTGATATAACAGCCTCAGTAGTGACATCATAGCTTTTGACATCATAACATAACACTACAACCTCACATGCTATATCACTGCATCACTGTGACATCAATCTTCCAATAGATATTACAGACTCACAGTGATCTTAAACTCTAATTGTGACCTCATCCTCTCACCTGTTACATTATAGCCTCATGGTAAAATCAGCCTTACCACTGTCATCACATCTTCTGCAATGACTTCACAGTCTTACTGTGACATCACAAACTATCTGAAATGTTACAGCATCACAGTCACACCACATCCTCGTTGTGGCATCCTAGCCTCATCAGTGACATCCCAGCCTCACTGTGACATCTCAGCCTCATTACTGACATTAGCCTCATTACTGACATCACAGCCTAACCACTGAAATTACAGCCGAATTGTAATGTCATTTTCTATCACCAGTGATATCACTATTTCATGGTAACATTACAGCATCACAGTGACATCACAGCCTCAACAGAGATAGCACAGCCTTATCTGTGACACCAGGCATGCTTTTGACATTAGTCCAAATACTGACATTAATGCCACACAAGTGACAATACAGCCTTTGACAAAACAGCCTCACCAGTATCAATGTCACTTAATAGGATCACCAGTGACATCATAACCTCACAAGAGACATCACTGTTTCATTATGACATCTTTTTCACCAGTGACATTCCAGCTTATTTTGATATCACACCTTCACCAGTGACAACACAGTCTCATTGTGACATCAGTCTCACCACTAACATCACAGCCTCACTCTACCATACAAATCTGTCCATCGAGTGACATCACAACATCACTGTGTCATCAGAGCCTCACTGTGACATCATAGCCACACTGTGTCCTCACAGCCTCACTGCGACATTACAACCTGACAGTGTCATCACAAATTCACTGTGATATTACAAACTCACTGTGATATCAGCCTTGCCATTAACATAATAGCCTCATGGTGACATCACATGCATACGTCTGAGAAAAACCTCACTGTGACATCACAGCCTAAATGTGACATCACAGCATCACCACAGACATTATAGACTCCCTGTGACATCAGCCTTTCCACTGTCATCACAGTCTCACTGTGACATCACAGTGTCCACCATGACATCACCAACTCCCTGTGTAATCATGGGCTCACAGTGATACCACAGCCCCATGGTGACATCAAAGCTTCATAGTGGCATCACAGCCTCACCAATGACATGCCAGTCTCATTGTGACATCCCACCCTCATCACTCACTTCATCTCATTCTGATATCACAGCCTGTCCACTGAAATCACACCCTCATTGTGATGCAATAGGCTCGTCCCACTGACATCACAGACTCATTGTGATATCATGTCATCACTGGTGACAAGAAAGCCTCACTGTTACATCTCAGCCTCACCTCTGAAATCATAGCCTTAAAGCAACATCACACCTTCATTACTCATATCCTACCTAGCCTCAGTATGGCACCACAGCCTCATCACTGACTCACATGCTCACTGAAACATGACAGCCTCCCTGTGACATCACAATGTTGCTATTGACACCACAAGCCCACTATGACATCACAACTTCCCCAGTGATATCACAACCTTATATTGACATCTCAGCCTCATTGTGACATCACAGTCATGCTGTGCCATCAAGGCATCATTGTGACACAAAGTTTCACCTCTGACTTCATAGCCTCACTATGACACCCCAGCCTCAGTTTGACACAATAAACTCACTGTGACATTACAGAATCACCAGTGACAATAGAGCCTCACCAATGACATAGTCTACCTGTGAAAGAACAGTCACTACAGTAATCACAACCTCACTGTGACATCACAACTTCTCTATGACATCAAAGCCACACTGTGCCAACACAGCCTCATGGTAACATCATAGCCTCACAGTGACACCACAGCCTCAGTTTGAGACAATAAACTCACTGTGATATTAGAGCCAAACCAATGAAAATATAGACTCACCAATGGCACAGACTCACTGCAAAAGCACAATAATTGCTGACATAACAACCTCACGGTAACATCGCAGGCTCACAGTGACATCACAGCTTCTCCTCTGACCTCACAACTTCAGTGAGATCTTCACAGTCTTACAACTGACATTCTAACCTCACTGTGAAATCCAACCATCACACCTGATGTCACAGCCTTACTGACATCTCATAGAATTAGCCCTGATATCAAATTCTCACTGTGACATCACAGCCACACAGTGACTGCCCAACCTGCCCACTAACACCACAGGCTCAACTGTAACATCATAGCCTCATTGTGGCATCGGTCTTGCCACAGACCTCACACCTGCACTCTGACATTACAGGCACCCTGTGACATCACAGCCTCACCACTGATATGCTACCAAACTTTACTATGACACCACATGCTCACCACAAATATCATAGCCTAACAGTGATGTGACAGCCTAAGAAGTGACATCATAGTCTTTGACACCATAAGCATTGATATCACAGCCTCTTTATGACATCAGCCTTACCATTAATATCACAGCCTCACAGTGCCATCCAAACCTCTTTAGTGACATCATAACCACACTGTGTCCTAACAGCTTCACTGTGACATTATAACAGTGCCATCACAGCCTCACTATCACAGCACAAACTCACTGTGACATCAGCCTTGCCATTACCATAATAGCCTCATGGTGATATCATATACACACCTTTGGCATAGCCTCACTGTGATATCACAGCCTCAGTGTGGCTTCACAGGGCAGCCACTGACATCATTGTCTCACGGTGATATCAGCCTTACCACCGACATCACAGCCTCAAATTGAATTCACAATCTGCCCACTGTCAATTAGGTCATAATAGTCTGGAGGGATTGGGCAGAATTCTCCAGAAGGCAGTATATACTTTAAACCAGTAACCAATATATGGTAATGTGTTTCCTATAGCCAGGATTTATTGGTCCAGGAATCAAGGGGTGGAAACAGGAATAGCTCCCTCACTATCATCCCTAGTGAGCCATTAGGAAAATTTTTGCTTCCTGTTCCCACGAGCCTGTGTTTTACTGGCTTAGAAGTTTCGGGTCCAGAGTAGAGAATGCTTCTACCAGGAGACACATCAACTATTCCTTTGAACTGGAAGCTAAGGCTTCCTCCTGTTAATTTTGGACTTCTGATGCCCTGAGTCAACAGGCTAAGAAAGGAATAACAGTGTTAGAAGGGGTGATTGACCCAAACTACCAAGGAGAAATTGGACTGGTTCTCCACAATGGTGGTAAGGAAGAATATGTCTGGAATGTAGGAGATCCACTAGGGCGTCTCTTGATATTACCATGTCCTGCGATTAAGGTCAATGGGAATTTACAGCAACCCAGCACAGGAAAGACAGTAAATGATCCAGATCCCCCAGGAATGAAAGTATGGATAACCCATCCAGGTAAAGAGACAAGACCTGTAGAAGTGCTTGCTGAATGTGGAGGAAATACAAAATGGGTAGTAGAAGAAAGTAGTTATAAATACCACCAAAGGCCACGTAACCAGTTACAGAATGAGGATTATAATTGCCATGAGTACCCCTGGCCTAGATTGTCAAGAATAGACTTGTGCATGTACACATACTCTAAGAAGATATTTATGTTATGTAATGTAATATTAATCTATAGTTATGTGATGAAATGTAATCTACTTTGATATTGTGTTACGAGACACTGAAGACAAAGTATTTATCAAGGGGAATTGTCATTAGTATTGTAAAAATAATGCATGTGCAGTTGGACATATATAGCTATATTATGTTAGGAGGAATTATGAATCTTACTGTTTTTATTTGGAGATTTTCTTAATGGCCCAAGGAAATGTGATTTGGTGTCAAGCTGACAAGGGGTGGAATTGTGATAGTGTCACAATTCCAGGTGTCAACTTGACCACTAAGATGGGCTGAGACCAACATTGGAAAGGATCAACTGAGACCACTTGATAGGATTGTTCCCACCCTAGATCCTATCAGAACCTTCAAAGGTCTCATAGGATCCTCCCAGTACTGCATCATATAAAAAGGAGCCACTACAGAGAATAGATGCCTTATTGCAGCTGTGCTAGAAATCACTCTTCCATTCAGTTGCCAGGTTTCTTTGACCATCTAGCCTTCCATCCCACGAAGTTGTCAGCTACCCTAAAGACTCTAGGAATTCTCCAGCATTCAGCTATCACTTGACTACTGAACTGAGCAGCTACTGGCAACCATCATTGGACTATCTTGGCCATACTGTAACAAGACTCAATATATTACCTACATTATATATGTATATATATTTTCATTGTGTCGATTCTGCATCTCTAGAGAACCTGACTAATACAGTGTCACTATGGACATCACAGTCACACTGTCACACTGTGCCAATATAGCCTCACTGTGACATAACAGCCTCATCACTGATAGGACAGGCTCATTGTAATATTACATGTTCTCCAGTGACACCACATCCTCACCTGTGACATCACTGTCACACTGACATTAGACAAAACACTGACATCACTGTCGCACCAGTGACAACACAGTCTTTGACATGACAACCTCATCAGAGTCACTGTCACGTAATAGGTTCACCACTGACATCAAAGCCTCAACAGTGACATTATAGCGTCAACAGTGATATCATAGACTCACTACAACTTCTTTTTCACCGCTGACATTCCAGCCTTATTGCAGACATTTCTCCAGTGACATTTCAGCTTCATTGTGACATCACCCTCACTACAAACATCACAGCTTTACTGTGATATTCAAACCTCTCCAGTGACATCACAATATCATTGTGTCCTTAGTGCGTCACTGTGACATTATACCTGAACTGTGTCCTCACAGCCTCACTGTGACATTCCAACCTGATATTGCCATCACAACCTCACTGTGACATCGTCCTTCCCACTGAAATAATAGGATCATGATGACATCACATACATAACTCTGGCATAGCTGCACTGTGACATCATGGCCTCAATGTAATATCACAGCATCACTATCATAGAATCACTGTGACATCAGCCTTGCCGCTCTCATCACAGTATTACTGTAACCCTGCACCTTCACTGTAACATCACCAATGTGCTATGACATCATGGGCTCATGGGGTCACCACAGCCACACGGTGACATCAATGCATCATGTTGACATCACAGCCTCTCAAGTGACATGCCATCCTCACTGTGACACCATACCCTCATCAATTACATCAGTCTCATTCTGATATCATAGCCTAACAACTGAAATCACATCCTCACTCTGATGTTATAGTGTTGATCCACTAAGATCACAGTCTCACTGATATCACAGCATTACTGGTGACAACACAGCCTCACTGTGACATCACAGCCTCACTATGACATCACAGTCTCACATCTGAAATTATTGCCCAACAGTTACTTCACAGCATTGACTTCGACATATAGCCTCACTGTTTCATCACAGCCTCATTATGACACCGCAGCCTCATTGTGACATTACCAACTGCCTGTAGCATCACAGACTCATGGTGATACCACAGCCACATGGTTTATTCAAAGCCTCACGGTTGCATCACAGTGTCACAGTGACTCACAGCTTGCCCACTGATACCACAGGCTCACCTGATACATAATAGCCTCATTGTCATCAGTCTTACCACTGTTCTCACACCCTCACCAGTGACATTACAGCCACACTGTGACATCACAGCCTCATCATTGGTTTCCTACCTAGACTTACTATGACACCACAGCCTTACCACAGATAGCACAGGCTCATAGTGACATGACAGACTCAGCAGTGATATCATATCCTTTGACATTATAAACAATGACACCACAGACTCACATTTTACTTTACTCCCTCATTGAAACATCAATCTTCCCACAGATATCACAGCCTCACAGTGACTTCACAGCCTCACTGTGACCTCACAGTCTAAAATCTTACATCATAGACTCACTTGTTACATCATAGCCTCATGGTGAAATCAGCCTTGCCACTGACATCACATCTTCCACATTGACCTCACAGTCTCACTGTGACAGCACAAACTCTCTGTGATATCAAAGCCTCACAGTGACATCACAGCTTCATAATGCTATCACAGTCTCACCGTGGAATTATAGCCTTCTTTCTGACATCACAGCCTCACCCCTTACTTCACAGCCTCACCGTGACATAACAGGCTGACCTCTGATGTCATATCATCAGTGACAATACAGACATCCTGTCTAGCTTTTGATGACACCAAAGCTTCATCATTGACATCTCAGGCTAACGGTCACATGACAGACTCAACAGTAACAGCATAGCCTAGCTGAGGCATCATGGCCTCACCAGTAACATCCCAGACTCACTGTGACATATCAGCCTTATCACTGACATCACCCTAACTTCTGACATAACAGTGTAACCACTGAAATCTCAGCCGACTTGTGATATCATAGTATATCACCACTGATATCACAGCCTAACCATGATAGCACAACCTTATGGACACCTGACAGCCTCACAGTGACATCACAGCCTCTACTGTGACATCAAAGTCTCAGTGTGACTGCACAGCCTCACCATTGTTGTCCTAACCTAACTGAAATCAAAGCATCACCCCTGACATCATAGCCTCACTGACATCTCACAGAATCATCCCTGACATCAGAACCTCAATGTGACACGACAGACTTAGTGACCTCACAGGCTTCCCCAGTGATATCACAGGCTCACCTGTTAAATCATAACCACATTGTGACATCAGTCTTGCCACTGACATCACAGCCTAATTATGACTTCACAGGCTCACTGAAATATGACAGCATCCCTGTGACATCACAATGTCGCTATTGACATCACAAACTCCCTGTGACATCACAACGTTCCCAGTGACATCACAGCTATACTGTGCCATCAAAGCATCACTGTGACATAACCTTCATCTCTGACATCACAGATTAGTTGGACACAATAAACTCACTGTGACTTTAGAGCCTCACCACAGACAATACTTTCTCAACAATGCCTCCCGGTGAAATCATAGTCACTACTGACATCACAACCTCATTGTGACATCATAGACACACTGTGTCAGCACAGTCTCACTGTGACATAACAGCTTCATCACTGATAGGAAAAGCTCAGCGTGATTTTACAGCTTCAACATTAACCCCACAGCCTCATGGTGACATCATAACCTCAATGTGGCATCACAGCCACCCCAGTTCTATCACATCATCAATGCAACATCTCAGCTTCATCTTTTACATCAGTCTCATTTCTGATATCACAGTGTAACCACTGACATCAGAGCTGCATTGTGACATCACAGCCTCATGGTGACTCCACAGCCACATTGTGCCATCATAGCCTCACCACTGGTATCCAATCTAGCCTTACCTTTACAGATAGCACAGGCTCACAGTGATATGACAGCCTTAGCAGTGACAGCCTTTGAAATCATCTGCCTCATTCTGACATCAATCTTTCCACAGATATCACAGCCTCACAGTGACCTTACAGTCTAACCTGTTACATCATAGAGTCACCGGTTACATCATAGTCTCATGGGAAAATAAGATTTTCCACTGACATCACATCTTCCACAGTGACCTCACAGCCTCACTGTGATGTCACAGCCTCTAAGTGACATCACAGCTTCACAGTTATATCACAGCCTCACTGTGACATTATAGCCTCATTTCTGACATCACAGCCCCACTGTGACATAACAGCCTCACTTCTGACATCACACCCTCACTGTGGTATAATAGGCTAACTTTTGAAATCATAGCATAAGTGATACCACAGCTATCCTGCTTAGCATCGCTATGGCACCACAGCCTCATCACTGACATCTAAGGCTCATGGTCACATGACAGCCTCAACAGTGACATCACAGCCTCACTGTGGTATCACAGCTTCACCAGTAACATCCCAGTTTCACTGTGATATCTCAGCCACATCATTGACATAAGCATCACTTCTGACATCACAACCTCTCCTCTGACATCACAGCATCAGTGTGACTGCACAGTCTCACCACTGATGTGCTAAACACACTGCGAAATCCAAGCATCACCCCTGATATCACAGCCTCACTGACATCTCACTGAATTAGCTCTGACATCAGAGCCTCACTGTGACATCAGAGCCTCATAGTGACCTCACAGCCTGCCCTCTGACACCACAGCCTCACCTGTTACATCATAGCCTCTGTGACAAAAGTCTTCCCACTGGCATCACAGCTTCACTGTAACATTACAACTTCCAAAGTGAATTACTTCATGGTGATATTACAGTCCACAGTGACAAGCCTTCACAATGACATCACAGCCTCACCAGTGATAGCACAGCCTCACCTGTGACTTCAGCAACACCACTGACATTATTCAGAATACTGACATCACTGCCACATCAGTGAAAATACAGCCTTTGACATCACACCCTCACCATTTTCACTGACATGCAATAGTTTCATCACTGATGTCAAAGCTTTACCAGTGATATTATAGACTCAATATGATATCTTTCTCACCACTGACATTCTAGCCTTATTGTGACATCTCACCTTTGCCTATGTCATCACAGCCTCATTGTGACATTAACCTCACCACTAACATCACAGCCTCACTATGCCATCAAACCTTTCCAGTGACATCACAACATCACTGTGTCATCAGAGCCTCACTGTGACATCATAGCCACACTGTGTCCTCACAGAGTCATGTGATATTACAACCTGACAGTGAGATCACAGCCTTTCTTTGACATCACAAACTCACTGCGACAAATACCTTACTGCTGAAATAATAGGTTCATGATGACATCACATACACACCTCTGACATAGCCTCACTGTGACATCACAGCCTCAATGTGACATCACAGCATCACCACTGACATCATAGCCTTACTGCGACTTCAGACTTGCCATTGATATCACAGTCTCACTGTGACTTCACAGCCTCCAACATGACCTCACAGCCTTTACCATGACATCACCAATTTCCTGTGACATCACAGGCTCACGGTTACTCCATGGCCACACAGTGACATCAAGTCCTCACTTTCACAACACAGCCTCACCACTGACCTCACAGGCTCACTGAAACATGACAGCCTCCCTGTGACACCGCAGTGTCGCGCTTGACTTCACAACCTCACTGTGATATCACAACTTCCCCAGTGACATCACAGTCTCACAGTGACATCATAGACTCATTGTGACATCACAGCCATACCGTGCCATATCCCTGTGAAAGTACAATCACTACTGACATCACAACCTCACTGTGACATCATAACCTCACTGTGTTTACCATTGATTGGACAGACTCATCCTGATATTGCAGCCTCACTAGTGACACAACAGCCTCATGGTGACATCATAATCTCACTGTGGCATCAGAGCCTCACCAGTATATCACATTGTCAATGCGACATCTCAGCCTCATGTCTCACTTCTGAAATTACAGCCTAACCACTCACCTCGCAGCTGCACACTGATATCACAGTCACACTGCCATGATAGCCTCATTTCTGACATCACAATCTCACTGTGACATCACAACATCTCTGTGATGTCACAGCCCTATAGTGACATCACAGATTCACAGTGATATCACAGCCTTACTGTCTCATTATAGTCTCATCTCTGTCATTACTGCCTCACTTTGAAATCACAGCCTCATCTCTTACATCAACCTCATTGTGATATAACAGGCTAGCTAACCTCTGAAATCATAGCATTAATGACACTACGGACATCCTGCACAACCTTGCTGTGACACCTTGCTGTGTCACTCATCAGTGACAAGTCAAGCTCACGGTCACATGACAGCCTCAACAGTTCAATAAAGAAAAGTGGGAGGGATCACTGACCAGCATTCAGTGATGCTAGGTGATGGTATATTTCTGTGTTGTAATCTAGAGCCTGCATGTCACTCCAGATGTTATTTGGACCTTCACAGGCATACATAGTGTCCTTTTTTACACACATCCATATGCACATATATACACTTACACACCTATATGTACATATATGCATATGCACGTGCGTGCGCACACACACACAAAGTAATAGTAGTAACTTCCTCCTGGGCCCTATGATCTCCCCAGTAACAGGTGAATTTCTTTTGTCCTGGTTTATAGTGCCAGACATGAACTACATTCTGTTGAATAGACCTTAAATTTAATAACAAAGCTGTTGGGTTTACCCAAGACAGTCATACCACTGTTGCACCAACAGATACTTTTATGAAATGAAGAATCATCACAGAATCAGGCTGTTTCTGGCACTTTCCCCCCTTATAACACTGTGAAAGGCAGCCTTTAGAGAATAGAGTGTCGCACTAAATTTCATTTTTATTCTTCATATCCTGCAAGCAAAGCATGTGGTGCCTTTAGCTATAGGATCTTATTACATCACTCTGGCAGACATAGCAGCAACTCCTGTTTCAAGAGTGTTCATGATTCATGGGGCCTAAAGGACCTCCAGAGCAGCAGTCAGTTTGGGAGGAGTCCATGTTTGGCATGGTGAATTACTTTTAATTTGGGGATGTGTGTGTGTTTGTGTGTGTCTGTGTGTGTGTGTGTGTGTGTGTGTGTGTGTGTGTGTGTGTCTGTGTCTGTGTCTGTGTGTAGAAGAAGGCACTTCAATGTGTATGCTTGTGGAGGTCCAAGTGTATCATCTGGAATAAGCCTGTATTGCTCTGCCTCCTTATTGCTTTACTCTATGGTTTCCCAGGCACTGCCTTCTAGGGCAAGAAGTGCAGCCCACAGCCATTTCCACCCAGTGGGCATTTTTTTAACATGAGACATAGGGATCTGAGACATAAGGATCATGTTGTTTTACTTGAAAGACAAGACATTGACTCCAGAACTATCTCTCCGGTTCAGGACTGTGTGTGATTTTTGTTCAACAAATTTACAGTCTCTGAGAGTATCATTTTCCAGACATGTAAGGCACTTGTTGGCCTTCAATGATGCTCTTGTTCAGCTTTTTTAGTGTATGTGTATATGTGTGTGTGTGTGTGTGTGTGTGTGTGTGTGTGTATTTGTCTGTCTGTATCACAGAGTAAATGAATCCTCTTGTTCTTTTAAGCTGAATGATTGTGAGTTCATCAGCAACATACAGAGTAACTGCAGCAGCACCTCATAAAGAGACAAATAAACCAAGTGGACACGTCTCTGAGGAAGAATGTACAAATGGTAAGTAGTTGTCCAGCATGGCAAGAGAGTGCATAACATACCACAAAGGTCCATACCATTTGCACAGGACTGCTAAAAGGGACAATACTTACTTACAAGGCTAGCATATCTGGCGAAGAATACAGAAGGGTGCCAACTTTCTCAACCAGTTCCCTTCATTTTATTCTCTTGCCCAGAGACCAGACCTGCCTGCCATGGGCTGGGGCTTTTCTATCAGTTACACAATGTCCTATAGGTTTACTTGGGCTAAACTCAGCTATGAGTTTCTCACAATGGTATCCAGAGCTCAGAGCCTTCAGTTGTCAATACCAGTATCTAATGCAGATGGTTTCCTTTTTTGTCTCTTAAAGGTTTATTCATAAATTTTACTCATTGACTATCTGATTCCTGTAAGAGCTCTTTTCTGTGGCTTTCCTCATCCTCTCTTTTCCCTGTGCCTCCCTTTACAACTGTATGACTTCATTTTGTTTCACATCCCACTAAGGTTGACCAGGGGATGTGACCATTCATGTGATCATGGGTTTGAAATTAGATATCTGTAGAATCCTGATGAGCTCATCAATGAGTACACACCTATTGCTTCATCTTTTTAAGTCTTCATTGACTCTACATATGAATTGCTACTAGTTGATCCATTATTGTCAAAAGGTTTTCATCAATTTTGTTGGGGGAAAAGGAAAGAATATGGTACACCCACTGATATATATCATTCGTGCTCCAGTAAATACTCAGACATCTGCCATCAAAGGTAACACAGATAAAACTCAGTAGGCCACACATGCTTAAAGACAAGAAAATGCAAGAGACTGACAGAGAAAAGAAGGGTTGCACATGAACACCTATGGCATATTTTGATATCTGAGTCCTGCTCCTCAGAAGGTAATTCATGTCTAGTATATGATGACATTATCTTTGATCTCATGGCACATTATTTGTATGAACATCATTTGAAATGATTTAAGTGCATTGCATCAAATATTCCCAGCTACATGTGAAATAAAGAGATACAAAAGGGCCTACAGCAGGTAGACTTCATGCAGATCCACTGGGAATTTTAACATCCAATGTCCAAGACAGGAAAGGCAGCCTCAGAAACCCAGGCAGTAGCTTTTATCTGGGAACATCATAGGTCCTAGGGGAGACTTTAATACAGATGTTTTGCTAAATGGACATGTGATCACAAGGCCTTCTACAAATGGATGCTTACACAAGAGGTCTGCTTTCTGACTTGATCAGAGAAGGTCTTTTTTAACAAAGTGGTACATAACACCATGGACATAAACAAATTGCTGAGAAATCATGAGCCCAGATTTGGATTTATTCTGGGAATTTACAGATATGACATGATTTTAAGAAAATTACAGATAATGTGCAAAACATGCAGCTTTGGCTGTTGCTTTCCATGTGCATGGGTTTACAAGGGTTGCCTTTTCCTGGCTTGGACATTGAGCAATAAAATTCCCAGTAGATCTGCAGGAGGTCTGCTTGGTATGATCCCTTTATTACAGATATTCCTTAGATGCAACCAACTTAAGTCATTTAAACTGATGTTCATATAAATAATGTATTGACACAGTTTTGAGACTAAAGATGATGACATACAAATCTCCATAGTACCCTGACATTCTTGGGGATGGGTGAAATGATGATTACCAGAGCTCTAGAGGATGATCTTCAGACTAATTGTCCAAACTGTGTCTGTGAATTGGGCAGAGATCCTCAGATGCAGAGAGTTTCCCAGGGCAGAGAGTCTTTAGATCACATAGGGGAATGAAAGGTAGTAGAGGCACACATGATATCTCCATTCAGTAACAATAATAAAACAGACAGGTGGAATGCATACCCTGTGACATATGATTATCTAGATGCTGCAGCAATTCAGTAAAGCTCAGGCTTAGAGCTCGGCAGACATCCTCAGACTTCTAACCCTGACTTTTATTTCTGGTTTCTGACACTTCCTTTCACAGAATCTAAGTGTTTTAGGGGAATCAAACAAGAAAAAGATGAAAATAAAGAGTATTTGTTTTTCAACCTGTACATACAACAGGAGCCTGTGGAGAAAGACCATTCGTTGAGATTCTAAATGTGGAGAGACATTTTCATGTCTATTTCAGTCCCAATATCTTGATGAGTACTGGTCTTGAAGAGCTCTGTAGATGGACAGATGTGTTCTGTGTATCCTGTCCTGTTCTCTCCAAGCACATCCTCCAGTACCTCCCCTTACTTAATCCTGTCTTTAACTTCTGGCTGTGTGCTCCTTCAAGCAGCTCTGAGAATACTTTGTTTTCATCTCTTTACCTCACATGTGTTAGAGGCCAGAGTCACTAAAAGGCCAAAAGGAACTCGTAAAACTTGTTTGACATGTGCCCCCAGGATCCAGCTACCAGGACATTCCAGAGGAGCCGTAAAAACGTCCCGGACACAGATAACAGATAGCGCAACTGCGAGACCACCTGGCGCCTCGACCACCAGGAGCCTCCACCATGCTTATCTCTTTTCCCCTGCCCCACTCCCCCTCCAGCCTGAGCATATAAGCTGTACCCTAACTCTAAATAAATGAGACTTTGACAACTCTTTGCTTGGTCTCCCTCTTTCTTTCTCGCCCATCGTTCCCTGCAGGCTCCATCCTCCTTGGACCCACAAATATCTGGTCCTGCTCGACAGGACAATTGGCGTCCAAACGTGGGGCTTGAGGCACGGACCCCGAGTCGGACGAAGACACAGCCGCGCAGATCAGACGCTGGTAGAGGAGATCGCCCTTGTCACGCACGAGGGAAAGTCATCTCCGGCATTCGTAGAAGAGACCGCCCTTACCGCTCATAAGGGAAAGCTGTCTCTACAAGGGAAAGTCATATTTAGCAAGTGATTCATCTTCGTCTCATTATTTTCAGCGATGGGCCAAAATGTTTCTAAAGAGGCTGTCTTTATTAAGGACATTAAGTCCTCTCTCAGAGAAAGGGGAGTTAGAGTTTAAAAAGAGTTAAAAGAAAAGATTTAGTAGGATTGTTTTCTTTCTTTCATTTCTGAAGCTTGTCCTTGGATTGTTATTATGGGTTCGGAGATTCACCCCCGGACTTGGACTAAAGTAAGTCATGATTTCATCAATGATGTAATTCAGGAATTTAATGGCGGAGCACAGCGGGCGCTGGCTGTAGTGCTCATGCGCAAAACAAAATGTTTGGGGGCGAAGCAGTCCGCTCATTCCAGCGTGGAAAAAAGTTTGTGGGCAGAGTTGCTGGCTTTGAAGGCTGGGGAGAGGTCCCGGCGTGTGGAAAAATGGCTGCTGGGAGAGAAAATGCCTCATGGTTCTCTTCATAGAGGAGAAGGAGGATGGAAATGGTTAACAAACAAACAAAAAAAAAACCCCGCTTCCTATGCGTCTTCACAGAAACCTGTCCCAGGGCAGTCTAGAGTGAGGAGCTGGGGGGGGGGGAAACGACTGACTTACAAAGTTACTTTTAAAAGGTTCTAACTTGTTTGGCTATTTAAATTCCCTGTGAATATGTGTATTTTATGTTTCATAACAGCAAAAAAAAGGTGGCCACTTTAGGTTATTGCGCGCTTCTGATCACATTTTTGGTTTTGACCTTGTTCATTATTTGGCATGCCCAATTTAAATGCACATGCACACTTAAAAATTACCATCAAAAGGCCTGAGTACATACTGATTAAAATATCTTTTATGAAGCTTCACAAAGAAATAATGTTTTTTACCGAGGAAAGTTTGTTTTCACATGTGTAATGTTAACGTATTTAACAGCCAAAAAATAAAACTGGTTTCTGAGAAATTATGAGCTCCCTTCCTTGGAAAAAAAATCTGGTTCCTAATTCCAAGTATACTCCTATGTTCTGTTATAATCTTACAAATTTAATTCAAGTACAATGATTTTTAAGACCGTGTCTGCTGTTAATGCTTTATTAAAGAACTTTTCTTACAGGATATCTAATATTAAAACAAAAAAAAATCAAAAAAGATAAAAAAGGTATAAATAAACAAGGTATGGTACTTAAATGTATAAAAGGTTTTTAAATAAGGTTTATAAAATAAAAAAATCTCGCTTAAAAAATTAAATGTGTACAGGAGTTTTGAGTTGATTGATTAAAAAGATGTTAATGTGTGCTATAAAGGTTTATGAAATTTTGGGTTTATAAACAGATTAAGAACTAGAGATGGTAAAAAAACAAAAAAAGTTATACATTGTGCTTCTTTTCTGCTATAGAGGACATTGAGCCTCAGAGGTTAAAGATTAAGATTAAGCTTCACGTATTTAAATATATTTTAATTGTCTGTTTTGATTAAGCAGGAATTTGGTTACTCATAAAATCCCAACTTCTCAAGAGCAGCAGGAAGCTTATTCTGGGGTCATGAGTAAAAACTAGAGAGGTCTGACAACGTTGGCTTAGAGTTAAAATTGTTTACGGGATTACTATAGGACCTTTGGCCCTGAAAAGGTTCCGGTCCAAACCTTCGCGTATTAAAATCTTATTAATGATATTATACAGGTTTATAGTAGATCTCCTGATATTCAAAAGGTTATTTTAGAGGGAGAAAAAGTTTTACAACGTTGCTCCAGGCCCCCTTCAGCTTGCGAGTCAGTTGCTATTGATATGCCCGCTCCTCCTTCAGATCCCCCTCCCTCAGACAATTCCCCTCACTTAGAGTCCCCTCCCATCCGTCTCTACCCCTCGTTAGACATTCCAGAGATCCTTAACCCAGTCTCTGATGATAATGCCCTACCCCCTGATGAGAAAAGTTCCTCAGACACTGAGGCTACCAACTGTAAAACACCCAACTGCCATCCTCAAAAAAAAAAAAACCTACCATTCTTACCCACCCCCCTATGCTTCAGCTCCTCTCTTTTGTGCCGCTCTTCTTCCTTCAGACAACTCCTTAGATCTTATCATTCAAGCCAAAGCTGAGCTCTCTCAACAATCAGCCTCCTTAAAACAACTCCTCCAACAAAAGAGGGAACATCTCTCTCTAATAAAAGAGCTTCGTGCCATAGATTTAGAATTAATTCAAACTTCTCAGTCTCCCCCTATAAGTTCAAACCCTAAAAAACACCAGACAGCCTCTAAAAGTCTTCAACTTTTCCCAGGCACCTAGAGCAAGCTTCCACAAATTCCCAAGAACCTTCCTCTTTCCAAGGGGAAGAAATCACGAAGACTGGGGATGAATCTGATAATCAGAGAGATGGAGAAAGTCCCTCAGAGGAATCAGACTCCAAGGACACTCCACAGGTGGTCCAGAATCAACAATACCGCCGCCTAAGTTTAAAACATTTAAAAGACTTGAAAGTGGCAATTTCTAATTACGGTCCTACAGCGCTATTTACGGTAGCTTTACTAGAAAACCTGAGTGAGCGCTGGCTTGTCCCAAATGACTGGCATCATCTGGCCCATGCCTGTCTAGCTGGCGGTGATTTTGTTCTTTGAAAAACTGAGTTTGCAGAAAATTACAGAGAGATTGCCCAGCATAATTCTCAAACGCCTAAGACTAAAAACTGGACCAGAGATAGACTTATGGGGCGCCCTCCATATGAAACTAATGAAATTCAAACACGTTTCCCTCCTGGCCTCCTGTCTCAGATTCAAAATGCAGGTCTCAAGGCATGGAAAGGCTTCCCCCTAAAGAGTCCGCTACCATCTCCTTGGCTAAACTTCATCAGGGACCCGATAAGCCTTATAGTAATTTCATCAGCTGCCTCACAGATGCGGCTGAATGGCTATTCGGTGGGGGTGAAAACGAGAGTGCTTTTGTAAAACACTTAACATTTGAGAATGCCAATCCTGCTTGTCAGGATGCTATCCACCCTCACCGGTCCTGTGACATCTCTGACTATATAAAACTGTGTTCAGGCATTGGCTCGGCTCATGCTATGTTGCCTTAAAAGATTTTACCAAAGATAAAAATTGCTTTAATTGTAAACAACCTGGCCATTTTTTTTTCAAAAACTGTATGGCGCCTAAGGCCTCCTGCCTACCGCCTACAACACCCTGCCCTCTATGCAAAAGAGGAAAACACTGAGCCTCTGATTGTCACTCAAAAGTTGATGCCCAGAGAAACCCATTACCACCAAAAAAAAAAAAAAACTTCCAAAGAGGCCAGCCCCTGGCCCCAGCTCAGACAACTCAGGTACTCAACCCCGGAGCTATCAGGTTCGTCCCTCAACCCAAAACATCCCAGCCAATAAAATTTCCACTTTTCCACAGAACAACCTCAAACAACACAGGATTGGACCTCAGTCCCTCCACTGACTCAATATTAACCCCTGATATGGGAGTTCAAGTCCTACTCACGGGCATATATGGCCCTTTACCCATTCTACCCTAAAAGGCCTCCATGTTTATCCAGGTATTATAGATTCTAATTATACAGGTTAAATAAAAATCCTGCCTACTCTAACAATGGACCCCTATGTCAGGGAAACGACCTTGTCGACCAGGCCACACAGCAACCTTCCTTGACTTCCTCCCTAACTGCGCTTGCCTTTAAACAACAAATATTTACTACAGAGCTCACCCCTCTTCAACAGGCACAACAGGCTCATAACCTCCATCATCTCAATTCCCGCACCCTTCGCTTAAGATACAAAATATCTAAAGAACAGGCCAGAGAAATTGTCCGTAATTGCAAAGCCTGCCTGTCTTTTCTCCCTGAACCCCATATGGGAGTTAATCCTAGGGGACTTATGCCAGGCGAACTTTGGCAAATGGATGTCACCCATTTTAAAACATTCAGAAAAAATAAATATATTCATGGCACCATTGATACCTTTAGCGGTTTTATTTATGCAACTCCCCAAACGGGAGAAGCCACAAAACATGTTATTAACCACCTTATAGCCTGTTTTTCAGTCATGAACTGTCCTAGAGTCATCAAAACTGACAATGGCCCAGGATACTCTAGTACTCAATTTAGAGCCTTCTGTGCTCAATTCAACATTAAACACATCACGGGCATCCCATACAACCCCCAAGGCCAAGGCATAGTTGAAAGAGCCAATCAAACCTTAAAAAATATGCTTCAAAAATTACTGTCTAATGGGGGAATTCTTTACTCCCCCCTAAACCACAGAACCCTGCTAAATCATGCATTATTTGTTTTAAACTTCCTTACCCTTGATGAAAAACAACAATCTGCAGCTGACAGGCTCTGGCATCCTTCTACAGCTGATGACTATGCTCAGGCAATATGGAAGGACCCCATTGATAACAAATGGCATGGGCCTGATCCTGTGCTCATATGGGAAAAGGGCCACGCCTGTATCTATAACAGACAGGCCAATAGCGCTCGATGGCTTCCAGAACGCTTTATCAAACCTTATATCCCTGACAAGCCCTTACTCCCTCCTAAACCACAGAACCCTGCTAAATCATGCATTATTTGTTTTAAACTTCCTTACCCTTGATGAACAACAACAATCTGCAGCTGACAGCCTCTGGCATCCTTCTACGGCTGATGACTATGCTCAGGCAATATGGAAGGACCCCATTGACAACAAATGGCATGGGCCTGATCCTGTGCTCATATGAAGAAAGGGCCACACCTGTATATAAAACAGACAGGCCAATAGCGCTCGATGGCTTCCAGAATGCTTTATCAAACCTTATACCCCTGACAAGCCCCCTCAATCTCCCAAAATCATGACAACGCCTATTAATCAATCCCAGGGTGGCGCCTGAGAAGACTCTCTTCTTTTGTCTCCACAGAAAAAATGAGCACCTGTCTTCAGCCACCTTGGACCCTGTTCGCCGTTCTGCTTATCCTACCTGTAGGAGAATCTGGCCCCTATCAACTATGGAACTATACATGGGTAATAACCAACCAAGCAGGTGACGTAGCTAGTTCCTATTCTCAGATTGCATCCTCCCACCTTGGCCCAATCTTGAAGTAGATCTTTGCAAGTTAGCTTTAGGAGCTGACTCCTCCTGGGGGACTCCAGACCACTACCTACCTCAACCAAAACCCGTCAATACTCAAGCCCGCTACAGTTCGGTTCCTGGGTGTTATAACCTCTGGGCTCGATCTTTTCTAACCATGGCCCCCATCTATGTCTGCCCAGGCACCCACAGAGATCGCTCCTGGAATACTCGGTGCGGTTATTCCACTGATTATTACTGTGCTTCCTGGTCCTGTGAAACCACTGGAGATACTTATTGGAAGCCTAGTTCCTCTTGGGACTATATAACTGTTAAAAGAAAAAACCCTTCTCCATACAAATTAAATTCCGGACCAGTTCCGGAATTTGCTTGTCAACAATGGTGTAACACCCTCCTCATTACCTTCACCCCCTCTGGCAAAAAACAATTATGGACTGACAGAGGATTCGAGTGGGGCCTCCGTCTATATATTTCTGGCAGAAACCCTGGCCTAACTTTTAGAATCAAACTATTACAAGAGCTCCCTAATCAACACAAGGCATCATCGGACCTAATGCCCAACTACACCAACACCCCCCACGAACTCCACCCAATAGATACACCTCTACTCCCAACACCCCTTCCCTTGCGCATTCCTACTTCCAACCTACCATTCCTAATGGTCCTATGTCCTCCACAAACCTCATCCTGTCTGTTCTTAATGCTTTGGCCGCTGCCTTAATGCACCATAATGATTCCACCTATAAAGAATGTTGGATGTGCCTCTCAGCAAATCCTCCTTTTTATGAAGGAATAGCCTTTTTTGGCGATCTCACTTATACAAATGACAGCAACCAATTATTCTGGGACATTGTCGAACTCACTGTTACTGATGTCTCTGGAATAGGAACCTGTCTCCTGGGCAAAAATATGATTCCCCCCGTTCAGTTGACAGATATATGTAATGGTTGTCAATTCTCAGTTCATGTACTTACAAGCCCCTGCTCATAGTTACTTGGCCTGCTCTACAGGCCTAACCACTTATATTGAGACTTCCAAGTTTCTACAGGTACGTGACTATTGTGTGTTGGTGCAACTGTTTCTCAAACTCACCATTTATGACCCTAACGAGTTCCTTACATTCTGGCAAAGAGGCACAGACCCCCATTCTCGCCATAAGAGAGAGCCTATATCTGCTGTAACTCTAGCTGTCCTTATCGGTCTTGGCCTTACTGGAGCAGGCATAGCATCCCTTGCCACCTCCCAACATCAATATAACCAGCTTAGCATGGCCATTGATAATGACATTAGAGAGATAAGAGACAGCCTCCGAAATCTTAAAGACTCACTGGCATCCCTCTCTGAAGTAGTTTTACAAAATCGAGGAGGATTAGATCTAGTACTCCTTCAACAAGGAGGCCTCTGTGCAGCCTTAAAAGAACAATGCTGTGTCTATATAGACAAAACTGGTCTTGTAGAAGATAGTTTACAAAAAATCACTGAGAGCCTAGAAAAAAGAAAAAGAAAAAGAGAAAAACAAAAATCTTGGTATCGAAATTGGTTTGCCACCTCCCCTTGGCTATCTACCCTCCTCCCTAGTATTTTAGGACCTCTTATTGGATTACTTTTGCTTCTTTCTTTCGGCCCATGGGCTTTTCAAAAATTAACTCATTTTATAAAATCTCCAGTTGACTCTGCCCTCTCTCCACCCTCCATTACGGTCCAATATCACCGGGTCTGTACAAAAAATACTGATGACAATGAAACATCCCTAGATATAACTACTGAGAGGCTTAATTTTTCTGCCCTTACTACTGATAAAACCTCATGGTGGAAATGTTATTAATCATCCTTCTCTTGAGATTACTTCATGATATAAGTCCTGCCTGCCGCCTCCTCAACACGCTGGTCCCGTCAACGGTCAGCAACAGCTTCAACCCCATAGGTGACCTCTGAGACCTTGTCCAGCTACAGCTATATCACCCTTGGGCCTTTAAGAGGAGATTTTGAGCCCAGGTGGCCGCTCCAAAGACGGGCAACTTCCTCAGCTCCTAGACCAACCTAAGACAGGGACTCTGAGGGTGATAGAGCCACCCCATGACGGGTGAGGCTAGGAGCAGTGAGGTCGGACCTAAGACAGGAACGGCCACAAAAATGGCTCCGGGAAACACAGACAATATTCTTCCCAAGCCTGCCTCGGCCCAATAGCTGCCTAGCTGCCCCCCACCTTTACTATATAGAAAAGGAGGATATGTTAGAGGCCAGAGTCACTAAAAGGCGAAAAGGAACTCATAAAATTTGTTTGACATGTGCCCCCAGGATCCAGCTACCAGGACATACCAGAGGAGCCATAAAAACGCCCCGGACCCAGATAACAGATAGCGCAACTGCGTGACCACCTGGCGCCTCGACCACCAGGCGCCTCCACCATGCTTATCTCTTTTCCCCTGCCCCACTCCCCCTCCAGCCTGAGCATATAAGCTGTACCCTAACTCTAAATAAACGAGACCTTGACAACTCTTTGCTTGGTCTCCCTCTTTCTTTCTCGCCCATTGTTCCCTGCAGGCTCGATCCTCCTCGGACCCACAAATAACTGGTCCTGCTGGACAGGACATGCATGCACAGGGTTGGAAGCCAAATTCAATTGCTCTTCTTTATATGGGGCCTGAGATCCAAACTCAGAACCTTCTGTTTTCCAAGTCTTAACCCTGAGCTATCTCTCCAGCTACCTTTTATTTTTTTATATGGGGCCTGAGACAATTGCTCTTCTTATATTGCTCCATCTTAGAGTTCCCCATGTTTGATGTCACCTCTGCCTGGGGCTGAAGCACATCTCTTAGAGATGTAACACAGACCAGTAGCACATGTTCAGTTCTGAGAAGATGAGAGTATCTCCTAAAGAGCTGTTGAGGTTTCTTCCATCAGTATAGGATTCATGATGCCTCTAGAGATGTGCACAGTTCACCAATTTAGTCATGATTTATGTAGATATTTATTCATTCTTGCCAATGTCATTGATATATCATCTGTTTGTGCCAGCAACACTCTGTGCCTCTCAGGATTACAGGATCAGAACGTATAATCTCTTCACTCTGGTTTCATATTTTCTGCACAGCCTCAGATTTGGGGTACTATACACCTCAGGGTTTTCCATATAGTTCAATTCAGTGAATGAATGAAGCAAGCATCCTGATGAAACCAACAGTTTGTGCTTTTGTGAGATAGGACATTGCTATGAACAGTGATTGCTTCCCTCCACATTCCATGCCACAGTGACAAGGTGTTGTTGCTTGTGGCAACTGGGAATGGCAAACCATGTGGTCATGGATATCTTCATTTCTAGAACTATTCTGCTGATCAGTGTATTCTCTGACACCCCCATATTTACTTCACTTCTCCTTTTCCTTAATTTAGAAAACATATTTGCATATCATGACCAATGTATAGGGGTAGATGTGTAGGTGTGTGTATGGGTGTTGGGGT
The DNA here is from genome assembly GCA_023101885.1 of Typhlomys cinereus. NCBI lineage: Eukaryota > Metazoa > Chordata > Mammalia > Rodentia > Platacanthomyidae > Typhlomys > Typhlomys cinereus. Next base: position 44,711 of record JALPQD010000046.1, on the reverse strand, counting down.
GTGGGGGGTGTGAAAGAGTTTACTATGTGTCCCTGTGGAAGCCTATGGATGATTTTGAGAGTTATCCTGTATTGATCTAGTTCAATATTACTTTTCTTTGGGGTTTCCCAGGCTCTGACTACCAGAGTCAGAAGTGGAGACTGCCACCATTTTTATCCAGCATTTTTTTGTGTGATCCAGAACCCAACATCAGGTTCTTTTGCTTAAAAGGCAAAGATATTAAACCCTAAGCCATCTTGCTAACATGATTGTCATTTTTGAACATCTATTTTTACAAAACCTAGGATTTAAGTTTGAAGTTATGGCTTCAATCTCATGGTGAATATTAAGAAAATGCTGGTTTAACAATGCTTGCACAGATGCTAATAAAGAGACTATCATGTAAAGAGGGACCATAACTCTAGACACAGGTGGAGTTTGGGGGGGGATTGTCTTTCTCATCACTGAGATCAAAGAATTGATAAAAAGCAGATTAAGGAAGGGATGCTTTATCTTTCTTCCAGTTCAATGGGATACACCTATTCACAGAGCTGAAAGCAAGGCAGACCTCCAAGTTAATGATCCATCTGGCAGGTATCAAAGGTCAGAAAGTAGTGAGGGATGAGTGATGGTTCTCAGATATTTTTCTTTTTATTCACACAAGAACCCCAGGCCACGGGATGCATTCCCCTATCTCAATTAACCTTACTGAAAGATTAATCCCACCTAGAGCTGTGTCTTCAGGGATTCTAGACATTGTCAAGTTGACAGTGTTAAAGTCCAAATACCTGACCACGAGGGGGATCAAAGTGAACCACCACACTGTAAGAAGTTAGAGAGGAACAATAAGTTGGAGAAGGGGTAAGGACAGAGCCAGGAATGTAGGAAATGGGAAGGTCAATATGGAAGAACTGTGTAAAATACTTACATATAAATTTCATTAGGAAACTGATCATGCTAAAATAATACACAAGAATTATACACTCATGAAAAAAATCTAAAATAACTAGAAGCAAAATACAAGAGAAGATTAACAAGTGTCTCAAAGAAGAAAAATTTTAAATATACCAAGTTATGAAATGCATACAATTTGAAAAATTGACATTATAAAATGCATAAACTGTCTAGCCAATAAGACTATCATATGTATGTCACTTGGAGAGAAATAATAAAATGAAATCATAGAGTAGTAAAGCAAGTAATTAGAGGCAGAGGAAAACAAAGACATTCATTACCAAAAATTATCTGGAATGGTTAGTCCATAAAAATTGAAAATCCAATAAGAAAATTAAAAATTTTATTTATGCGATATAAGAAAGGCCTTTGAAACATTCAAAGACAAAGTAATGTAGATGGAACAAGTTTATACTAATTACCATTCAACCAAAATAAATACATGGTGATTAGAATGATAGTAAAGGATTTACATGTATGTAAATATATGCAATATATAATATAAAGTATTTGAGTTTAATGCAAATACAAGATAGATAAGAGATCCAAGAAACCTTCATGATAGAATAAAATTAAAATGTTAAGGAGAGTGACTGTTCTCTTTACATTTTTTTTATTTCTTCAGAGTTTTATACATGAATATAATGAATTTCTGACATTCTTACCCAATTCCACACTCCCCTCCATTTTACAATACACACTTTCTTCTTTCCAACAAGTCTTCCTCCTGAAACTGTATGTATTCTGATACATCTCATGTCATTAAAGTTTAGGACATCAAATAGAAGGAAGGAGCAAAGAACTAAAAAAAAAAATAGTAAAAAGTGATGCAAATGTTATTTGCATTACCTATGAGTTTGAAAGATTAGTAAAAGTCACCTGTGGCTGCTGATAGAAATAACTTCATCCACCGTTTACAGGGTGAGAGAGCTGCACCCTACAGGCTGCTACAGTAGAAAAGACAATGTATAGATGTACCACAGTTTACTTATCCACTCGTCAACTGTTGGACATTTAGGTTGATTCCATGACTTTGCTATTGTAAACAGTGCTGCTATGAACATAGTCGAGCTTGTGCTATCGAGGCGAACCTCTGCTGCATGGGGGGTTATTCCCAAAAGTGGGATAGCAGGGTCATATGGCATTTCAATCTTTAATTTTTTAAGAATCTCCAGACGGCTCGCCAGAGTGGTTGTATGAGCCTGCATTCCCACCAACAATGTAGGAGAGTTCCCCTCTCTCCACATCCTCTCCAGCATTTGTCGTTTTTTGTATTGTGGATTTTTGCCAACCTGACCGGGGTGAGATGATATCTCAGGGAAGTTTTGATTTGCATTTCCCTGATGGCGAAGGAAGTGGAGCATTTTTCATGATATTTGTTAGACATTTTAATTTCATCCCTGGTAAAGTTTCTTTGAAGTTCCAAGGCCCATTTTTTAATTAGGCCAGTGTTTTTCTTGGAGTTTAGTTTTCTAAGTTCTTTGTGCACTCTGGACAGTAGAGCTCTGTCAGATATGTGGTTAGTGAAGATTTTCTCCCATTCTGTGGGTTGCCTTTGAGCTCGTGTTACAATCTCTTTATCTGAACAGAAGCTCTTTAATTTCACAAGATCCCAACTGTTGAGAGTTGGTAGCAGTGACTGTGCCATTGGATGTCTGTTTAGGAAGTGTTGGCCTAGCCCAATCAGCTCGAGGGAGTTCCCTATCCTTTCAACTATGGTTTTTAAAGTCTCTGGCCTTAAATCAAGGTCCTTGACCCATTTGGAATTAACTCTTGTACATGGTGACAAGTATGGGTCCAGCTTTAATCTTCTGCATGTGGAGATCCAGTTCTGCCAGCACCATTTGTTGAAGATGCTGTTCTTTTTCCATTGGATTCTTTGGGCTCCTTTGTCAAAGACCAAATGGCTGTATTTTTGTGGGCTTATATCTGGGTCTTCAATCCTTATCCATTGATCTGTGTGTCTATTTTGGAGCCAGTACCAGGCAATTTTTATAACTATGGATTTGTATTATAAACTAAGGTTTGGTATGGTAATACCTCCAGCAGTGTTTTTGTTATTCAGGATTGTCTTTGCTATCCTGGGTCTTTTGTGCCTCCATATGAATTTTGAGATTATTTGGTCAACTTCTTTAAAGAATTGCTTTGGGATTTTAATTGGTATAGCATTGAATTTGTATATTGCCTTTGGTAGGATGGTCATTTTTACAATGTTGATTCTACCAATCCAGAAACATGGGAGGTCTTTCTACCTTCTGGTGTCTTCTGCTATTTCTTTCTTTAGGGTTTTAAAGTTTTCATTGTAAAGGTCTTTTACCTCCTTGGTTAGGTTTATACCAAGGTATTTCATTTTTTTAGGGGTTATAGTAAATGGCATGGTTTCTCTCAAGGCTTTTTCACTTCTTTCATTCTGGGCATATAGGAAGGCCTCTGATTTTTGCACATTTATTTTGTATCCTGCCACCCTGCTGAACTTCTCAATTAGTTCCAGGAGCTTCCTGGTGGAGTTTTTGGGATCCCTCAGGTATAAGATCATGTCATCTGCAAATAGGGATAGCTTGATTTCTTCCTTGCCTATTTGAATCCCTCTTATGTCCCTTTCTTGTCTTATGGCTTCAGCTAAGACTTCAAGTTCAATATTGAATAGAAGTGGTGAGAATGGACAGCCTTGTCTAGTTCCTGATCAAAGTGGGAATGCTTCCAATTGTTCCCCATTGAGCATAATCCTTGCTGTGGGCTTGTTGTATACAGTTTTTATTATATTGATAATGATTCCTTTCATTCCTACAGTCTCCAGCGTTTTGATCATAAAAGGCTGTTGGATTTTGTCAAAGGCTTTTTCTGCATCTATCGAGAGTATCATGTGGTCTTGGACTTTGTACTGGTTTACATGATGAATTACATTTATTGACTTGTTTATGTTGAACCAACCTTGTTTGCCGGGGATGAAGCCTACTTGGTCCACGTGAATGATCTTTTTGATATGTTTTTGAATCTGATTTGCTAAGACTTTGTTGAGAATCTTTGCATCTGTGTTCATCAGAGAGATCGGCCTATAGTTTTCTTTTTTAAGTGTATCTTTATTAGGTTTTGGGATTAAGACGATATTAGCTTCATAGAAGGAATTTGGTAGTGTTCCTTCCTTTGCTATTTGATGGAACAGTTTAAGGAGTATTGGTATTATTAACTCCTTAAATGTCTGGTAGAATTCTGTGCTGAATCCATCTGGCCCAGGACATTTTTTGGTGGGAAGATTCGAGATTACTTCTTCAATTTCCTTGTATGTTATAGGACTATTTAAATAATTCACAACTTCCTGATTCAATTTAGGTAGGTTGTGTTTACTTAGAAATTCATCCATCTCTTTTGTGTTGTCAAACTTCACAGAGTACAAGTTTTTTTTTTTTTTAAATTTTTTTTATGATTATTATTTATTCAACTGTGCGCATGTGCGTGTGTATGTGCGCGCGTGCGTGCGTGCGCGCGTGCGTGTGTGTGTGTGTGTGTGTCTGTAGAACCTCGGGCGAATTCGGGAACCACCATGGATGCCTCCACCTCCTCCTTGTTTACTCTGCCCCGGGATTCACAGGCTCCGCCCTACCAGGACCAGAAACGTAAGCCGCCCCCGCTTCTGCCTGGCGTCTATACGTGGGATCTGGGAACCTAACTCAGGACCTTCCGCCTGCAAGGCGGAGGCTTAACCCCTGAGCCACCTCTCCAGCCCAGAGTACAAGTTTTTGAAATATGATGTTATAATTCTCTGGATTTCTTGGGTATCCGTAGTGATAACTCCATGTTCATTTCTAATTTTGTTAATTTGAGTTTTCTCTCTCTTGCTTTTGGTTAATTTAGCTAGGGGTGTAACAATCTTATTGATTTTTTCAAAGAACCAGCTTTTTGACTGGTTGATTTTTTTCTATTGTTTTCTTAGTCTCGATTTCAGATATTTCTCCCCTTATTTTGCTAATCTCCTCTCTTCTACTACTTTTGGGATCAGATTGCTCAAGTTTCTCCAAAGCCTTAAGCTGGATCGTTAAATTATTTATTTCTGATGTTTCCAATTTTCTGATGTAGGCATTAAGAGCTATGAACGTACCTCTTTGAACAGCTTTCATTTTGTCCCAGAGATTTTGTTAAGTTGTATTTTCATTTTCATTCACTTTCAGGAAATCTTGAATTTCCTTTTTAATTTCTTCCTGAATCCAGTTCTCATTCAGCATCATAGTGTTAAGTTTCCAGGAGTTAGTGTATTTTCTCTTGTTTGTTGTGTTGTTGTGGATGTCCAGCTTTAGGCCGTGGTGGTCTGATAGGGCACAGGCTAGAATTTTGACTTTTTTGTATTTGTGTAGATTCATTTTGTGGCCCAATATGTGATCTATTTTGGAGAAAGTTCCGTGTGCTGCTGAGAAAAATGTGTATTCTTTGGTGCGTGGGTGAAAAGTTCGATAGAGATCTGTAAGGTCCATTTCAGTAAGGGTTTGGTTAAGCTCCAAAGTGTCTCTGTTAAGCTTTTGTCCTGTTGATCTATCCCATGTTGAGAGGGCGGTGTTCAAATCCCCGAGAATTATCGTTTGGGGGGTGATTTCTTGCTTTAGACGCTGTAGGGACCCGTATTGGGTGCATATATGTTCAGTATTGTGAAGTCTTCCTGGTGAATTGTACCTGTGACTAAAATGTAGTATCCATCTGTGTCTCTTATGATTTTCTTTGGTTTGAAGTCCACTTTGTCTGAAAGCATAATTGCTACCCCTGCCTGTTTCCTGGTTCCATTAGCTTGCAAGATTTTGGACCAGCCTTTCATTCTTAGGATGTGCCTATCTTTAGTGGTGAGATGAGTTTCCTGAAGGCAGCAGATTGTTGGATTGTGGTTTTTAATCCAAGTTTGTAATCTATGTCTCTTAATCGGTGAGTTAATGCCATTGACATTTAATGTTATAATGGAGAAATTATTTTTAATTCTGGACATTTTTTATGTTTAGTAGATTTTGTAAGCATGATGTTCGATATTTATATTTTGTTGGTATTATACTTCCCTTCTGTCCTCCTGGATACGCTTGTTCTTTTCTTCAAGCTTGAGTATCATTTCTAGCATTTTTTGAAGGCCTGGTTTGGTAGACATGTATCCCTTCAAGTTGTCTTTGTGTTGGAAAACTTTTCTTTCTCCCTCAATCATGACAGATAGTTTTGCCAGGTATATCAGTCTGGGTTGGCATTTTTGCTCATTTAATACTTGAAGTATGTCTCTCCAAGCTTTTCTTGCTTTTACTGTTTCTATTGAGTAGTCATTTGTTATTCTAATAGGTTTTCCTTTAAAAGTGAGTTGCTTTATTTCTCTTGAAGCTCTCAGCACCTTTTCTTTGTCTTGAATGTGGAGTGTTTTGACTATTATATGCTGTGGCGATTTTCTATTTTGGTCATATCTGTTTGGAGTGTGAAATGCCTCTTGTATTTGGATAGGCCTTTCATTCTTTAGTTGTGGGAAGTTTTCATTTATGATGAATTGAAATATTTCCTCAGGTGTGGTATTTTGGGATTCTTGTTCTGGTATTCTATGAATGCGCATGTTAGGCTTCTTCAGGTTGTCCCATATCTCTTGAATGCTCCTCTCCAGTATCTTTTTGGCTTTAACAATCTCTTCCATTGAGCTGGTTAATTCTCCTACTTTGTCTTCAAGATCTGAGATTCTATTTTCTGCCTCATTTGTTCTGCTGATAAGACTCTGTCGAGTTTTGGGTTGAAGATAACTTATCTCTTAGTTCAATTTTAAACTCTGCCTGAGACTGTTTTACCTGCTCTATACCTATTTTTGTTTCTTGAACTGTTTTTCTCAACTCCTCCAGGTTCCTGTTGTGTTCCTGTTCAAAGTGGTTGACACGGTTATTTAACTCTTCTCGGATTTCCTCTTTCATATTATTAATCATGGTAATGATCATACTCTGAAAGTCGTTATGTTGGGTCTGGCTTTCATGGCTATTTTCTATGGATTTGTTCTGGTCGCAATCCATCGTTATGGGATTGATTCTTTTGGTGGGAGATTGTTCTTGGGTTTTGTTTCTCGTGGATCTGCACTTTGACTTATACATTGTTGTTTTGTTTTTTAGGACCTTTCAGTTTCTGTGTGTTTTTCACTGAACTGATGTAGTTGGTATTGTTACACCTGCCAGTTGTTACTAGTGCTTCCCTTGGATTGGGTATGTTTGTGTATTGGTATTGTTATATCCTAGATGAAACTACTAGGATGTTAGTACATCAGTTAAGTAACCAGGGGATGAATATAAGTATGGTAGTGCACTTTTACGATCTAGTGTCTTAGTGAAATGTGAGGGTGGGTGTTGTACTCCCTGGAGTTGTATGTTTTTGGGGTGGCTGTATGAGGAAGCTGACCTACAACATTGATACTAGAAAGGATCAGTAAGGTAAGAGAAAAGAAAAAAAAAAAAAGGTTTACTTATCTTTGGGCTGGATGTGAACAGTCTCGCATGTGATACCATGGTTGTAGTGAAGTCCAGATGTATGGCCTGTGTTCTCTTTGTTCCTTAGAGTTTTGCTTGAGTTTCCTTTGGACTCTATTGAATTCTGAGTAGCAGTGTGTCTTCCGTGGACCACGTGCGTAGGTCCCCGGTGGGCCAGAGAGGCAGAGGTTCTGATGTTGATGGCAGAATTCTTCACCTGCGACCTGAGGGGGGGCGGAGGGGCGCGGGGGCGGGAGGGCACGAGGGGCTGGTGTCCGGGGCGGGGCCCCGGAGGCTAAGTTGGCGGCCACGCATGGGTGCTGCTGGCGGCTCGGCTCCGGGTTGGGGGGCTGGGCTGGGAGGGGCTCTCTCTCACCTGGGCGCTGGTCGGGGTTCGGTGTGGAGGGGGGGCTGGGGGCAAAGCTGGCAGCTGCGCGCGCGGGTGCTGCTGGCCTGGCGGCTCGGCTCCAGGATGGGGGGCTGGGCTGGGAGGGGCTCTCTCTCACCTGGGCGCTGGTCAGGGTTCCTTTTTAATCTTTGTATATACCCCACACTCCATAAATCTTTATAGCATACTTTAACATCCTTTTAAGCAACCAATTCAAACCTCCTGTACACATTTTAATTTTTACGTCAGATTTTTTTACCCTATAAACCTTATTTTAAACCTTTTGCACATTCAAGTACCATACTTTTTTTATATTTTCTTTATCCTACCTGATGGTTTTCTGTTGAATTAACATTAGATATCCTGTAAGAAAAGTACTTTAAAAGAATTAATAACAGTAGACTCATCTTAAAGATCATTGTATAAAATTAAGTTTGCAAGATTATAAAAGAACACAGGAGTACACTTGGAATTGGGAACCAGATTTTTCCCCAAGGAAGGGAGTTCACACATGCCAGGATAATGAAGAAATTTCAGTGAATTTTTCAGAAATCAGTTTTCCTTTTTGGCTGTTAGATATGTTAACACTACACATGGGAAAACAAACTTTTTATCAGATCCTAGATAAAAACACAATACCACCTTTGGGAAGCTTCATAAAAACCAAGATAAAACAAGATATTTTATTCAGCATATACTCAAGCCTTTTGATGGTCATTTTTAAGTGTGCATGTGCATTTAAGTTGGGCATACCAAATAATGAACAAAGTCAAACCCAAAATGTGATTATAAACATGCAATAAAATCTGAAGTGGCCACACACATTTTTTTAAAGGGGAGAGCACGAACGCAGTCCCCCACTACCACAAATTATACAGTCGAATTTCCCACATTTGGGGAAATCGCAGGGGTCAGCACATCCGGAGTGCAATGGATAAGCCTCGCCCTGGGAAAACCACCTTCATGCTCATGGTATCCCCCCTGCCAAGTCAGTAAAAACACACATATTTTATAGGCAGTTCAAATAGCCAAACAAGTCAGAACCTTTTAAAGTAACTCTTTATCATCCCAGGCAACATACAGAGAACAACAGTCAGTTTTTTGGTTGACCCAGTGGATGAGGGGCAAAGGCTTTATAAATCAAGCTTTAGACAAACACAAACAAGCAGTTTTCACCCACCTGCATAGAGAACTGAGGAATTTGTATGTCAGCCCCTCCTGAGCTCCCCACTCTAGCCTGCCAGGGGCCATGCCCACACACATATTTGGGATAGGTTTTTGAGAAGGCGTATGGGGGTGTCTTCCTCTAAGCCATCTCTACCCCCTTCTCTCCTGAGCAGAGTTAAGTCTGGATACAGGGAACAACTCCCTGTTCTCATAGCGCATAGCCTCTTCCCTTGATAAAGGGAACAGGGCACCCTCTTGCGGCAGCCACTTTCCCACATTATTTTCAGGCTCTTCGAGCATGTGCCTCCCTTCCTTGCCTCCGGGGGCAGGCAGCTCTGCCCCCTCGCCAGGATTGACAACTCTATGCTCTGCCCCCAAGCATTTTGCCTCATGCATGACCTTCCCGCATGCTGCCATGTTTCCATGAAACTCCGCCCCACTGCGGGTGCCTACTTACCACTGTCACTGTGAGTGGCCTAGCTGCTGCCACAGCGTGGCACTGTGCTGCCTCGCCACCGTCATGAGCCACTTTGCCACTGACGCCATGCATGCGGCCTCCTCTCTGCACCATGTGGAGTTCTCTAAATGGCAGTCATGTCCACCATATGCATGGATTCCTGCACCTTGCCATGACCCAGCAGAATCCCCGCCCCACCACTGTGGCTCCTGGTTCCCATCTTCTTTCCCCCCTGCCTGCTCCGCCTGTACCTTAGTCTCCAGTGGGGGCTGTATTGGGTCGGGAAGGAGCACTATCTTAAGTGTAGCCACTAAGGGATAAATATTGAAGGGAGGCGACATCTTAAGATTTTTTCTCATCCTCTGGCTATCTTCTCTATATTATTCCATGTATCCCATGAATAAATATTGGACATTTGGACCCATAGAACTAACTCACGAGCTGACTACCAAACCTTGGTAATGCCTGGATCTGGGATGTCAAAACCACGGCTTCTTAATACATATCTCAGTGCTGATGGCACTGGGTCAACCTTGTAAGACAAGTTACCCATATTAAGAGTCAAAAACTTACCTTGAGACCCCGATTCGCTTCATCTGATTAAGGAATTTCCTCACACAGGGGCACCAGTTTGCTGAGTCCACCACCCACACCCACACGATGTGGTGTCTCTCCACCCACTCACACACTCATTAACATGATTACATAGCTCCAGGCTGTGATGACAAAGAAAGGTAAGTCCAGCCACCCATGCCTCCATCTCAACCCTCTAGAGACTCGACCGTGGATGGGGAGTTTGTCAGAGCAAAATCTCAGTTTATTGGGCGTAACAAAACAGCTTATATAGGCAAAAGGACCACATGGCACAAACCGGGCAGCCAATTGTGTCAAAGGTCAACACATCCATCAGATACTAGTGGTCAAGTCCAATGTAACTCAGCACAGAAGGTATATCAATACCTGAAAGCCAATTAGGGCTCTCTGTAATGTGATCAGGGTTATGCCCAGGACACTAGCTCTCAGTGCCATCTTTAGTCCCATGTGCTCGGCCATGCCCTGGGACAAATCTGGGCGGGCCCAACACCTAAGAGCAAGTGGGTTGGGCCCAAAGGGAGTTACAACCAGAAAAAGCCAGCTTCCCTGGGCTTGCCTAAGTGTACAAATATATCTGGCCTTGGCAGACATCTTTGGGGCCCTAGCCCTCATGGCCCTCTAGTGCTGTGAATCCATTTTTAGTTCCATGCCTGTTTCTCATGGATTCCATGAGTTTTTTCTAGCTGATCACTTCTCATAAGTTAGTTAATAATCTTTTGAGCTAGTTCAAAAATTCTTTTTTTAAATTTTTTTATTATTTTTTCAATTGTGCGTGTATGCATAGGTGTGTGTGTGTGTGTGTGTGTGTGTGTGTAGAACCATGGATGAATTTGGGAACCACCATGGACGCCTCTTCCTCCTTCTTGTTTACTCTGCCCTGGGATTCACAGGCTCCGTCCTGCCAGGACCAGAAACACAGGGCGCTTCCTCTTCCACCCAGCATCCATACGTGGGGTCCAGGATCTGAACTCAGGGCCTTCTGCCTGCAAGGCAGAGGCTTAACCCCTGAGCCACCTCTCCAGCCCCGGTATTTCATTTTTTAGGGGCTATACTAAATGGGATTGTTTCTCTCAAGGCTTTTTCACTTCTTTCCTTCTATGCATATAAGAAGGACACTGATTTTTGTATGTTTGTTTTGTGTCTTGCTAACCTGATGAACTTCTGTATTAGTTCTAGGAGTTTCCTAGTGGAGGTTTTGGGATCATTCAAGTGTAAAATCATGTCATCAGCAAATAGAGATAACTTGACTTCTTCCTTGTTGCTGAATCCCCCACAAGGCCAGCTGGGGGGAAGAGGGGAAATGGTAGGGCATTGTGGGTGCGAGACGAAAACACAAGCCAGCAATGGGGTCCCCACCCAGACCCCAAGAGTCAGGCAAGAAGTGGCATGCAGACAACGAGTTGGCTGCAGACTCAGCTTCATCAGGAAGTGTTTGGGCTTATATAGGGTCGGGGTCCAATCAGGTGTGGCTATCCCTCCACTCAGGGGGAGGGGCAGAACAGCCACCAATTATTTAGCTTTTTACTCTATGTCCAGGTTAGATGGCCGCTTCCCATTTGTTGTTCACCCCTCCTTCCCATTGGTTGTCCATCCCTCTGTCTGTATGGTTTTTTTGTTCAGGCTTCTCTATAGCCAGACCTGGATTTGGGAGCCCTGAATCGATAGTGCCACATTTTCAACCTTTTATTTATAAATTTTTTTCAGTGGGGACCATGATAGCTGAAGTGACCCCGAGCCTTTTCAGCTGCGTGCAATATAGGTGACTGTGCTTATCTTAGGTTGGTCACCATCCTCGTGTGGAGCCTTACCTGTCACTGAGTACCAGCCATGAGACCATCATAGAAAAGGAATCATGGTCCCAAAGGGGAACTCAAGCAGTGGCAGAGAAAAGGAGGTTTCTCCAGGGTAGGAGCATATGGAGGGGCTGTAGGCAGGGCAGGCAGGCTGTAGGCGGGACAGGCAGAGAAATCATCTAGAAGAGCTGGAGATACATAAATCAGAACCTAACAATTGTGAATTAGTAAGTCATAGCTTCAATAGAGGACAGCCAGGCTTACAACGGACCTTTGTTGATCTTAGGAATATCCGAGGGCCGAATGCCCTGAGGACCTGGAAAGCAAGCTTAGTTACTTTGGGAATATATGAAAAAACCTCTAAGAAAACTTGTATGAAAGAAAATTTACAATCTATTAGAAAAATAATAGTGATAGATATAAAACAAGTAGTTAAGGCCTTAGATGTCACCAAAATTATTTGTTCTTATATTTTAAGTATGCATACATGTTTTTAAAAATGGCATACCAAAATTTTAATATTAGTGCACAAAACAAATGAAAAAAATTAAAGTGGCCACAGACATAAGACACACAACATATTAACACAGAACATATAAACATACAAGCATATGAACAACATTTTACCAGCAACTGTACAATTTACCAGCAATAAAATTACCCTTGAAAGCTTTATCAAAGGCAGATTAATGTTTAAGAAAACCTTATTTAAAGCAAGACCTCATATTAAGTCCTGCAGCTTAGCTCAATTATGAAAAACATCTAGCAAGGAAAAGCATCCTCATCTACAGTCCATTCCCACATTTTCTCTGGGGTTCCCCAAGGTGCTAAAACCATAGCCTCATTCCAAAATTTCTCTAGGTCAGGAGTTTTAATCTTGAGTCCTCTAGTCTCTAGGAGAGATTTTAAGACAGATTGGGAGATCGGTATCATCTGAAGCAGAAAATACAGTCAGGAAAGAGGGGAAGTCAAGACCTACAGGAAGAAGAGTAGAGAAGGGGATGTCAGCAGGGGGTGGAATGCCCCCCACATGGACCTGAGAGCCCTCTGCAAAGTCCTCAACAGGAAGAGGATGGATTCAAATCTGGAGGAAGAACAAAGGACTAATTTTGGGTCCTCTCCACAAGTTACATTGTAGCAACTAATCACTTCCTCAGTACAGGATCCTACATGCCTAGGAGAATGGGAACAAAGGGGTCCAGAAGCATATGGCCTTCCTGGACATCCCCCTTTTAGGCCAGGAAAAGGACTTCTATCTGGATCTGTGGCTCCCAGACATTTTCTGGGGAAATCCAAGGTGCTAAGATTAAAGCTTCCTCCCAAAAATCTTCTAAGTCCTTTGGCATCTCCTATATAAGTCTAGTAGAGCATTAAGGGCTGTCAGCTGGGGTGCCTTCTGATGGGATGGTAAATTACCAGTTATGGAGAGGAAAGGTTCCCTAATGGAGCAGAAATGACTGGGAGGCAAGGGCACAAGGCAAAAGTGAAGAAAATAAAAAGCAACGACTAGAACTAAGGTGAAGATGAAAACACCTCCTAAAAGGGTAACCAACATCCAAGAAGAGATCTAGTACAGGACATATGCGAGGTGTTTTGAATCTAAACATCCTGTGCTTATTGAGGGACTTCAGGGGTTCATTACTCCCCAGGGCCTTATGACCCCAGTCAGGCCAATTCAATGTAATCAAACCTGGGCTTCGAGTTCTAAGTTCAATTTCTCATATGAACTTGCTGGGAAAAGCCTTAATTTTAGAGGGGCTCTTTGATCATGGGGAAATCAAATGAGCAATTAGGGCTCCTTGAATATCAGCAAATCAAGCGAGATATTGGGTTCCTAACCTTAAGAGGGCTCCTTGATCATTAGCAAATCAAGAAAGCGATTGTCCATGTTTCTAAGGACAAACAGGGAAAGGGGAAGAGGAGGGGGTCACCTGCTCACCTTCAGGCACCAAAAGCACAGGAACACAAAACTAAAGTAGCCACTCACTGAACTTTACCAGAATGGGTGTCTCATCTACACCAAAGGCAGCACCACCCTACATTGGTGTGCTAGATGTTGCCGAATTGCCCGCCAGGCCAGCCAGAGGGAAGAGGGGAAACTGCGGGGCCTTGTGGGTGTGAGGCAAATGGGCAAGCCAACAACGGGGTCACTACCTAGACCCCAGGAGACAGGCGAGAAATGGCATATAGACGATGAGTTGACTGCAGACTTAGCTTCAATCAGGAAGTGTTTGGGCTTATATAAGGTCAGGGTCCAATCAGGTGTGTCTACCCCTCCACTCAGGGGGAGGGGCAGAGCAGCCACCAATCATTTAGCTGTTTACTCTGTGTTCAAGTTAGATAGCTGCTTCCCATTTGTTGTTCATCCCTCCTTCCCATTGATTGTCCATCCCTCTGCCTGTATGGATTTTTTTTGTTCAGGCTGGTCTGTAGCCAGAACTCCTGGATTCAGGAGCCTGGGCTAGGGTCTCCCTGAATTGATAGAGTCACATTTCCTTGCTGATTTGACTTCATTTTATCTCCTTTTCTTGTCTTATGGCTTCATCCAAGACTTCAAATACAGTATTAAAGAGAAGTGGTGAAAGTGGACAGCCTTGTCTAGTTCCTGATCTAAGTAGGAATGCTTCGAATTTTTCCCCATTGAGTATAATCCTTGCTGTGGGCTTGTTGTAGACAGCTTTTAATAAATTGACAAAGGTTCCTTCCATTCCAACTGTCTCTAGGGTTTTGATCATAAAAGGCTGTTGGATATTGTCAAAAGCTTTTTCTGCATCTATCAAGAGTATCATGTGATCTTGGACTTTAGACTAGTTTACATGGTGGATTACGTTTATTGCTTTGCATATGTTGAAGCAACCTTGTGTGCCTGGGATACACCTTACTTGATCTCCATGAATGATCTTTTAGATATGTTTTTGAATCCGATTTACTAAGACTTTGTTGAGAATCTTTGCATTTGTGTTCATCAAAGAGATTGGCCTGTAATTTTCTTTTTTAAGTGTATCTTTATTAGGTTTTGGGATTAAGATGATATTAGCTTCTTAAAAAGAATCTGGTAGTGTTCTTTCCGTTGCTATTTAATGGAACCGTTTAAGGAGTATTGATGTTATTAGCTCCTTAAATGTCTGATAGAACTCTGTGCTGAATCCATCTGGTCCAGAACATTTCTTGGTGGGAAGATTCAAGATTACTTCATGAATTTCCTCATGTTATGGGACTATTTAAATAATTCACAACTTCCTGATTCAATTTCGGTAAGTTGTGCTTACTTAGGAATTCATCCAATTCTTTTATGTTGTCAAATTTCAGAGTATAAATTTTTGAAATATGACATTATACTACTCTGAATTTCTTGAGTATCAGTAGTGATGACTATTTTCATTTCTAATTTTATTAATTTGTGTTTTTTCTCTCTTGCTTTTGGTTAATTTAGCTAGGGGTGAATCAATCTCATTGATTTTTTTCAAAGAACCAGCTCTTTGACTGGTTGATTTTCTGTATCGTTTTCCTAATCTCAATTTCAGATATTACTCCCCTTATTTTTCTTTTTTTTTAATTTTTTTATTATTATTTATTCAATTGTGTGTGTATGCATGTGTGCGCATGTGTGTATGTATGTATGTGTGTGTAGAACCATGGACGAATTCGGGAACCACCATGGACGCCTCCACCTCCTCCTTGTTTACTCTGCCCCGGGATTCACAGGCTCCGCCCTACCAGGATCAGAAGCGCAGGCCGCCCCCACTTCTGCCTGTCATCTATACGTGGGGTCTAGTATCCGAGCTCAGGACCTTCTGCCTCCAAGGCAGAGGCTTAACCCCTGAGCCACCTCTCCAGCCCCCTCCCCTTATTTTTCTAATCTCCTCTCTTCTACTGCTTTTGGGATCAGGTTGCTCTAGTGTCTCTAAAGTTTAAACTACATTGTTAAGTTATTTATTTGTGATGTTTCCATTTTTTTTAATGTAGGCATTAAGAGCTACGAACTTACCTCTTAGGATAGCTTTCATTGTGTCCCAAAGATTTTGATAAGCTGTATTTTCATTATTTTTCACTTTCAGGAAATCTTGAATTTCCTTTTTAATTTCTTCCTGAATCCAATTCTCATTCAGCATCATGATGTTAAATTTCCAGGAGTTAGTATATTTTCTTTTGTTTATTGTGTTGTGGATGTCAAGCTTTAGACCATGGTGGTCTCATAGGGTACAGGCTAGAATTTCAACTTTCCTGTATATGTGGAAATTCATTTTGTGGCCCAATATGTGATCTATTTTGGAGAATGTTTGCGGGTGCTGCTGAGAAAAATGTGTATTCTTTGGTGCATTGATGAAAAGTTCGATAGAGATCTGTAAGGTCCATCACTTTAAGGGATTGGTTGAGTTCCAAAGTGTCTCTGTTAAACTTTTGACCTATTGATCTATCCTATGTTAAGAGGGCAGTGTTGAAAGCCCCAAGAATAATTGTTTGGGATTGATTTCTTGCTTTAGATGCTGTAGGGTTTGTTTTATGAATGTGGAGGGGCCTGTATTAGGTGCATATATGTTCAGTATTGTGAAGTCTTCCTGTTGCATTGTACCTGTGACTAAAATGTCGTATCCATCTGTGTCCCTGATTTTTTTTTTTTGGTTTGAAGTCCACTTTGTCCAAGAGCATAATGGCCACCTCTGCGTGTTTTCTGGTTCCATTAGCTTGCAGAATTTTTGACCAGCCTTTTATTTTTAGGGTGTTCCTACCTTTTGTGGTGAGATGAGTTTCCTGAAAGCAGCAGATTGATGGTTTGTGGTTTTTAATCCAAGTTTGTAATCTGTGTCTCTTGATCGGTGAGTTAATACCATTGACATTTAATGTTATAATGGAGAAATTATTTTTAATTCTGGACTTTTTTATGTTTAGTGTCTTTTGTAAGTGTATTGTTGTTTTGGTGGTATTATATACTTCCCTTCTGACCTGCTGGATATGCTTGTTTTTTTCTTTAAGCTTGAGTATCATTTCTAGCATATTTTGAAGGCCTGGTTTGGTAGACATGTAAGCCTTCAAGTTGTCTTTGTGCTAGAAAACTTTTCTTTCTCTCTCGATTATGATGGATATTTTTGCCAGGTATATCAGTCTGAGTTGACATTTTTGCTCATTTAATTCTTGAAGTATGTCTCTCCAACCACTTTTTGCTTTTACTGTTTCCATCGATAAGTTATTCATTATTTTAATAGAATTATCTTTAAAAGTGACTTTTTTTCCCTTGAAGCTTTCAGCACCTTTTGTTTGTCTTGAATATGGAGTGTTTTGACTATTATTTGCCGTGGCAATTTTCTATTTTGGTCATATCTATTCGGGGTGCAGAATGCCTCTTATATTAGGATGGTCCTCTCATTCTTTAGTTGAGGGAAGTTTTCATTTATGATATTTTGAAAAATTTCCTCAGGTGTGCCATCTTGGGATTCTTGCTCTGGTATTCCATGAATGCACATGTTAGGCTTATTCAGGGTGTCCCATATTTCTTGAATATTCCTCTCAAGTATCTTTTTGGCTTTGAGAACCTCTTCCATTGAGTTGGTTAATTCTCCCACTTTGTCTTCCAGTTTGAAATTCTATTTTCTGCTTCATTAGTTCTGCTGATAAGACTGTCTGTTGAGTTTTGGGTTGAAAATAACTTGTCTTTTAGTTTGATTTTAAACTCTGCCTGAGACTATTTTAACTGCTCTATGTCTATTTTTGTTTCTTAAACTGTTTATCTCAACTTCTCCAAGTGTCTGTTGTGTTCCTGTACAAATTGGTTGATGCGGATTTCCTCTTTCATTGTATTAATCATGGAAATGATCACACTTTGAATGTTGTTATCTTGGGTCTGGCTTTCTTCGCTATTATCTGGTTGGAATCCATCATTATGGGGTTAATTCTTTCGGTGGGAGATTTGTCTTCCTGGGTTTTGTTTCTCAGGAATTTGTACTTTGACTTGGGCATTGTTGTTTTGTCTTTTAAGACCTTTCAGTTTTTGTGTGTTTTTGACTGAACTGATTTAGTTGGTATTACTACTCTCGGGTAGTTATTATTAGTGCTTGCTTTGTAGTTGTGTATGTTTGTCTGTTGTAAATATTATTTCCTAGATGAGGCTATTAGGCTTTTAGTACATCAGTTAAGTCAGGTTAAGTAGACAGAGGGTGAATATTAGTGTGGTAGTGCACTTTTACGATTAAGTATCTTGGTGATATGTGAGGTTGAATAGTATAATCCCTGGAGTTGTATATATTTCTGGGGTGTTGTATGGAAAAGTTAATCTACAGTGATTAATATAAAAAGGAGCAGTATGGTTAAAAAAAAGTTTTACTTATCTTTAGGCTGGATGTGAAGAATCTCTCCCATGTGATAGGATGATTTTAGAGAACTTCAGATGTATGGCCTTTGTCCCTTAGAACTTTGCTTGGGTTTTCTTTGGATTTTTTTTTGAATTCTGAGTAGCAGTATGTCCTCCGTGGGCCATGAATGAGGATTCCCAGTGGGTCAGAGGAATACAGGGGTTGATGGTAATGCCAGAACTCTTCACCTGGAACATGGCTTAGTGGCCCACCAAGGCTCCAGGGTTGGAGGACCGTAAACAAGTCCTGTCCCATTTGCATGGGCAGGTGGGCTGGTGGGCAGGAGGAAAAAGGGGGCTGGGACCCAGGGGTTGGACCAGGGAAACTGGAGGCAGCCTGGGTGTTGCTTGGGCTGGCTGGTGGGAGGATCAGGGAAAAGGGGCGACCTGGGCCCTGGGTAACTCACCTGGGATGGAGGATCGATGGAGAGCAAGGTCCCTCTCGGTCAGGAAGGCATGCGGGTGGGGAGAGGTCACAGTTTTCATAGAGAGCTCAAAGTGGTATTAGATAGGTCATAGTGGTCATATCTCACAGTGGCCATAAAAACTCACAATGGTCATAACTCATAGTAATCATAGAGATCTCACAGTAGTAATAGCCATATTAGTGTTAGAGAGCTAAAAAGGCTCACAGTGTGTTCACAGTATTCATAGCTTATAATGGGCAAAGAGCACTCACAATGGTCATAGAAAGCTCACAATGCTTATAGCTCATACTAGTCATATAGATCTCACAGTTGTCATAATTCATAGTGGTCACAGAGAGCTCATAGTGGTCATAGAGAGTTAACAGTGGTCAGAGATTTCACAGGGGACATAGAGTGCTCATAGTGTTCATAGCTAACACTGATCATAGAGAGCTCATAGTTGTCATAGCCCACAGTGGACATAAAGAGTTCATAGTGGTAATCAAGGGTTTACAGAAGTCATAGCCAACAGTTCTCATAGAGGGATCATGGTTTTCCTAGCTCATAGCAGCCATAGAGAGCTCATAGTGGTCATAGTTCATAGTGTTCATAGAAATCTCACAGTGGTCATAGATCATAGTTTTCTTAGAGCGCTCCATGTGGTAATAGCTCATGTTGGTCATTGATAGCTCAGAGTGGACACAGATACTGTAGTCATAAAGAGCCCACAGTGGTTATAGATAGCTCACAGTGGTCATTTACAGCTCAGAGTGTTCATAGAGAGCTCGCAGTGGAAATAGAGAGATCACAGTGGTCATAGAAAGGTTATAGTAGTCACAGCTCACAGTGTTTATAGACAGCTCACAGTGGTCATAGCTCATAGTGGTCATAGGGAGCTAATAATGGCCATAATGAGCTCACAGTCATCACAGAGAGTTTACAATGGAAATATAGAGCTCACAGTGGTCACAGTTCTTAGTGGTCATAGAGAACACATAGGGGTCACAGAGAGCTCATAGTGGTTATAGAGAGCTCACGGTGGTCACAGAGAAATCAGAATCGTCATAGGAAACTCAAATTAATCATATCACACTGCACATGGAATACTCACAGTGTTCATAGTTCAAAGTGGTTATAGAGAGCTCACAGTAATTATAGCGCACAGTAGTTAATAATGGTCATAGTGAGCTCTCAGTGGTTATAGCTCATAGGGGTAATAGAGAATTCATAGAGGTCATAGACAGATAACAATTTCACAGTGGTCATAGAGAGCTCACAGTTGTCATAGAGAGCTCATAGTGGTCATAGATAACTTCTGCAGTCATAGCTAAATGTTCTCTAGAGTGCTCATAATTATCCTAGCTCATAGTGGTCATAGGGAGCTCATATAGCCATAGAGAGCTCAGAGTGCTCACTGCTCATAGTGGTCATAGAAATCTCACAACAGTCATAGTTCATAGTTTTCATAGAGAGCTCCAAGTGGTCATAGCTCATATTGGTCATTGATAGCTCAGAGTGGACATAGCTATTGTAGTTATGAAGAGTCCACAGTGGTTATATATAGCTCACAGTTGTTATTCTGATCTCACAGAAGTCATAGAAAGCTTATAGTGGTCTCAGCTCACAGTGGTCGTAGCTCATAGTCATCATAGAGAACTGATAATGGCCATAATGATCTCACAGTGGTCACAGAGAGTTCACAATGGAAATAGAAAGCTCATGATAGTCAAAGCTCATAGTGTTCATAGAGGGTTCATAGTGGCCATACCTCGCAGGAGTCACAGAGTCCTCATGGTGGTCATTCCTCATATTGGCATAAAGAACTCATTGTGATCATAGACAGCTCACAGTGGTGATCTCTCATATTTGTTACAGATTGGTCAGAGTAGTCATCGCTCATAATAGTCAAAGAGAGTTAAAAGGGTATCTCACAGTGATCATAGAGAAATCAGAGTAATCATAAAGAGCTCAGAATGGTCAGGTCTCACACTTGGCATGGAATACTCCCAGTGCTCATAGCTCACAATAGTCATAGAGAGCACAGTGCTTATAGAAAGCTTATAGTCATCATAGAGAGCTCACAGTGGTCATACAGACCTCATAATAGTTTTGGAGAGCTCACAGTAGCCATTGAGAGCTCACAGTAGTCATTGCCCAGAGTAGTCATAGAGAGCTCATAATGGTCATAGACCATAGTGGTCATTGAGAGTTCACAGTGGTCACTTTTTATATTGGTTTAAGAGATGTCAGAGTAGCCACAGCTCATCATGGTCATAGAGAGCTCACAGTGACCATAGACAGCTAAAGTGTTCATACAGAGCTCAAAGTGATCATAGAGAACTCACACTAGTCATAGAGAGCTGACAGAATAAAGAGCTCATAGTGGTCACAGATCACAGTGATCACAGATAGCTCGTTGTGGTCATAGATCTTAGTGGTCATAAAGAGCTCATAATGTCCATAGTGTGCTTACAATGATTACAGACAGTTCAGAATGGAAATAGAGAGCTCACAGTGGTCATAGCTCATAGTGGTCAAAAAGAGCTCATAATAATTCTAGAGAGCTCACAGTGGTACTAGGTCATAATGGACATAGATAGCTCATAGAGGTCAAAAACATATCACAGGGCTCATAGCTCATAGCAGTTAAAGAAATCTCATAGTGGTCATATCTGATAATAGTCATGGAGAACTTAGAACGGTCAGGTAGAGCTCTCTTGGTCATAGAGAGCTCAGTGGTCCTCAAGTGATCACATTGGTGACAGAGAGCTCACCATTTTGATAGACAACTCACAGAGGTCATAGAGATTCCACAGTGTTCATAGATTGCTCACAGTGAACATAGAGATATCACAGTGGTCCTAGAGAGCACATAATGTTCATAGAGCTCAAAGTGGTTATAGAGAGGTACCAATTGTCAAACATTTCAAAGTGATCATAGAGAGCTCATAGTGGTGATAGCTCACAGTGGTCACAGTGAGCTTATAGTGGCCATAGATTTCTCCCAGTGGTCATAGAGACCTTATACTGCTCATAGCTAACATTACTCATAGAGCATTCATAGTCATCCTAGCTCATCATGATCATAGAGAGATCACAGTGACCAAAGAGAGCTCAGAGTGGTTATAGCTCATAGTTGTCATAGAAAGCTTATTGTGGTCTTAGCTGATACTTTTCATAGAGAGCTTACAGTGGTCATATCTCATATTGATCATAGAGAGCCCACAGTGGTCATAGCCAGCTCATAGTGTTCACAGTGATCATAGATAGGTCACAGTAGTCATAGCTTATATTGGTCATAAAGAGCTCATAATTTCCACAATGAGCTCACAGTCGACAAGGAGAGCTCACAATGGCCATAATGAGCTCACAAGGTTCATAGTTGATAGTGGTGATAGAAAGTTCATAGTGGTCATTGAGAGCTCACAGTCATCATACAGAGTTCACAGTGATCCTACAGAGCTCACAGTTCTCATGGCTTATACTTGACTTAGAGAGTTCACAATAGTCCTTGACAGCTCACAGTGGTCATAACATATAGTTGTCATAGAGAGCACAGAATCCTCAGAGCTCACTGTGATCATATTTCAGAGTTGCCTTGAGAGCAAATAATGTTCACAGTGATTTCAGATAGCTCATAGTTGTCATGGAGAGCTCACAGTGGCCATAACTCAGAATGGTCATAGAGAGTTCAAAGGTCATGGAGAGGTCACAGTTGTCAGATATTTAAAAGTGGTCATGGAGAGCTCATTGTGTTCATAGAGAGCTCACAGATTTCATAGTGATCTCACAGTCATCATTGTTCATAGTGATCACAGAGAACTCACATTGGTCATACAGATTTCTCAGTGGTAATAGAGAGCTCGCAGTGGTCATAGCTCATATTTGTCACAGACCGCTCAGAGTGATCATAGCTCATAGTAGACATAGTGAGCTCATAATTGTTTTGGAGTACTCACAGTGGACATGAAAAGTTCACTATAGTCATAACTCATAGTGGTTATAGAGAGTTCACAGTGGTCATAGAGATCTCATATTTGTCATACCTCAGAGTGGTCATAAGGAACTCATGGTGAACAGAGGTCATAGTAGTTATATAGTCCTCATAGTACTCATAGAATGCTCAGAATTAACAGAGCTCATAGTGGTCATAGAAACCTCAGAGTATGCATGATTACAGTTGTTATAGAGAGCTCACACTGGTCATAGAGTGTTCACAGTGGTCATAGAGAGTTCCCAGTGTTCATACAGAGGTCACAGTGGTCACAGAGATCTCACAGTGGTCATAGAGAGCTCACAGCTGTCATAGCTAGGTCATAGTGTTCACAGCTCCCAGTGATCAGAGATAGCTCTCAGTAGTGCTAGCTTATATTGGTCATAAAGAGCTCATAGTGGCCATGGTGATCTCACAGTGAACAAGAAGATCTCACAATGGAAACAGAGAGTGCATAGTGTTCATTGCTCATAGTGGTGATAGAGAGCTCATAGTGGTCATCGGGAGCTCACAGTTGTCATATAGAGCTCACAGTGGTCATACAGAACTCACAGTTGTCATGGCTTATACTTGTCTTAGAGAGATCACAGTGGTCCTTGACAGCTCACAGTGGTCATAACACATAGATGTCATAAAAAGCACAGAGTCCTCAGAGCTCACATTAGTCATAACTCAAAGTAGTCTTAGAGAGCTAATAATGTTCACAATAATCTCATAGTGCTCAAGATCATAGTGGTCATAGAGAACTCATAGTTGTCATGGAGATCTCACAGAGGTCACAGCTCATATTGATCATAAATAGCTCAGAGTGACCATTGCTCAGAATGGTCATAGAGAGTTCAAAGGTCATGGAGAGGTTATAGTTACCACATACTTCAAAGTGGACATAGAGAGCTCATTGTGTTCATAGAGAGCTCACAGGTTTCATAGTGAGCTCACAGTCGTCATTGCTCACACTGGTCACAAAGAATTGGCATTAGTCACACAGATCTCTCAGTGGTCATTGAGAGCTCAGAGTGGTTATAGAGAGCTCACAGTGGGACATCCTTGATGATTCAGTGAAACTGTAGCATATAGCTGTTTTGGGGTCACCAGTATTCCTGTTACCATTCACCTATTAAGACAGGATTAGAGCAGCTACACTGGGATAGGTCTCTCAAGGTCTTTGAAGGTCTTTGGAATTCTTGAAGGTCAACCCCCACTGCTGGAATCACCCTGAAGGAACACCCCTGCTGTGGAACTGACTCCAATCCTCCCAGAGATAAGATGGCCAACTTCTCTAAGAAGGGATTATGGAGATGAGCTCTCCATATCAAATAATGTGACCTCTAGTCCACATGGGCCCAAAAGCAATTGGGTTAGGCCCCAATGGGAGTTAACCAATGAGAAAAAGCCAGTCTCCCAGGCTTGTCTAAGTGTATAAATACCCCTAGCAGCCATCTTTGATGCCCTAGCTCATGGCATTAGTGCCATGAATTTCATTTCTTGACTGCTTCTCATGGAGGCACCCTAGCCCCTTATGGCAGTAGTGCCATAAGTTCTATTCTTTGCCTATTTCTCATGCATTCCATGAGTTCCTCGCTCCCCATGGACTCCATGCTTAGGCTCCATGAGTTCTCTGGCACCGTGGTCCTTCATGGCACTCCATGTCTGAAGTCCATGAGTTCCAGCCTTTCTTTTCTCTAAAAAAATCCACCTTAATACTATTAAAAAAAGAGAGCTCACAGTGGTCATGGAGAACTCATAGTTGTCACAGCTCACAGTGGTCATTGAGAGCTCATAAATGTTTTTGGAATGTTCAGAGTGATCATGAAAAGCTCACAGTGATAATAGCTCATAGTGGTCATAGAGGGGTAACAGTGTCATAGAGAGATAACATTTGTCATAGAGTGCTCACAGTAGTGACAGACAGCTCACAATGGTCATAGAGAGCTCACAGAGCTCATAGGGAGCTCACAGTAATCACAGCTCAGTGATCATAGAGTGCTTAGAGTTTTCATAGATAATCTTAATCATAGAGAGCTTATAGTAATCACAGAAAGCTCACAATGGTCATAGAGAGCTTTCAGTAATTACAGAGAGATCTCAGTGTAAACAGAGATCTCACAGTTTGTCATAGAGAGGTCACAGTGGTCATAGAGAGTTCACAGTGGTCATTTAGATCTCACAGTGGTAATAGAGAGGTCATAGTGGTCATGAATCATCATTGTAAGAGTGATTTCTTGTGGCCATAAAGAGTTCATAGTGATCATTGCTCATAGAGGTCTAGAGCATTCACAGTAATCATAGAGAATTTACAGTGGTCATAAAGAGCTCACACTGGATATGCTGACACCACAATTGTCAGTGCTTATAGTGGTCAAGCCCATAGTGATGATAGAATTCTCTTGTAGTAATAGGAAGCTCACAATTTTCTTGGCTCATAGTGTTCCAGAGAGCTCACAGTGGTCATAAGTCATAGTGGAAGTAAAGAGCTCACAGTGGTTATAGACAGATCACAGTGTTCATACATTGTACAGGACATAGAGACCTCACAGTGGTCATAGCTCAAAGTAGTCATAGAGAGCTCAAAGTTGTCGTACAGAGGTAACAGTGGTCAAAGATATCACAATGGTCAGAGAGAGATCATAGTGGTCATAGCTCATAGTAGTCATAGAGTGTTTGTAGTGGTCATAGTCCACAGTGGTTATAGAGAGCTCACAGTGGTCACAGAGAACTTGTATTGGTCATAACTCACAGTGCACATAAAGCTCTCAAAGTCGTCCAAGCTCAAAGTGGTTATAGAGAGCTCATATTGGCAACAGATTACTCAGAGTACTCATAGGTCATCATTGTCATAGAGAGCTCACAGTGGTCAGAGAAAGCTCACAGTGTTGTTTACAGAGAGCTCACAGATACATACAGACTTCATAGTGGTCATGGAGAGCTCACAATGGCCATAGTGAGCTCACAGTGGTCACAGAGAATTCACAATGGAAATGGAGAGCTCACAGTGATCATAGCTCATACTGGCCATAGAGAGCTCAGCATGGTCATAGAGAACTCATAGTGGTGATAGAGAGTTCACAGTGCTCACAGAGAGCTCCTAATGGACATAGCTTACAGTAGTCATGGAGAGCTCATAGTTACAGAGAGCTCATGGTGGTCATAGACACTTCATAGTGGTGATAGCTCATAATGGTCATAGAGAGGTCATAGTGGTCATAGATACATCACAGTGGTCATAGCTCATAGTGGTCGTAATGTTCTCACAGTTTTTATAGCTCAGTGCAGTCATAGAGAGTTAATAATGTTCACAGAGGGCTCAGAATAGTCATAGTTAAAACTAATCAGAGAGAGCTCATATTGATCATATGTCATAGTTATCCTAGAGAACTCATAGTGATCACAGCTCACAGTGGTCATGGAGTGCTTACAATGGTCATAGATTACTCATCCTAGTAATAGCTCACAGACCCCATAGAGTGCTCATAGTGGTTCTAGATTATGTTGTTCACAGAAAGCGCATAGTGGTCATACAGAGCTCATAGTAGTCATAGCTCATAGTGAGAGCTAAGAGTGGTCATAGAGAACTGATAGTTGTCATAGAGAGCTCACAGTAGTTACAGCTCACAGCAAGCTCGGAGTAGTCATAGCTCATAGTAGTCATAGAGTGCTCACACTGGTTACACAGAGATCACAATGGTCCTAGAAAGCTCACAGTATTCATAGATGTTTCAGAGGGTCATAGACAGATCACAGCAGTCATAGAGAGCTCACAGTGGTCAGAGAGAGCTCACAGTTGTCATATAGGCCTCATAGTGGACACAGCTCACAGAGGTCATAGAGTGTTCATGGTGTACATGGAGAGCACATAGTGGTCATTGCTTATTCTGTTCATTGGGACCTTATAGTGATCCTAGAGAGCTCATAGTGGTCACATTTGTCATAGGCAGATAACAGTGGTCATAGCTCTTACTGCTCATAAAGAGCTTACAGTGCTCATAGCTCAGAATTGTCAGAGAGCTCAGTGGTCATAGTGATGAGGTAACTGTTACCATAGCTCACAGTGGTCATAGCTCACACTTTTCATAGATTGCTCACAGTGGTCCTGGCTCACAGTGGTCAAAGAGATTTCACAGTGTTCATGACTCATAGTGGTCATAGAGAACTCATAATGTTGATACAGAGCTCACAGTGAACATAGCTCATGGTATTCATAAAGGTGTCACCATGTTTGTAGCGCACAATGGTCATCGAGAGCTCATAATGTTCACAGTTAGCTCCAAGTTTTCATGACTCTTAGTGGTCATAGAATTCTCACAGTGAACATAGAGAGGTCATATTCATAAAAGATTTCAGTTGTCATAGGAGAGCTCATAGTGATCATAGTCCACAGTGGTCATAAAGTGCTCCACAGCTCACAGTGGAGCTCACAGCTGTCATAGCTTAAAATTGACATACAGAGCACCACTGTGGAGTCACTATGAACACTATGGGCTCTCTATAACCATTATAAGCCACTCCCATTGTGAGCACTCTATGGACATGACCATTATGTATTTTCTATAACCACTAGGAGTTATGAGCACTATGTGACATAACCACTATGAGCTCTCTGTGTTGACTGTGAGTTCTCTATGCCCACTATGAGCTCTCTATGATCAGAAGAAATTTCATTTTTTTAAAAAAATATTATTATTATTTATTCAGTTGTGCATGTGTGTGTATATGTATGTATGTGTGTGTGTAGAACCACGGACGAATTCAGGAACCACCATGGACGCCTCCAACTCCTCCTTGTTTACTCTGTCCTGGGATTCACAGGCTCTGCCTTACCAGGACCAGAAACGCAGGTTGTCCTGCTTCCACCAGCCATCTATATATGGGGTCTAGTATCCGAACTCAGGACTTTACACCTGTAAGACAAAGGCTTAACCCCTGAGCCACCTCTCCAGCCCCAACCACAAGAAATTTCTAATCAGACTATGGACTATGATCTCTATCAGCTCTCTGTGACCACTGTGATATATGTGAACTATGACCTCTTTATCACCATTTGAGTTCTTTATGTTAATTGTGAGCGCTATAAGAATACTATGAGCACCCCATGACTACTATGAGCTATGATCACTGTGAGCTGTTTATGTCCACCATGGGCTATGACTACTGTGAGCTATCTATTACCAATCTGAGCTCTCTATGACCACTATGAGCATTCTGTGACCACTGTGAACTATGATCACTATCACCTTGGTATTACAACTTTGGGCTTTCTATGACAACAGTGAGCTTACTATGACCACTGTGAACTCACTATGACTACTATGAGCTTGCCATGACCACTATGAGCTGTAACCTCTATGAGATCTCTATGACCACTGTGAGCTATGACTACTCTGAGATCTCCATGAACACTATGAGTTATGATGATCGTGAGCTCTCTATTACCATTATTAGCTCTCTATGACCACTATGATCTATGATAACTGTGAAATCTATGACCACTATGATCTATGATAACTGTGAAATCTTCTATGACCACTATCATCTATGACCACTGAAAGCTCTCTTTGACAACTAGGAGCACTGCATGTCCACTATATCCTATGACCACTGTGAGCTCTCTATAAACACACTGAGTTGTATCCATTGTGAGCACTGTAAAACCCCTGTGAGCTATGACCATTATGCAATCTCTATGATCACAGTAAATTCTCTATGACCATTGTGAGATCTCTGTGACTACTGTGAGTTATGAATGCTTTGAGCTCTCTATGACCACTGTTATATCTTTGACGACTGTGACCTCTCTATGACCACTTTGAGTTCTCTATGACCACTATGAGTAATGACTACTGTGATCTCTCTAAGACTCATATGACCTATGATCTCTGTAAGCTTTCTATGACTATTGTGAGATGTTTTAATCAACTATGAGCTCTCCATGACCACTGTGATTTCTCTATGCCCATTGTGAGAATTCTATGACCTTTATGAGTGGTCTGTGACCACTACTAGCTATGACAACTATGAACTCACTATAAACATTTAATTACCTGTCTAGGACAACTGTGAGGTATGAATGTTGTGAGATATCTATGACTACTATGAACTATGACAACTATGAACTCTCTATTACTATTATTATATCTCTATGACCACTGTCAGATCTCTATTTCCATTGTGAAACTCTCTGAAATCACTGGGAGCTCAATATGGCCATCATGAGCTCTCTATGTAAACTATGAGCCATGTCCACTCTGAGCTGTCTATGAGCACTGAGAACTGTGATCACTATGAGCTCTCTATGACCACTGTGAACTCTCTACGAACATTATGACCTTTCTATGACAACCGTGACCTCTCTATGACAACCGTGACTTCTCTATGACTACATTAGGTATGACCACTGTGAGCTTTTCATGTCAACTTTGAGCTATGACCACTCTCAACTCTTCAAGTCCATTGTGAGTGCTATATGACCACTGTTAGCTATGGCAACTGTGAGCTGTCTATGATCACTGTGATCTCTCTATAACCACTATAAGGTTTCATGGCCTCTGTGAGTTGTAAGCATTATGCAGTCTCTATTTCAACTGTGAGATCTTTAAGACCGCTGTGAGCTTTCTATAACTGCTTCAAGGTATGACCACTATGTGTTCTCTATGACCACTGTTAACTATGACCACTATTAGCTCTCTATCACAACTGTGAGCTATGTAAATTGTGAGCTCTCTGTCTATAGTGAGCTCCCTATGACCACTGTGAGTGTACTATGAACTCTGTGACCAGTATGAGCTATGACCACTGTGACCGCTGTATCACCACTGTGAGATCTCAATGACTACTATGACCTATGACTATTTTGGGCAGTCTATATCTCTATAAATTCACTGAGTTGTGACCATTGTGAGCACTGTATAACCTCTGTGAGCTATGACCACAATGCAATCTCTATGACCACAGTAAATTCTCAATGACCACTGTGAAATCTCTGTGACCACTGTGAGCTATGAAGACTTTGAGCTCTCTATGACCACTGTGATATCTTTGACAATTGTGAAGTTTCTATGTACATTATGAGCTTTCTATAACCAATGTGTGCTATGACCACTATGAGATATGACCACTGTGATCTCTCTATCACCACTGTGAGCTCTCTATGACCACTGTGATCTATGACTATTATGAACTTTCTATGTACAATATGAGTTTTCTATAACCACTGTGCGCTATGACCACTGCAAGCACTCTATGAGCACTATAACCTATGAGTACTGTGAATTCTCTGTGAACACTATGAGCTCTCTATAACCATTATGACCTATAGCTACTGTGAGCTCTCTGTGACCACTGTTATATATGACTATTGTGAACTCTCTATTACTGTTATAAGTGATGACCAGTGTAAACTGTCTATGACCACTATGAGCACTCTGTGACCACTATAAGCATTGACAACTGTGAGTACTATTTAGCCATTATGAGCTATGAAGACTTTGAGCTCTCTATGACTGTTCTGTGTTAGGACCACTGTGAGCTCTTTTTTTTTTTTATCACTATGAGCTCTCTATGACCAAAATAAGTTAAGACCATTGTCAGCTCTCAAAGACCACTGTGAGGTATGACCACGGTGAGCTTTCTTTGACCACTGTGAAATCTGTATGATGACTATGAGCTCTCTATTGTCATTATGAATTCTCTATGACCACTGTGAGCACTCAATAAATATTGTGACTTCTCTATAACGATTATGAGCTCTCTATGACCACTGTTAGCTCTCTAATGACTGTGAGTTCTCTAAGAGCAGTGTGACCTATAACCACTGTGAGCTCTCTATAACCACTGCAAGCTCCCTATGTCCCATGTGAACTCTGACCATGGTTAGCTGTTTATAACCACTATGAGTATGAACATTGTGTGGTCTTTATGACCACTATGAACTATGGCCACTGTGACCTCTCACTGTGCACTATATTCTGTCTATGACCTCTGTTAACTATGCCAACAGTGAGCTCTCTATGATCACTGTGATCTGGGAAGAATGTGTTCTCTCTGTCATTACTATGAGCTATGATCACTGTGATCTCTGTTTAACAATTATGAGTTCTCAACAAGTATGACATATAACCGCTGTGAGATTTCTATGACTACTCTGAGCTATGAACATTGTAAGTTTTCTATGACCACTGTGAGGTCCCTATGACTACTATGACTCTCTGTGTCCATTATGAGTTCTCTATGACTACCGTAAACAGTTTATGATCACTGTGCACTATGACTACTGTGAGATCTCTATGGTCACTAGGAGCTATGACCACTGTTCTCAATGATCACCATGAACTCTCTTTGACCTCTGTGATCTCTCTATGATGATTTTGAGCTCTCTAAGATGACTGTCAGCTCTATATGAACACTGAGCTCTCTATGAGCATTATGACCTATGGATGCTGTTTTCTCTCTATGACCACTATGAGCTAAGACCACTATGAGCTAAGACCACTGCCAGCTCTATATAACCATTATGATCTATGACCAATGTAGCTCTCTTTCACCATTGTGAGCGCTCCATGAACACTATGATATATGACAACTGTGAGTTTACTATGACCACTATGAAGTCTCTATCAATACTCTGAGATCTCTATGACCAATATGAGCTCTCATTGACCACGGTGAACTCTCTATAAATACTGTGAGCTCTCTATGAGCATTATGAGATGTCTATGACCATTCTGAGTTTTCTGTTAGCTCTGTGATAATTCTATCATCACTATGAGCTATAATCTCTCTGTGACCACTGTGAGCTCTCTATGACCACTGTGATAGTTCTATGACCACTGTGAGCTCTCTATGAGCACTATGAAATGTCTATAACCATTCTGAGTTCTCCGTTACCTCTGTAAGAATTCTATAACCACTATGAGCTCTCTATGACCACTATAATCCTCTGTGACCACTGTGAGCGCTCTATGACCACTTTGGTAGTTCTATGACCGCTGTGAAATCTCTATATCCACTGTGAGCTCTCTATGAGCACTATGACCTATGACCACTGTGAGCTGTCTATAACTATTCTGAACTCTGTGAACTCTGTGAGCTTTCTATTACCACTACAGGGTCTC
The DNA here is from genome assembly GCA_023101885.1 of Typhlomys cinereus. Taxonomy (NCBI): domain Eukaryota; kingdom Metazoa; phylum Chordata; class Mammalia; order Rodentia; family Platacanthomyidae; genus Typhlomys; species Typhlomys cinereus. The sequence goes on along the minus strand of JALPQD010000046.1, from coordinate 13,073 downwards.
TATGATCACTGAGAGATATGAACACTATCAGCTGTCTATGATTACTAGGATTTGTGATCAGTATCAGCTGTCTATGATAACTGTGAGCTCTCTATGATGACAGTAAGCCTCTATGACCACTGTGATCTCTGTGTTGTCACTGTTAGATATCTGTGACAACAGTGAATTCTCTGATTCCTGTGATCTCAATATAATCACTATGGACTATGACCACTGTGTCCTCTTTATGAACACTTTGATCCCTCTAAAATCACTATGAGTACTCTCTGACCATTGGGAGCTGCCTATGACCACTGTAAGCACTCAGTGACCACGTAGAGTTCTAGGTGACCACTGTGAGTACTCTACAAGCACTGTGACTTCTATGATCACTGTGAGCTCTCTATAACCAATATGAGCTATGAGCACTGTGAGCTATCTATGAGTAGTGTGAGCTCTGATCTGTCTGATCTCTCTATGGCCACTATTAGCTCTCTATGACCACGAGGAGTTATGACCAGTGTGAGCTTTCTATCACCACTATGAGCTATGACCACTATCTGATATGACCGTTTTAGGTACTCTATGTCCACTATGAGCTATGACCACTACGAGCTCTCTATAATGAATGTGATCTCTCCATGAACACTGTGAGCTCTCTATGACCACTATGAAGGATGACCACTGTGAGTTCTCTATGACCACTGTGATTTATGACCACTTTGATTTCTCTAGGACCACTATGAGCTATCAATACTGTGAGCTCTCTATGACCACTGTAAGTTCTCTACGACCACCCTGAATTAGGCCCACTGTGACTCTGCATGTCTACTATGAGTTATCAATACTGTAAGCCCTCTATCACCATTGTGAGCTCTTTATGGCCACTATCTGCTATGACCATTGTAGATACTCTATGTCCACTATGAACTATAACAGCTATGAGCTCTCTATAATGAATGTGAGCTCTCTATGAAAACTGAGCTCTCTATGTCCATATGAACTCTTTGCTGTATGAACACTCTATGACCACTATGAACAATCACCACTATGAGCTCTCTATGACAACAATGAGCTGTGACCACTACATGCTCTGTATTACATCGATGAGTTCTGTATGATCACTGTGAGCTCTCTATGTCCACAGTGAGGTTTCTGTGACCAGTGCGATTCTCTATGAGCACTTTGATCTCACTATGAGGATTGTGTGCATTTTATGACCACTGTGAGCTCTCAATGAGCACTACGATCTATGAACACTGTGAGATCTCTATGACCACTATGAGCTAGGAGCAGGGTGAGCTCTCTAATACTAGTGTGAGCTCTGACCACTGTGAGCACTCTTTGACAATTATGAAATATGACCACTATGAGCTCTCTATCACCACTAAAAGCTATAACCATTGTGAGCTCTCTATGACCACTATGAGCTGTGACCACTGTGAATTCTCTATGACAATTGATCTCTCTATGACAACTATGTGCTACCATCACTGTGAGCTCTCTATGACCAGTATGAGCTCTCTATGACCACTTTGAGCTCTCTATGAGCACTCTGATCTATGACCACTATGAGTTCTGTGTGAACACGTGAGTTCTCTATGACCACTCTGAAATGTCTATTACCACTGTGAGCTTTCTGTGTCCACCGTGTGCTCTCTATGGCCAGCTTGATCTATGACAAGAGTGAGCTCAGTATGAACACTGTGAGAAATCTATGTCCATTTTAACATCTTTATGATGACTTTGAGATTTCTAAGACAACTGGGCTCTCTATGACCACTGTGAGCTCTCCATGAGAACTATGAGCTATGACAACTGTTAGCTCTGTGTGACCATATAAGCTGTGACCACTGTGGCCTCTCTGTGAGCAGTATGAGCTTTCTATGACTACTATGATCTATGACCAATATGAGCCCTTTATGACTAGTACGAGCTATAACAACAGTGAGCACTATATGTCCATTATGAGTTCTCTGTTACTACTGTGAGCTATAACCACACTTAGTCCTGTATGACCGCTATGACATATGACCAGTGTGACTTCACTATGAAACACTTTGAGCACTTTATGACCATTATGAGCTCTCTTTGACCCCTGTGAGCTATGACCACAGTCCATAACACAGCTCATATGACAGCTATAACCTGTCAGTGCTCAGATTGATCACTGTGAGCTCTCAGTGACCACTGTGAGATCTCTATGACCACAGGGAACTCTCCATGACCGCGATGAACTATGACCACTGTAAACTCTCTATGATAATTATGAGCTAAGGCCACTGTGAGCTCGCTTTGACGACTGAGAGTTCTCTATGACCTGTGTGTGCTCACTTTAACCTCTGTGAGAACTCTATGATGACTCTCAGCTACCTGTGACCATTGGGATCTCTCCATGACCACTATGAGGTATGACAACTGTTAGTTCTCTATGACCATTATGAGCTATGACCACTGTGAATCTCTATGACCTTTATGAGCTCTCTATGACTACTTCATGCTATTATCATTGTGAGCTCTCTATGACCACTATTAGCTCTCTCTGATCACTTTGAGCTGTCTGTGAGCACTGTGATCTACGACCACCATAACCTCTCTGTGAACACTATGTGGTCTCTACTACAACTCTGCACTCTCTATGACCACTTTGAGCTCTCTAAAACCACTATGAGATCTCTATGACCAGTGTTTGCCATGACTAGTGTGACCACCCTGAGCACTCTGTGACCACTATGAGCTCTCTATGATCACTATGAGCCTTGACCACTGTAAGCCCTTTATTGAACACTATGAGGTATGACAAAAATAAGTAGTCTATTTCCATTATGAGCTCTCTGTTACAAATGTGAGCTATAATTACAATTCCGTATGACCACTATGAGCTATGACCAAGTGAGCTCTCTATGAACACTATGAGCTCTCTATTACTAGTATGAGCTATGACCAGTGTGACTTCACTATGAACACTTTGAGAACTTCCTAACCACTGTGAGCTTTCTATGACCACTATGAGATATGAGAACTGGGAGGTCTCTATGACCACTCTGTGCTCTCTATGACTACTATGACTTATGACCACTTGAGGTCTCTAGGAGAATTATGAACTATGACCACTGTCAGCTCTCTCTAGCCACTGTGGACTCTCTAACACTACTATGAGCTATAATGACTGTGAGCATATATGACCTCTATGAGTTATGAACATTGTAAGCTCTGATGACTATGAGCTCTCTATTACCACTCTGAACTATGGCAACTGTGAGCTCTCTATTACCACTGTGAGATCTCTATGACTAGTATGTGCTCTCTATGACCACTGTGAGCTCCCTAAGACTAGTGTGAGCTCAGTATGACCACTATGAGTTATGATCTCTGTGAGTTCTCTATGACTACTATGAGATATGATAACTGTGAACTATCTATGACCACTATGATGAATTACCACTGTAAGCTCACTATGACCATCATGAGCTCTCTGTGACCACTAAGAACTTTGAGCTCTCTAAGACCTCTGTTAGCTATGACCACATCAGCTCTCTATGGTCATGTGCGTTATCTATTACCATTGGGAGCACTCTATGACTACTCCAAACTGTCTATGAAGCCACTGTGAACTATGACCACTGTGCGCTATTTATGACTACTCTGAGCTATGACCACTGTGAGTCTCTATGATTAATATGAGCTCTTTATGACAAATGTAAGCTGTGACCACTATGTGCACTCTATAATCATTATGAGTTCTCTACACCCACTGTGGGATCTGCCAACTGTGAGCTATCTGGGACCACTGTGAGCTATCACCACTATGAGTTGTCTATGACCCCTGTTATTTTTAGGACCACTGTGAGCACTCTAGGAGCATTTGGCCTATCACAACTTTGAGCTCTCTATGACTATGACCTGGGATAACTATGAGCTCTACTTGAGCTTGGGATGCTCTTTATGAAGAATATGAGCTCTCTATGAATACTCTGAGCTCTCTATGACCATTATGAGCTCTTGGTGACCACGGTGACTTCACTATGACCACTTTGAGCTCTTTATGTTCACTTTGAGTTCATTTTGACCACTGTCAGTTCTCTATGAGAACTGTGAATTATTGAGCTCTCTATGACCAGTATAAGCTATGACCACTGTGAGCTCTCTATGAAAATTATGAGCTATAACCACTATTAGCTCTCTATGACCACTCTGAGCTATGACCACTGTAAATTCTCTATGACAATTATGGGCTCTGTATGATCCCTGTAGCTATGATGAATGTGAGCTATCTGTGACCACTATTATCTCTCTATGATCACTTTGGGCTCCCTATGACAACCTGAGATCTCTCTATGACCATTATGAACTCTATATGAGCACTATGCCATATGACAACTTTGAGCTCTCTGTGACCACTATGAGTTCTGAGTACTGTGAGCTTTATAACAACTTTATAACAACTGTGAGCTTTGCTCACTGTGAATTTTCTATGACCACTGTGGGTTCTCTCTAACCACTATGTTCTATGAACACTATGAGTTCCCTCTCACCAGTATGAGCTAAACCACTGTGAGCTCTCAATAACCACTATGAGCTATAACCACTGTTAGCTCTGCATGGCCACAATGAGCCTTCATAATGACTGTCACATTTCTAGGACTGCTTTGATCTCTCTCTGATCACTGTGAGCATTTTATGACCACTGTGAGCTCCCGAGGAGCATTACAATCTATGACCAGTGTGAGCTATGACAACTATGAGCTATGAACACTATGAGCTCTCTATGTCCATTATGATCTATGATCACTGTGATTCCTCTATCACCTCTATGAGGTATGACCACGATGAGTTCTCTATGATGAGAACTCTATGAGTTCTTTATGACCACTGTGATCTGTGACCACTTAGAGTTATGGGCCGTTATGGGCCCTGTGAGCTTTCTATGACTTCTGTGATCACTGTGTGACCACTGTGAGCTCTCTACGATGACAATGAACAGTAGCCACTGTGAGGTCTTTATGACTATGGTGAGCAGTGACCACTATGTACTCTCTAAAACAACTGTGAGATCTCTATGAACACTAAGAGATACAACCACTGTGAGCTCTCTAGGAGCACACTGATCTATGAACACTATGAGCTGTCTATGACTCTATAAACACTCTTTTGCCATTATGGGCTCTGTTTCATGATTCTAATCTATGACTACTTTGAGTTCTCTATGACCACTATGAGTTATGACAACTGTGAGCTCTCTATGGCCAGTATGAACTCTCTATGACCATTATGAGCTCTCTATGACCTTGGTCAGCTATGATCACTATGAGCTCTCTTTGACCACTGTGAGCTCTCTATGACTACTGTGACCTCTCTCTGACCACTTTGAGAACTCTATGAGAATTTTAAGCTCTCTGTGACCACTGTGAGCTCTCTATGACCATTGTGAGCTTTGTAGGTCATATGTGAGCTATGACCACACTGAGCTGTCTAGAACCACTATGAGCTGTGAGTACTATGAGCTCTCTATGATCATTGTTAACTATGAGCAAAGTGAGCTCTCTGTTACCATTATGAGGAATGAGCACTCTGAGTTCTCTGACCACTGTGAGCTAAGAGCACTTCGAGTTCTCTTTGACCACTATGACGTATAACCACTGTGAGTTCTGTATCAGCACAATGAGCTATGACCAGTATGGCTCTCTGTAACAATTGTGACTTTTCATGACCACCATGACCTCTTTTAGATCTGTATGACATTTGATCATTGAGAGTTCTCTACGACCACTATGAGCTCTTTATCACCACTATAAGCTAAGACTGTGGGATCTCAACGTTCTCTACGAGCTCTTTATGACCACTGTAAACTCTCTGACCAATTTGAGCTCTCTATGAAAACTCTGAGCTCTCTCTGAGTGCTATGAGCTATGACCACTGTGAGCTCTCTGTGACCAGTGTGAGCTATGACCACTCTGATTCTTTTATAACCATTGTGAGCTCTCTAGGACAACTATGATCTATGATGACTGTGAACTTTCTATGACCACTGTGAACTCTCTATAACCAATGTAAGCTATTTATGACTACTGTGAGCTCTCTATAACAACTCTGAACTCTCTAGGACCAATATGATCTATGACCCCTGTTATCTTTGTATCACCACTATGAGCTATCACCACTTTAAGCTCATTATTACCACTATGAGCTCTCCTTGACCACTATGAGCTATGACCACTGTTAGCTATCTATGACCCCTTTAACCTATTAACTGTGACTTCTCTATGCCCCTATGATTTATGACCACTGTGAGATATTTATGACCACTATGAGTTATGATCACTGTGAGCTCTCTAAAAGCATTATGAGCTATGACCACTGTGGTCATATCTCATAGTGGTCATACAGAGGTCACTGGTCATAGCTCACAGTGGTTACAGGAAGCTCATATTTATCATTGCTCACATAGGTCATAGGAAGCTCACAGTGGTCATACCTCATAGGCATAATATAGAGCTCACAGTGTTCACAGATCAAAGTGGTCTTAGAGTGCTTACAAGGGTCATAGCTCATAGTGATTATAGAGAACTCACAGTAGACAGAGAGCTCACATTAGTCATAGAGAACTCAGAGTTGTCATAGTTGATAGTGATCATAGAGAGCTCAAAGTGGTTATTGCTCAGAGTGGTCATAGAGAGTTCATAATGGTTCTAGACTAATAATAGCTCTCATAGCTCTCAGAGGTTATAGAGAGCTCACAGTTTTCATAGCTAACATAAGTCACAGTGCCTGTAGAGAGCTCACAGTTTTCATAGCTAACATAGATCAGCTTACATGATAACAGAATCAGAGATCCTCAAAAAGAAAAAATAATGTATAACATGTGCCCTCTTTATCATTTACAAGAATGTATAATAGATATAACATAAATTAAAAATAAGCTCAACCTCAGTATATTTTAATGAAATATCATATAAAGTCTTTGCTAAATACAATACAGACACCCTGTGACTGTTTGGTGGGACACTGTAAAATAGATAAATTTAGAGAGATTGAGGAGCTGGGAAAAAACCTGATGTAGGGCTGGGGAAAAAACTGTTAATATGTGATAAGAATTTGTTTGTGTCTCTCCCTCAAACAATGGGTTAAGTTCTTAAAGAATGTTTATCCTAAAGGTGATTCCTGCTGATGATAAGGATACCTGTCTGTCTGCAGGTGTAGCATCCCTTGCTCCAAAATTTTCTGATATAAAAGCTGCTACAGAATTCAAATAAAATAGATTCAGATTCACTCAAACAAGAGTTGTGTATGTCTATTTCTCATCTGCTGACTCTTTGCCACACTTGGTGGAGGGGAGTCCTGGATTCAGAGGTTGCAGTGTGGACTTCAGCAGTCATAGAGCACTCACAGTGATAATAGAGAGCTCACGGGGCTCAAAAAGGTCATAGTGGGCATAAAGAGCTCGCAGTGGCCATAGCTCACAGTGGTTTTAGAGAGCTCATAATGGACAATGAGAGCTCACAGTGGTCATAACTCATAGTTTGTACATAGATATCACAGTGCTCACTTCTTCTGTGGTCATAGAGACCTAAGAGTAGTCACATAAAGCTCACAGTTGTCATAGGTCTATTACTCATAGAGAGCTACAGTGGTCATATAGAGCTCACAGTGGTCACATAGAGAGCTCACAGTGGTCACAGAGAGTTCAAAGTGGTCATAGACTGTTTAGAGTGTTCATAGCTCATAGTGGTCATAAGAGCTAACAGTGGTCACAGAGAGCTCCCAGTGGTGCTAGCTCATAGTATTCTTAGAAAGCTCACAGTGGTCTTAGATCATAGAGGTCATAGAGAGCTTGCAGGGGTTACAGCTAATAGTGGTCATAGAGAGCTCACAGTGCTCATAGCTAATAATAGTCATTAAGAGCGCACAGTGGTCATAGAGTGCTAACAGTGGTCATAAAGACCTCACAATGGTCATTGCTCAGAGTGGTCAAAGAGAACTCATAATCATCATAGAGAACTCACATGGTCACAGCTCATATTGGTTATATAGAGTTCAGAGTGGTCATAAAGAACTCATAATGAACAATGAGATCTCACAGTGGTCATAGCTCACAGTGGCAATAGATCAAAGTGGTCACAGATAGCTCAGAGTCATCATAGCTCATAATGATCATTCAGAGCTTACAATGGTCATAGCTCATAGAGGTCATAGAGAGCTCAAGTGGTCATATAGAGTTCACAGAGTTCATAAAGAATTCACTGTTCTAATAGAGAGCTCATAGTGGTCATAGCTTACAGAGGTCATAGAGAATTCATAGTGGTCATAGTGATCTCACAGTTTTCATAAATAATAGTGGTCATAGAGAGCTACAGTGGTCATAGAGAGCTCAGAGTAGTCCTAGGTCTTAGTGCTCTTAGAGAGCTCACAGTGGTCATTCATAGTGATCAGGTAGCTCAAAGTGGTAATAGAGACGTCACAGTGATCATAGAGAGCTCACAGGTGTCATAGAGCACTCATAGACATCATAGCTCACAGAGGTCATACAGGGTTCACAGTAGTCATTGGTCACAGTGGTCATGGATCACAGTGGTCATAAAGAACTCACAGTGGTCATAGCTTATAGAGGTAATAGAAAGGTCATAATGGTTATAGGTCCTATTATTCACAGAGAGCTACAGTGTAAATAGAGATCTCAGAGTGGTCATAGGTCTTAGTCCTCTTAGAGAGCTCATATTGTTCATAGAGAGCTCATAGTGGTCATAGTGAGCTCATAGTGGTCATAGAGAAATCATGGTGGTCATACCTCACGATTGTCATAGAGAGTTCATAGAGAGTTGTCACAGCTCACAGAGGTTATAGGGAGCTCAGAGTGGTTATACCTCACAGTGGTTATATAGAGATCACAGTGGTTATAGCTCATAGTTGTTATAGAGAGCCCACAGTGGTGACAGCTCATAATAGTCATAAAAAACTCTCAGTGGTCATAGTTCATAGAGGTAATAGAAAGATCACAATGGTCATAGTACATATTGTTCATAGCAAGATAGAGTGGTCATAAAGAGGTCAAAGTAATCATGTAGAACTCAAAGTGTTAATAGATCACTGTGGTCATAACTCACAGTTTTCATAAACAGCTCACAGTGGTCATAGCTCATAGTGGTCCTAGAGAATTCATAATGGACATAGAATCCTCACAGTTTTCATAGCTTTTAGTGATCATAGAGCGTTCACAATGGTTACAACTCAAACTGATCATAGAGAGTGCATAATGGGCAATGAGAACTCAAACTGGTCATAGAAAGGTCATAGAAAGTACTCATAGAAAGTTCACAGTGTTCACAGCTCATAGTGCTCATAAAGAGCTGACGGTAATAATACCTGAAAGTTGTCAGAGAGAATTCTTAGTCGTCATTGCTCACAGTATTCAATGAGAGCTCACATTGCTCATAGTTCATATTGGCCGTTGAGAGCTCACTGTAGTCATCAAGAGCTCACAGTGTTCATGGAGATTTCACAGTGTTCATAGAGAGCTCAAAGTCACCATAGAGAGCTCACAGCGGTCACTGAGAACTCAAAGTGAGCCTATAGAGGTCATAATGGTCACAGTTCATAGTGGACTTAGAGTGATGATTGTGCTCTTAGAGTTCTCACAGTGGTCATAACTCATGTATTGCCATAGAGAACTCAAGGTAATCTGGTGTGGTCCAAGCTGCAGCATCAAATCCAGGACTCCTCAACAAGGTGAGCAAGGCTTCAGTTACTAGAGACAGACATACAGCTCTCTGGGCTGAGTGAATCTGGACTCTTTATTGAAATTTTTAGCAATGTTCATACACTTTAGAAAATCGAGAGTAAAGGCCAGGGGATGTGTCACTATGCCAATAGAGAAAACAAAGAAAGCCAGGACCAAATTCTTTACAGGATTATGTAAAATATATTCATTCCAGGTAAGAAAGGAAGAGCAGAGGTGACATATATTTTATGAGTTGGAACAGACATGATGTCTCCAGGTAGAGTTAAAGCAGGCATGACATTCTGTTGCTAAAAGCAAAGGGACAATGAATGTTTCAAAGCAGATTTTCTCTGCTTATGTATAAACATCAAATGTGTGGGGAAGGAGCTGTACATTAGCTAGTGCTGAGAAAAACAACAACAACAAAAGATCTAAGAACATGCAGGAGGTAAAAGGGAGGAATATTCCTGCCAGAGGCAAAACTTAATTTACATAGGGAGAATCTCTAATACCTAGCAACTGCCCATTTAGATGTTAATGTATCACTCCCCAGCTAACAGGCTTTAGACCAGAACTAGACAGTAACACTAAGATAGGCAGTAACGCTAAGTCCTGACCATTCCCATACTCTCATTTATTTATTCCCATACTCTTATTTATTTCAAATAATGACATGTCCTTTTTCCAGAAAATGTCTCCTTGAAACAATATTCTGCCATGCTGGGACATTGTCCACCAGGATGGTGGTCCACCAGGACACGGCAGTGGTCATAGCTCTCTGGCAATAGAGAGCTCCTAATGAACACAGAGTGCTCACAGAGTTCATAGCTCACAGTGATCATAAGTAGTAGTGCTCAAAGAGCGCTCACTGTGGTCATGGAGAGCTCATAGTGGTAATAGAGAGCTCAAAGTTTTCACTGCTCACAGGGACATAGAGAGCTCACAGTGATCACAGGGAGCTCACAGTGGTCGTAGTTCACAAAGGATATACAGAACTGATAATGGACATAGAGAGCTCACAGTGTTCATATCTCATAGTGGTCATAATGAAGTCACAGTGATCAGAAATGACAGTGCTCTTATCTGACAATGGTCATAAAGAGCACATACTAGACAATGAGTGCTCACACTGGTCACAGCTGTCAGTGGTCATAGAGAGCTCATAGTGGTGATAGACATCTCAGAGTGGTCATGGCTCATAGTGGTCATAGAGAACTCACAGTGGTTATTGAAAGCTTATAGTGGTCATAGCTCATAATGGCCATAAAGAGCTCACAGTGGTCAGAGGACATAGTATTGATAGAGATTACACAGTGGTCAAAGGTGGCCATAGATAGGTCAGAGTGGACATAGCTTGCAATAGTCATAGAGAATGCATATTGGACAATGAGAGCTCACGATGCTCATAGCTCACAATGATTATGCAGAATTCTCAGTGGTCATACCTCATAGTGATCATAGAGAACTCAAATTTTTCACAGATGATATTTCTCATAGGGAGCTACAGGGGTCATAGAGGGCTCATGGTTGTCATAGCGCATAGTGGTCATTGAGAACTCTCAGTATTTATAGATCATAGTTGTTAAACAGAACTCATAATGGTAATAGAAAGCTCATAGTTGTCATAGGGAGCTGACAGTGGTCATAATGAACTCATAATGGTCAGTAAGAGTTCATAGTGGTCATAGTGCTCATAGAGAGTTTACAGTGGTCATAGATCACAGTAGTCATAGAGAGCTTTCTCTGCTAATAGCTTACAGTGGTCATAGACAGCTCATAATGGTCACAGTACACAATGATCATGGAGAACTCATAATCTTCATAGAGAACTCACAGCCTCATAGCCTATAGTGATGATCGATCATAGTGGTCATACCTCATAGTGGTCATAAAGAACACATAATAGACAATAGAGTGTTCACAGTGGTCATAGCTCATAGTGGTGATAGATGACTCACAGCGTTCACACTTCAATTGGTCATAAAGAGGATATATGGACAATGAGTGCTCACAGTGTTTATAGTTCATAGTGGTTATAGACAACTCACAGTTTTCATGGCTCATAGTAGTCATAGAGAACCTACAGTGGTTATAGAGTGGTCACAGTGGTCATAGAGAGCTCACAGTGGTCAAATCTCATGTTGGTCATAGGGAGCTCAAAATGATATCTCCTAATGGTCATAGAGAGCTCATAATGGCTATAAATAGCTCATAGTAATCATAATTCACAGTGGTCACAGATCACTCATATGGTTATAGCTCATAGTGCTGTTAGAGAGCTCACAGAGATCATAGATTATACTGGTAATGAAGAGATCACAGTGGTCATAACTCACACTGTTCATCGAAATCATAGTGATCATAGTCCATAGTAGTAATATAGAAATCACAGGGGTAAAAGGGAGCTCAAATTGGTCACAAAGAAATCATAGTGGTCCTAGAGACTTCATAGTAGTCACAGAGATCCCATAATTGTCATCGCTCACAGAGTACATGAGGGGGACATAGTGGTCATAGCTCATAGTAGACATAGAAAGGTCATAGTGGCCATAGAGAGCTGACAGTAGTCACAGTTCCTAGTGCTTATAGAGAGCTCACACTGGTCAGATGGTCATACTGGTGATAGAGATTTCAAAGTGGTCATAGATCACAGTAGTCAAAGAGAACTCAGAGAAATCAGAGATCTCACAGTGATCAGAGAGAACTCACAGTGGTCATAGACAGCTCAAAGTGGTCATAAATAGTTCACATTGTTCACGGAGGGCTCTCAAGTATCATTATCCAAAGTGTTATATAAAACTCATAATTGTCACAGAGAACTGACAGTGGTCATAGTTAACTATGGTCAAAAAAAGCTCACAATGTTCAGAGTTCAAAGTGGTCTTAGAAAGATCAGAGTCATCATAGGCCCCTATAGGGAACTAAGATGGCTATAGAGAGCACAGAGTGGTCACAGAGAGCTCAAATTGATCATAGAGACGTCACAGTAATGATAGCACAAAATGGCCACATAGAGCTCACAGTGGTTATAGCTCATAGTGATCATAAAGAGCTTACAGTTCTCATAGAGAGATAAAAGTGGCCATAGAGTGTTCTCAGTGGTCATAACTCATAGTTGTCCTAGAAAGTTCACACTAGTCTTAGCTCAAAGGGGTCATAGAGAGGTCACAGTGGTCATACATCACAATAGTTATAGAGAGCGCATAATAGACATGAAGAGCTCAAAGTTGTCATAGCTCAGAGTTGTCATAAACAGGTCACAGTGGTCATACCTTAAAGTGCTCATAGAAAGCTCATAGGAGTCATAAAGAGCTCAGAGTGGTCATAGGGAGCTCACAGTGGTCAAAGTTCATAGTGGACATAGAGAACTCACAAAGAT